>OZ025191.1:2274173-2526673 GCA_964019065.1 Catostylus mosaicus
ATTCCTTTTTTATTTACAAACAGTCCTTAGTGGCAACATTAGATAAAAAGACTGGCGAGAGAAGTAAACAAAGACCAAGGTACGTTGAAATTGGTTTCTCTTTTTTGCGTTTGTGGAAACCACAACAGCAATTAGTCGGATAAAGCACCGTTTATGTGCCACAACTAGTGATAATTGGGATTTCTTCATCAATTATGCTTCCAATTTGCTTGTCATCAAATATTTGATTATTCTAGAGGATTCATCCCCCCCCCCCTAACCTTAGAAATAGTTTTATTGATGATGTTTGGTTTGCCCCTGGCAACTGATGTTTCTGATTGCTCCCAGGTTTGTTAAGCAAGATCAAGTATGTATTGCACGGTTCAAAACATCAAATGTAATATGCATGGAAACATTTGCCAAATTCCAACCCATGGGACGCTTCACACTACGAGATGAAGGTATTTAAAAACTCTTAATTATTTCATATTTTATTTAAAATCGGATATTCATCTTCTCTATCCACCATGTTCTATACTTCTAAGAACCCTAGATCCTAAGAACATTCCACAAACAAGGCCAGCAATCAAGGGTATAGTTTTTACACCAGGTGGCTCGTTAGGCGGACTGAAAGTGACATTTGCCAACCTGACCGTACAAACAGTCCTGCGTCAGACAGTTATACCACTGCTCAAAGATTCCATAACTGTGACAGGGCCATTCAATTTTTCTCCTATCACGGCCCTTGTGTGACATATGAAATTTTTTATGCAACGTGCAAGGAGGCTTTTCATCAATCATCGGGCACGCTCATAACATGACGTCACTGGCACCTCTGATTATAAGGAAAGTATTTCTCACAGTGCATTTTTGATCGGCTATTTACATTCGTAAGCCAAATACTTATACTGTCATTTTATTCTCTCCTCAGGAAAAACTATTGCCATCGGAAAAGTTCTTAAACTTGCAGAAAAGAGAGAACAGGAGACAGGAAAATAAACTCTACAAGATAAAATGATAGGTATTTAAGCGGATAACAATTTGGACGAATATGATCATATTTAATATCGTAATATGAACACATATTTTGTAATTTCCCTTTAAGAGACAAAGCATTCAACAATATGTCGCCTTTATCTGGTGCCGCAGATGCAAGAGTAATGCCAATGGCGGTATGCCCAACTCTTTACAAGTATTTAAAGGCACTGATTCATATAGACGTCCCAATATGGATGCCAATTAATCTAGCTTCACGACACAGCTTTTATGTGAATAAAAAGTAAACTATTCTCATAGGGAGGCCAATCCAAATGGTTAGTAGTATTATTTACACAATACAGGGTTTTGTCCATGTGATTAGGCTCCCCCAATAACAGGATCGCAGGAAGACTGTGATTCACCATATTTGGGTATACCCACTCCTTTTATGATGACTCGATGCCTTTAAATAGAGTAAATATTGATACTTCCTCTTGGCCATCCATGATGACGCAACACTTAAAGAATATTATCAGCACTTTTATAGGAAGTGAGAGCTACATTTATTGTTCTTTGAACCAACAAGCGCCAAGACCGGCTGCCTTTGACCCTTACATCCCCTGTAACTAAACAGCTGTAAGTGTCCACTAAGATTGCAAGGGAGTACGATAGTTGATGGTTATGTTTAAAGGCAGGTGTAGACGGGTGTTAAAGGGACAGGACTCCTCCTTTTAAGCAATAAGCCACTCTCGTTGAAAATCATTGTGCCAAATCGTCTCTCCGTGCGTTAAAGGGTTGATGCTCGATACTCAATCTTGTGAAAAATGTGCTGCTATGAGTGTTGAATTCAGAAAATACTGTGCTAAGGTAGAGCTATGCAGCCCTGCATAAAGAACGATTTAGCGTAGCCCTTGTTTGTGTATACAATAGGCTACCTGAAAATTGCAGTTTTTTTAAGTGATCCAAGATTGAATCCTTTCGACGCAGTTTGATATACACTGCCTGGATGCTAATGTTTCACGTTTTCACAGGATAGCGGATTATCGCCACCTTTTGAAATAGACTTGAACCAGATAATGTTTATCACATATTGGATTGTTATTACCGTTTTATGTGAAATGGTTGAATAAGCTTAATTTCTTAGTCAATTCATTTGGAAAAATAATTGTCTAGTTAAGTTTTTTGTCTTTCTCGTCTTCATCATTCGAGTCTTGGAAACATACAGTTAAATATGGGGTCCATACCGAGCGTCTAGGTAGGAGCAGTGGTGTAGATCTATACCTAGGAAAGTAAAGTCAGTAGATGAAAAGATGACTACCAGAATTTTTCGTTCGCTCAAAGCCTGCGTTTCTGAATTCTCGACGTCAGCTGTAGCGGAGCAAATGACTTCTCTGAAGGCGCGTTTTCTCATGTTGCTTTTTGAAAGAAAATAATCGTAACATTTACCAATGTTCAATGCCCTACTCCTTACAGTAGTTTGCGGTATCCACCCTTTCACCCCCGGTGATTATACGGTGTGAAGTAACATTAAAAGCCTCTGCTCACATTGCAAACGGGGGTACAAGAATTGATTATGTTGGAGCGAAATTCTTTACAAATGTTGAGAAGCAGGTGTATACTGATATTGAAAGGATAAGGCTCCCCCTTTAAGAAATAACCCATTCTTGCTGAAGGTCGTTAGACACAATTGTCTCACTATGAATGAAAGGATAAGCGGGCTAAGAGGAAACTCTTGTGGAACGTCAACTTGAAACGTAGTTAAAATGTAAGTTGCAGGTTTACAGCTAGTGGCGAAATTAAAACGTGCATCAAGATGTGCTAAATTGTTGTCATATTCCTAACCTCAGGTACCAGCTGTATTCATTTTAACAGATTCTACACATTTCAAGAATTGTCTTTTACCTGCATGGAATTTGATAAATTATTGTTTGTTGTCAATATGAAGTTCTTTTTTCGCATTTATCATTCTGTCCAACGGCAATACGTTTTAATCATTACTACACAAAAACCTAGCTCGCTAGGGCATAAAATAAGCATGATTTGGGTGTTGGAAGTACTTCCAGAGTAAAAGAGGCACTGTTAGGGAGCGCCGCGATGGCCCAAGGGGGCACTGGGGAGGTTATAGAGAGGATAATTTCCATAAAAGGGAATTTCACAATTTACAATACAACATATAGAGATATCTTCCCCCCTCCCAAATCGTCGGCATGGCAATCCGCCGGCATAGTCTAATGCTAGCATAGCCGCCAGTGGCGATGCGTGTCTAACTTGATCTTTCGCCCGGTGACGCAATAGCATTGGTCAGCAGTTCAACAGCAACGCATGCTCAGAGACTGCATTAGCTATATTTTTTCTGCTCGCCGTTGTGGGATCTAAATAAAAACAAAGCCTAAACTTCATAATAAAAACAATATTAACTGCTCGTCGGATAGCCAGATACTGGTTACATTCAAGTAAATTTCTGTAGCTGATAGTCTTTATTCGACGAAAATACCCGCTGGTAAGAGGAAAGTTGCTGAAAAACCGGCCAAACTTTCATGTTTGGTTTCGATTTAGAAAGCTAGGCCAAGCTTTTTTGGCTCCTCATTTGGCCATGAATCTTGCTGCGAATGGTGGAGACCCTTCAGGGGATTTGCTGTTTGTCAATTTCAATCAAGATAACACGTACGTTGTATCAATGGTTAAGAATAAGTTAATAATAATATATATAAATGAGAATTGAACTTGAACTTGAACTTGAACAATAATAATATTTTTTAAGTCTCAATGCCTTATAATTTGCATTTGTTATTGCATCACACGAAGAAATCCAGGATGACATATGGCCTAATTGCAAGACAAATGTTAACATATTTACAATTCTAAGCAGAAAGAATCGAGCAGAAATTAAATATTTACATTTGTAGAGGGCAAAAAGGAAGCATTGTTTATGATATCTAACTGCTCGGTAATTTAACCCTAAAAAATTTGAAAATCAATACATGTACCATAATGGAAGAAAAAGCAAGGTAGTGATGAACTTTTTATGAAAATATACGTTTCAAAAAGTGGATAGTTGGCATTCAGGGGAGTGGAATGAATGATGAACTAGTTCACCTTTTATGGTTAATCCTAACAGGAAAGAATATTTTTTAATGCTCAGAGTGCAAACACTAATAAGAATATTTACAATAGGCAATACTCATAGCATTGTTTGTTCTTATTATGACTGTCCATATTTTTGTAATTTGTCTCATAGTGTTTCATTATTTGGCACTTCATTACTGTCCTTCTCAATGGGTGGCATGTAAAAGTGGTTACTATGTTATGTTTTTCTCTAGCTCCACTCCAGTGTGTAGAGCATGGCAACTGCACACACAAGGCAATTTGCAGTTGGTCAAAGTGCACTCCAAAAATTAAGGCCTTGCATGCACACATAGTATGAGTATAGGCTCAATATAGGTTCACCTGCAGTGTCATACTATTTATGATCTTCGTTCTAAAACTCAACACAATCAAACATGATAATTTATGAGGAAAACTGCATGATGCACTGGAGAGAATCAGGTGTACATGCCATGCATCCTCCAGATTTTTCCTTGCACATGCGAGATCTCGTGGATTTCTGCCTTGCTCTGCAGGCTTGGCTGCACTATTTCAAAATTTGCTTACCATCCCTTCACTTTTTCTTCTTCAGGTCATTAGCTGTTGGCTCAAGGCTTGGATATAAACTGTTCTCTTTGAATTCTGTTGAAAAACTAGAGGAAATTCATGACTATGGTAAGCTAAAATGGCAGAATAATGTTCAGTTTTCACAAGGTTTTAAATTTTTACTCATCCCTGTCACTCATGCATTTTAATGCTTCGCTAAGCCAAATTATATGCAATAATACTCTTGTATTACTCTATGTCATAAATGTTATGACCAACATTTCCTTAGTCTATTAAACTGCCAAGCCAGACAGGCAAATATTTAATGTCATTGCACAATATTAAAACCATGAAGATCATTTTTTGCATGTTAATCAAGAAAATAGTTTTGATAAATATTATGCACTGCTCATAAAAAGTATTAACTAAATGCTTAAAAGAGATTTGGCAGGACATTCAGTCTTATTGAATATGCATGTGCCCAAAAAGTCAACATCATAGACCTTTGCAATTATCAAGAGGTGCCTTTTCTTCCTAGTGTCTGGCATTCTGTCAGCCTTTCTTTAGTTTCTTGAGCTAACTCATTGGATCGTTCCTCAATTGTAATTGACAATGTTAGCGTCCATTTTAGTGGCAGATTGGAAAGTCAATGATCATTTATTGGCACTAAAAGATTTGAAATATTGGTCAGCCTTTTGCTTTCCAGTAAAACATATCATGCTTTTTTAACTCTAGATAAAGATGATGTCTGCATTGTGGAGAGGCTTTTTTCAAGCAGTCTTGTTGCAATTGTCAGCTTATCTGCACCAAGAAAACTCAAAGTCTGCCATTTCAAGGTTTGTATGATGGTAAATGATATCAGTAGGTTGAAACTAACTAGCAAAGTCTACCTTCTCAGCAAAACGAAAGTTTTTGTTGTTTAAAGTATACAAGTTATGTACATCATCACAAGTATTCCTCAGAAATCTGGTAGGCAGCCAGCTATTTTGTTCTCATTTTTACTCGTTGCATAAAAAAGTTGTGTTGCAAATGTATATCGTGCTGTGCTTTTTATCATTTTAGAAAGGTACAGAAATATGCAATTATAGTTATCCAAACACTATTCTTGCTGTGAAGCTAAACAGAGTGGTAAGTGTTGAAGATTTTTTCATAACCTCAAAGCACTACAGCCAACAGTATCATTTTGGGATTACAGACTAATTTTATTCTTACATACTGAACTTTTTGTCTTCTGACTCAATTTTGATATCTGATACCTTGTTCCTGGAAGCTCTTTTGTCTGCAAGGGGAACCTTCTCGGGAACCCTATTTGTTCATGAACTTGTATTTAGTTATTTGTCATTTTGAAATTTGTGACTTGACATCAATTCACAATTTTTATATATTCAGAGGCTACTTGTTACTTTAGAAGAAAGCTTATATATTCACAACATCAGAGACATGAAGGTAAAACTATTTATTATCTCATTGTTTGATATGTGAACCTGTTTAAAGGCCTACAGTCCTGTCCTTTTGATTTCCAGTGAATATCAGCTCATATTGCAATTGGATCTAGCTCTGTTATTGACTGGTTTTATACACGGTAGTTGTTTCATACCTCTGTACAGCATGGTTCAACATAGATCTGTCTCTAATCCTAGGTCTTGCATACAATAAGAGATACACCTCCAAATCCAAATGGTAACTATGTTTATGTTGCAATGTATTATACATAAAACATATCTGTAGGAATCCTTTTTGCATTTTATTGCATTTGATTTTAATCATCTTCAAAAATAAAAAGCAAGTTTTCTCAATATGTGACAGAAAATTAGCTGTTGCATGGAGTTGGTGAAAATGTTGTCTGATACTGTTCATCATCTTATTGCAGGTTTATGTGCCCTCTCTTCACATTCTGATAATTGCTTTTTGGCATACCCAGGAAGTAATCAGGTATCATGTGTAATTTTAATATGCATTTTTTGCAGTTTATATGGTCAAAATTTCAATCCTACTTAATTCTGTTCATAGGAAGCTTAACTTTACAATGAAATTAGAAATGAGTGCAACTTTTATTCATGATACTTATCTTAACTATCTGACTATAGAGCCAATTTGAAGTATTGTTTTTAAATCAACTGTCACACAAGCTAAAATAACACTTATGGAATCTGCAATCGGGCATAAATGCACATGAAATTGAGCATATTGTAAGATGTATGTGCAACCAAAAACATTTTGAATTTTTGAATTGTAGCATTATAATTACAAGAACAGGAGATATTATCAAGGCTAATTTTTTTAAAATAGTATTTTACATTTTACATCAACTTGCTGGTAGTTTTTGTGTGCAATTGAAAAGTTATCTTTCATGTTCTTAATTATTAGATTGGAGAGATTCAGATATTTGATGCTGTGAACCTAGTAAGTGCGTTATGATAGATAACTGATATTGTCAAGTCACACCAAAGAATCAATAACTGCTTTACACTGGAAACTTAAAAATTGCATGAAAATCAAGAAGTATAACTTGGCATATTCAGAGCACAACTTTGTCTGACACATTCTCACAATGTCAGATATTGATCATATGTTGATAGAAATAAATAGCCAGATGTTGGCTGACAGGCATAAACTGAGCTTAGCACACTGCTCTACCAGTGAGCTAGGTATCTGCTATCCTATGTTCCTGGACAAAACATTGTCTCCTATATTGATTAGTGATTATGCTTTCTTACCACCATTTTGCAACACTGCATGTAACTGTATTATCATTGTCACTACAGGTATTTTCTGTGTCAAGCGAACAATCTTGTCATTAGCAGCTGTTTTTTTTTCATTCTAATCAAAGTCTATCCTTTTCTCAGCGAGCAGTTACAATGATCCCGGCTCACGATTCTCCAGTTGCTAGTCTAACATTTAATTCATCAGCAACTCAGCTTGCTTCTGCTTCTGAAAAGGTAAATTGTTGCATTCTACCTCAGCATTTTAATGGCTTTTCATTAATTACGTCACAGCACGGAAGTTGGTGATTTTACACCCTTTTCTTCATTTTCCATGAAGGTAATTCTTGTGATTTTCTGGGGGTATGGATGGTACTTGATTCAGACCACAATGAAACTCGGTTGGACAATCGACAATGACATATTTTTCGTTCGAACTAGGCTGTACATTAAGCATTTTAAACACAGTATGTTGAGCATATATTGTTAATAAGTTGAGAAAATTTGTGCTCATTCTCGATTGGCTGTTTGCCGTTTCAATCCCCGTCTGCTTAAACTTTCAACAATGAGTATTATCAACTATACTTTATTCTGTCCAATACTTTTAATTTAAAGTTGCTTTTCTTGTCTTTATTACTTTATAAGTCTTTATTGTAACTACTTATTCTTATATCATTGTAAATAGATTAGTTAGTTTTGCATCATTTTATATATAGGACCATATATAAATCAGTTTTTAGCTGCATACTTAACCCTGCTAAAAGAATCTAAAATGAAATAAAAATGTCAATTTCAGCAAGATGGAGATGTCAGAATTATTTTTTCTTTGCAGGGGACTGTAATACGTGTTTTCGCAATACCAAATGGACAAAAGCTATTTGAATTTCGCAGAGGGGTCAAAAGGTGTGATAAATATTTCAGTGCCTACCATCATGGGAACATTCTCAACATTTCCTTATTGTTTGCTCAGGTGTTTCAAACTTTCCTTGCCAGCTCTTCTCGACTTTTTTTTGCCTTCAAAGATAATTTTCTATTTAGCATTCCGTATTTGTTTTTAAGTCTACTCAAAAGATGAAAAATTTTGATTTTATACAAGATGATACAAGAAATATTTTTTGATTAAAGTGAATGAATGGTCTATGCTTCGTAACTGCATTATCCTGGAATCGTCAGCAAGTATTGCCATCATGGACGTAGGAAAGGGCACGTGCTTCCCATAACTTTTGAAAAATTCGGATAGAGTGCCCCTTTGAAGCTTACAGTGTTGCCCTTTTTTGCCAACCGTATAACTAAAATATACCTTGAAATGCTCAGTTGCTACATGAAATGAGCAAAAGTAGTTAAAGTGACAAATCTCTCACTCATTCACCCCCTCAACGTAGGCTCTCCGAAAAAGTCTCTGATGACCCTTTTCAGAAAAGTTATGAGGGTGCCTCTAAAAAACTTGTGCCCCCCTCTTTTGGTAATGCTTCCTACGTCCATGATTACCATTATGGATTTGTCTTTCTAGGTGTGCGCACATATACTCATTATCGTTCAGCCTTGATTCAATGTTCCTTGCTGCATCCAGTAATACAGAAACGGTTCACATCTTCAAACTAGAAGCACCGAAACCCAAGTGAGTATGTTACGATCATTAAAAGCGTTTACTGATTAATCCATTATTTTTTTGGTTTATTTGTTTTTCTTTCGAGTTGACTACAGATCAACAATGCGGTTCTCAATTCTACGTTTATAGCAAAGTTGGTTCAAGTTGGCTTAGATTGTTTTAGATTTAGATTAGGTTGAGGATTGGTTTTGCCGTTCAGGGTTAGCGTTATAGTTAGGATTAAATTTGGCTAACTGAGGCTTAGGATTAGGATTGACTTGCGTTTAATGTAGGATTAGGATTAGGGCTAATGTTTGGTTACTTTTGGTTTATTGTCAGTTATGCTGTTCAGGGTAAGGGTTATGGTTAGGGTTGAATTGTGCTTAATGTATGATTAGGATTAGAATCAGGATTGACTTGTGCTTGATGAAAGAAAACGATTGTGGCCAATGTTGAGTTGGAGTAAAGTTGGTTTATTGTCCGTTATGTTTTACAGGGTAAGGATTGTGGTTAGGATTGATGTATGCTTAATGTAGTTTCTAAGTGCTTAAAGAATTGTGTAATTTTGCAATTGTAAACTGAACGATAATTCAATCTATATATATATAGATATATATACATATATCTAAGTACCTGTAAGAGTATTATTGAACTTGTTGCTGAATTATAAATGAAATTGAATTTGAATCTGTAGGATTAGGATGAAGGTTAGCGTTTGTTAGCATTTGGTTATAGGCAGTTTAATGCTAGTTTTCAATGTGCCACTGTCTCACGCGTAGCCACAGCCGTTTTATGTTGATTAGATGGCAGACAAGAGGATGAAGAATCTGAAATCTTTTGGCTTCTCACTCTTTTCCTTATGGCATTTTAGGCCAACTGAAGAGCCACAAACCTGGGCAGGATATCTTGGCAAAGCATTGATGACACCGTCGAATTTTCTTCCATCTCAAGTGACTGAAGTGTTGGCTCAAGAGCGCGCTTTTTCAACCATAAAATTACCCCACGGAGGTAAGGGTCTTTTACAATGATTTTTGCTATTTTAGTCAATGGTAGATGCAAAGAAAGTATAATAGATATTGAATTTTTCCCAGAAGAGATTATGTCAGGATCATTGGCAGTATTGGCCAATTTTGCAAGTTATTTGAGTGCCATTGTTTTCTCCCCTATATAGCTGTATAACAACCACATTTCTTTCTGTATTTGCTGGCCGCTAGCTCCCTGCTAATTTAAGGTGGGTGGTGCTCATAATGTCGTATTGTAAGAAAGTGAACATTTCTCATTGGGAGGCCAATCCAGGTTTGTTTGATATTCTATGGCCAATACGAGGTCTTAATCATGTGATCAATGTTGGCTCCACCAATAACATAT
This sequence comes from Catostylus mosaicus, assembly GCA_964019065.1. Taxonomy (NCBI): domain Eukaryota; kingdom Metazoa; phylum Cnidaria; class Scyphozoa; order Rhizostomeae; family Catostylidae; genus Catostylus; species Catostylus mosaicus. The sequence goes on from OZ025191.1 coordinate 2,284,419, forward strand.
TAGCAGGGAAATTATTACTCAGTGTAATTGGATATACTCTCCTTTTTGAAAATGATTCGTGATGGAGCTTATACGCAACTGACTTAGTTCACTTTCAAGATCCTGATTTATCACTTTTCCCCGCAATACCTTTACAATGTTGTTTATGGTGTCATGTTTGTCTGTCGCTAGTCACACATTCCTTTTCTTTTTGCTATGAATTTTTCCCAGCATATCGAATGTAAAAGTATAGTTAATCATTTGTTTAGTAATCTCATATTATTTCTTCAATGTTGACTAATAAACATCGATTTGATTGCAGGAAATAGAAATATTTGCGGTCTTGCAATGTAAGTTATTCAAAGGTTTCAATTTTGACAATTCATTCGCTGTAACTTTGTGAATTGAAAAGCAAATACGTTTATTGTTTTCCATAAACCTGGCAAGCAAACCCTAACCAAAATCACGTTCATGTTTTCTAAAACTTACAGATATTGTTCTTATTGGAATTTCGTTTTCCTTCTAAGAGCTCCGCGGCACTCCGGGTTTCTTTTAGGATGCAGAAACTGCACCGCCCTGATAAGGATTTTTCATTATCCAATGAATAGAGGGGCTTACTATTTTTATCATCCAACCTTTGAATATAAGTTGATTTAAAAGAGCATATGCCATGAAATAATGCCTGATCATTTTTATAGCCATTGAAATAACTTACAAGGGCCTATATTTATTGCATCATATTATAATTTCCTGCAAACACATAGCTACAAGTGTTAATGAAAGAAGAGGTGCCTAAGAGAGGTGAATTTGTTTCTTATCGAATGTTCTTTGAATTTGATCGACTCTTCAAGAGTACTTAGCAATTTTGGGGCGCATTTTTGCTTCCTGTTTTTAAATAACTTTTCGTGACAATTTCTTGAAATTTCTAGAATCAACAAACTTCCACGGGTTCTCATCGCAAGTGAAGATGGCTATTTATATGTTTACAACCTCGATCCCGAGGAAGGCGGAGAATGCTCGTTGCTGAAGCAACACAGGTCTGTATAATACACTTTATGATACAATTACTTATTCACTACTGCCACTTTCCTGCCTAAACAGTTAATAAATGTGCCCTTTACATTCTACACCAGATAAACATTGCTTTAAATGTGAGTTTGCAATCATTGGCAGAGACCTTGAAAGTGTTAGGCAACCCTCTTTACATTGACTCGTTCTGTTCTTCATGTCACAAATTAGTTTATCTGCCCGTTTTCATTTATATTCGCCATTCGATTGTTAACTTAGCTTAGTAATCTAAACTTCCTACACTTTGTGAATATAGTTTCTAAAAAGACAGTTGCCTTACAGACTGTTTCCCTTTTCACGTATTATTGTCCCTTAATGAACACCCTATCAAAAGGTGACTATCGTTATTTCTATGGCGACCATGAAATTCATTAACTAAACTTATAACTAAGATGCAGGTTTTAGGGAGAGTCCTCTGAATAAAAATGCTGCTGATTTCCTAAGACCTTTTCTGATCTTTTGACAGTCTGTGACGCATGATCGGTCGTGCGAAAATGCTTTCATTCGCATTTGATGCATCAATTTTTGTTAACTTTGTCAATTGTTTTCAATTAGTCAAATTATTTTGATTTGGCAGATGGAAACTTATTTGATTAGCATGATTTTTTCCTTTTAATGTAACGTTTTTTCTTTTAGGTTGCTTTCTGATGGTCTGGAAAGACCTGGTTCAGCTGTAAGTAATACTGAATTAAGCTACTTTAACGACAGCTTTACCTGAGTATTAACCATTATTTTCTTCAGCACTGATAAAATCACTTAGTCCAAATGATTTTGGATGATTTTCAGTCGCCAAATCTACGTAAACATACAACATACTCGATTTCTACTCCATCCCAAGGCCCCGCCACAGTTGCTGCATTACATCACTAATCTTAACCAAGACCCCATCCAACTATATTAAATCTGAAGTGACTGAGCACAAATTAAGATGCAAATTTTGATTAAGCTACCTGTCTTCATTCAAATTTATACTCCCATTCATAAATTTTTACCACAAACAAATCTTGTGCTTAATACCTATTTTCTTTTTTATGATAGGTTTATCTATTATTTATGGTATTTGTTCATTGATCGAATCTCATCGCAAGATGCTTTCGATCCTGCAAGCGGCCTCTTGCTTCGGGCATTCCTTTACTTATCATACCATGTATTGCAGTTGTAAAAAGCGACAATGCTATTTCAGGCGATTACGTATGCTTATCGAGCTCTATTTTCGTTTTTAGGACTCTGGTCGTGCATCTAGTGGACTTGCCAGTAGTTCCCCTAAATCAAGCCAAAAACAGAGGACAGCAAGTCAGTCATCTCCTCACTCTGCTGAACTCACAGGACAATCACCAACAAGTGCCAGAGGTTCCAGTTTCAATGAGAACACTTCAAAACTAAATGACGAATCAGAATTCCCTCCACTCACAGTCCACAATGAATAAATAAATGTCCTCTCGATTGGTAACGTTAGCATTGCCTTTGCCAACATTATAACTCTCGACTACGAGGCTATACATTACGTAGAGAGAACCGAGGTTATGTCAGAAAAATGTTAAGTACCGTCATAACTATAAAGATTTTATACTATGTATCTTGTATTCTCTAATATGAGAACATCTTTTATGCCAATCATTTATCCACTCTTTAAGTTTGTGGAGGGCCCGCGACGAAACTTAAAAAGTTGTGAACCAAACTTGAATACAAATTACCTGGAAAAACATTATAAAGGATCTCCACAACTAACGTAAAAATATTTGTTTCATCAAAATCTGTATGAGTTTAGCCTCAAGAAATATAAAACTTATTATAGCAGTTGCAAGTGGTTTTTTCAATTAATGTTAATAGAAAATGATCCCCGTCATCGGCCGGCCCAACTTTTCTTCCAGTATTTGGGAAAAATTTCTACACCGCGGGTTTCCTGCGTTTTATGCAAGTTACTCTCTAGTCATGTTCGTCCAGATCCTGAGTTTATATATGACCTTTCGTGCTTTAGTTTAGACATCCCGGCTCCTCCTTACTAAAAGGTTTAATTGAAGGGCCCAGCTGGAGTGAAGGATAAGTCATTTTTTGGCATTTCTCGTCAAGGCACCAAACAATCTTCTATTTACTTGGATATTTCGGTTTTATTACTTTAACATTAGTTGCTGTTTTAACGTGGTGCTTTACTTCTCCATACATTATTAGTACAGTGGTTTTTAATTGTGAATCATGTAACAAAAATCTATGCAAAAATTAAATCGTTAATTAAAGGAAATTTCATTCTTGTTCTTTTATTGTCCTGATATTGTTAGTTATCCGTGTTCCTTCTTATTCTAACATATAGATAATAATCTCGTTTTTATTATAATTACATCAAATCCGGTTTTAATCTTATATTATATTTATGTAACATAGCATAACTTTTTGTTTTCCATTTTTCGAAGCTGGTACTCTCTTACTTTATAATGTTTTGATTCTTCGATCAGGCCTAGACTGAATTTCCAGCATCACAGGGCTTGAAAAAGTAAGCGATCAAGAAATTAGATTCTTGGCCCTGGCTAGGGTCCTGGCAGCTATCAAGCTAATGTGGGCATGGACAGGGCGCAAAGGCCTGTGCTCTCAGGATTTAAGTGAGGCACACGTAGACGCAGGTGTTCGACACTTTGAAGCTTTATTATCGAACTCAGAACCAAACTGTGCTTGAGTTTTCATCGCCGAGAATCCAATTGCAACTCAAGTATAATCAGGGTTGACGCACGAGGTTCAAGGTCTTACTATTTATAATCTACAGAAGTGCCAGGGAAAAGTCCAACTGCTGACTAAATGATATAGAACTAATTTGCATTTACCAGAGTGGCACTAGAATCACTATAAAAAAACTAGATTTAGCAAGAAATGTCAGTTTTATTATGTCTAAACTAGCTAGATAACCAGAGAGATATCACTTCAGTATCTTAATTTCGCAACAATTGCCAAGTCTGATCAATGACAACGTGAAACTTGCGTTTTGTTATTCTGGCATATGTGCATTTGTACAACGAACAGTTGTAATCCCTGTCACAGCATCCCAGAATTCAACATTACCCACAATCCATAGCTTGGTTATAAAGATCCACGAGGCTTGAGAAAGCACGTGGACACGGTGAAGACTCGCCATCGGAGGAACAAACATGGAGGTGGTGCAATGCTCTACCCTCCAACGTCGCCTCTGGGAAAAGTCCCCGGACCATTGGCAGAGAGTGCCATCCTTGGTGGAGTACAGTCTCTCCAGTCTTCGCTAAAGCCAAGACTCCAGTTGCTGGAAGAGCTAGAAGGATGGGAAGGCTGGTCGTCGTAGCACAGATATGCGAGGTAAAGCTGTTGCTGGTTGCGGCTTCAACACGACGGGGCTTACTCTTACCGTGTCCACCGATTTTTAAATGCACCGATGAATTCTTCTTACTCAAACGCACATGATGAGTTGTCTTTTCACTTTGGTTGTTCTGCCGTTCTGCGAAGGGATGGGTACTTCGTCGTGTCTAGGCCGTAACTCTCGGCCTAGGCCGTCAAAGGGTTTTAAAGATAGTAAGGCTACATGCAATTTTAAGTCTTGTAATTTTTTACAAAGCGGTCATTCTGAAGGCTGTATTGTTTAAATTCTCAATTTGGTCTGTCTTAAAGCTACGAGTTAACTTTTGACTCCGTGTAGGTTCTCAGTGGTTTCACTTTAGTAAAGTTTCAACCGAAGCTTATGAACAAAATCACCGTTAGTGAGAAAACTTCTAGGTAGCCCATCAAATCATGCATTCAATTATGCTATATTTATCATGCATAAATGAGTTCTAGGTAGAGCTTTCTTTTGAACTTTATTACAGGACATATTAAGTTGAATATAAATACAATATCTCTACCTAGGCCTTAAAATTATGTTTTTAATCAAAGTAATAGAGAGGTACACAGGACCCCCTGCCAAGTTTTGAGAGAGAACCGAATTCATAATTTGACCATGTCAATCATTTGTCAAAAAGCTATTACAAGATCTGACTTGCAGCAGCAGAAGAATTAATGACCTGCCATTTAAGTAAAAGCCAGAGTTTGATGGAGCCTTTGATGTAAAATCTGCTTCTTTTATCCCATGAAATGTGCTGATCTTATGTGACCATCACCCCAACCCATATGAATACCTGCACTCCTGACTTTCTAAGGTCTCAGGGGGTGCTGGTTTGAATATATTTGGATACAGCAGATGAGATGCCAGAAGTGCACACATCTGATTGTGGTTGTGTTTATTTTTGCTTCAAGACTATAACCTTACATAGAAGTGTAAGCTGCCTGAGATGGCATGATAACATGTTTGTGCTGTCAGCTACAAGTTTTTCCATAGGAGAGCAATCTCATGCTAGTCTGGCTTAGAAATTATAACAAATTTTCAGAAATTCCAATAGAAGGTATTTCAACAAAGCAAAATACTTTTGAAGGCAAAATTGTGCCCCTATACAGGAAAGTAGGGGGTGTTAAGACCCCAGTGTCTCCATAGATTATATATATCGCTGTAAAGAGGAAAACCTTTTTTAAATTTATATTTTGACTGAGATGCAAAAGAGTGGCACCTTGTGCATGTTTTGTTTGAAGGGGAAATGCCTGTTAGATAGAGGACTTGCCCTCTTCCAACACTTGGACACCCTTATTCCCTAAAAGTGGAAATGATAATAATAAAAATAATGGGTCATGACCAGTATATTCACAGAGTGGCTCTTCATTTGGTTATTAAGATACTTTACAAAGGCTGAAAAACCTGTTAGCTATGCTCCCTTAAATGAATTCATGAAATATTTTCCAATTTCTCCCGAATATTTAAGAGGTGTTCCTTGTTCCCATAACCCCAGCATAACCTCACATGAGGAAGGGTAGCCATTTCTTTCTTGACATCACCACCTACTGTGAGTAGAGACAAGGGGTGTGCCTGAATCATAGATCAAACCTGTATTCATAACCACAATCTCCAGCACTGAGATCAAGCAGCCTAACCATCTGTATATGATTTAAAGGGGTCTTTTCTGCCCTGGCCTCTGTTCTTGATTATTTCCCCTTCTCACAGAAATTCTTTCAGAAATGCCAGGGCAAAAACATGATAACTAGAAACAATGGATGAAGAATATAAAAAGCATACTTATTTCCTTCTTGCAGGAAGGACAGCCCCGCCCATTGCCCCACCTTTTTGCTATATGCTTCCCTGCCTTCGTTTTTACCATGGCATCAGTACTGTAACGGTGTTACGAAAAACCTGTGTTTACATCAGTCTACTCAGCATTCTGATGATGAATGGGCTTCTTTGAAGTCGTGCCGCTCTATTCGAAGTTTAAATCCGTGTTGTTCAAAGGTCCTACTGTGTTCCAAGATTCCTATTGCTATAGGAACCAATCAAAACGCATCCGAACATTTATATGGTTTGAAAGCTAACAAGTGAAGCATGAATTTCAACTATTATTATTCACCATCAATATTGCCACAAGCTTTTTATTGAGATATTTTCCCATAGATATTCATGCTATTGAGATTCTTGTTAAATATTCATTAGTTCAACAAAGTTCATAATTTCAGATTGCCAGAACACGTCCTCGAAAGCTCGTCTTCTTGAATTATTTCACATGATTAAGTGTCTCTTTTGTCGTCCTTTTCACGGAATTTTCGTTGGAGAGTAACGTGATATCAGAAGGAATTTCCATCGATCAAATGATGCAGCGTTGCAGGCCAGTAGCTTTGCTTTCGTCAGCATTGAAGGTAGCTAGCGTGTTTTGAATATGGCGATTGACTTCTACAGAGCGGCGAGAGAAGGCCATTCCGATACGCTGCGCGTCATAACGAAGCGAGATGCAAACAAGGCCAGCGATGATGGAATGACGCCAGTCCACTGGGCAGCAAGTTATGGCAACTTGGAAGGGTTAAGGATACTCATGCGCAAAGGGTAAGATAATAAATTCTGATTTAATGCCACCTTCGTTAATTGTATTGACTAAAGTATTGTTGAATTGCGCAGGGTAATGGGTAGATGAGCGAATCTCGTTCATATTGAGAGGCGAAGACTTTTGTATTTATGTAGACTTCCTTATATATGTTTCAATACAAATCAAGTTCGATTGTTGTTGTATAAAGTGCGAGGGTGAAGTTACCCTATATAACAAAATAATTATAAGTTACATTCACATCTAATGATTCTCCACATCTTCGCGACGCCAACCATCAAAAACAGGTGTGATATCCATGGTGGCTTAGGTTAGAATGATTAAAAGTTTCTACTTTTATTTTTGAAACAAGTGAAGTGTTAGCCTTGTCTAGGACAGGGGCTTCGCTTCATGCTTTAAGGTGGAAGGGTAATCACACTGCTAGTCATTTTCTGCCCTGCTAAGACAGTAAAAATTGCAAGAAAAATTTGACCTCAATATGTTATTTTTGAACTGTAGAAAGACGATAGTCAGATATTTGGTAGGGTAAGCTATCCCCAAACCCCTCAATTGACGTCACTAGAAGGGGGTATATAGGGGAGGCTATTGGTGTACGGCCTTCCCTCGACTTTGAAAGTATGATGAAATTACCCCCCTCCCAGTGCTCATAATACCCCTGAATACACAATGCCCCATGCACACATGAAGCCAAAGGGTCCAATTATCTCTACTTTAAACATTTTACCTACCTCTGCCCTAAACCTCTAAGCCTACCTCTGCTTGAATGCCCTAATCATTACAAGCTGCCTTATGTGTAGCGTTGGGCTATATTTGTCATGTTCTCCCTCTAGTTCCGTAATCAAGTCAAGCGTTTGTCGTTAGTGCAACTTTCTCTCAGAAAGCGTATGCTGTTGTTGTTAACCTGTTGTAATGTATTGCATTAGTGTGTAATATAACTTTTATATTTACGTATAGAATGAATACTTGTTTTGTCTTGTCGTTGAATGATGACCGCAAACATCACAAGGGTTTTGTTATGAAAATAGTCCCTATCAGCCTAGCCATGATGACTATCTACCGTAGTAAGAAGAACCCCTAACCGTTACATATTATGCAAAACCTTTCTAGGGCTTCTGGACTTGCAAGCAATCCATTGTTTTCTTGTCTCCAAAGCGATTATCTGCCTGTTATTTGAAGTAGACAATTGCCCACCCCATGAATGCAATGAACAATAGAGGCAAAGGAATGGTAAATGAAAGAATTGCAGTTTTTTTCTAAGGGCAGGCTTGACGATTCTCCAGCTGCTCCTAGCTGCAGGCGTCCCTGGCCCACCCTGTTGGTATTTTGAAAGAGGCACGCATAGGAAGAGATTTCTAAGACTTCAAGAAAACTTGGGCCGATTTTTTTGGTAGTTAGGAAGGAGTCTGGCTGCAAGATTCCCAAGAATTGGAATGGCTATTGGGATTCAATACGAATTTGAAGGAACTACTGGAACCTATCAGTGATAGATCCTAACCAATCTTTTGCTGGTAGTAACAAATATAACATACATTCGTTATTAAAGATAAAACAGTTCTCTTTCATTTTTTGCTTTTTATTTTAAGCGAGGTGACCCAGTCAGACATGAGGACTGATAGAATAAAAGAGATAGCGTCAATAAGTATTACAAATTATAATGAAATAAAATATATTACTTAGACTCAAACCGTTTTAACGATGGTAGTTGCTTCGCTTTTATGCTAAGATTGCTCCATCTTTTGGCCCCCTGTGAAAAAACCTTATTACTAAAAATTAGCCTATTTTGCCGAATTCTCTTCAAAAATGCCCCTTCAAATATTAGGGAAGTTTTCACCATGTAGTTGTTTTTGCTGGCAGTTTTCCCAAATAGTCAATATCAAAAGAACTGTACGGCCATGCTTGGAAATCGTCCTTTTCAGCCCCACCTCCTTGCTCAAATAGCCATGCAAATGCTATCCCGTGTGTGAGTTTTTACATTCGTACAACCTTTAACCTTATTATGATAATCCCTTACAATCCAGCATCTGGCGAATGTAAGGTAGCCATAACACAACGGCTGCAACATTGTAGCTACGTCAAATATTTAAGACTTAAAGTAAAACAGCAAAGCATGTCATAGCATGTAACCGAATTTAATCTATGAGTCATCCTTTGGAACAGATAATACGCAGCCATAGAAACAACCGCAATTAATAGAGTTGCTGTGTGCCTCATACATATTCTAAATCTATTTACCTATGTGTACAACAAGTGACCTTTCAATCTATCAGCAGTATCGATTATGTAAGATTATGTAAGATTATGTAAGCGGTATTACGCTTGGCAATCTGTTACCTGGGGGTCGGGAGGGGGCTGTGAAGGGGTTTTTTGTTAACAAGGTACGCTGGCGTGATACAAGAATAAGACTGTTCTCAAGTTGTCAGCATGGACGCCTGCTGCACGCCAGGGCACGGGGGCTACACAAAGAAAATTAGGGCAAAACAATAGCAAAATATAAGATTTATTTCCAGGGAACAGAAGACCAATAGCCCCCGCTGCGCCTTGCTGAAAGTGTCTCTATCTCCAAAGCTACGTTTTGTAAGAACAGGGTAAACTACGATTATATGTCTTAAATACTGAAGTAATAGCACAGAATTAATTTATTTCAAAGCTGAGAAACCAAAGTATTTCTAACCACAATTCAACAAAAGAAAGAAGTACTCGGCTGTTACGAAAATGCAAGTCATACAAGGCTCAATTTTGTAGTACTTTGAAATTCCTAATAATGATAGGAGTAAAATAGTCAACTTTTATTCCGAAAAAGCTAAGAAGGTATTGGCTTCATTCAAAGCTCCCTTATTAAAGATATACTTCACTAAGGGCAGGAGGAGCCGCATGCAAACTAAAGTAGATACTCAGGGGGGGGGTAACATAAAACGTATATGGTAGCAGGGACGCGCCATTTTTTATGAGTATACAATTTGAACAAACATTTTGAGAAAGAAGGTATTTGGACTCGTCATTTGTATGAACTTGAAACAATGTGATGAATCTATCATCTTTATAAACCACAATGTGCCTTTTTTTGTGACGCTACACTGTTCTGACCGGTGACACGGAATATTGGGTCCCGTTTTCAAATAGTTGCACGGAATTATGGCCCCAAATTTGTTCTCAAAATGTCAAGTCCTTAACATCTTCATCCCTGAAGATACCTCCCCGTGAGTAGATACCATGCAGTGTTCATTATCCATTGACCAGCGCAACTGACTAGGGCTCGAGCCACGTTAATAGACTGACAAAATGATAACTTTATAGCTGGGATACTGTTTTTTTGCGTCTTCGCTCATTACTGGTTGTCCTAAGCAGGTTCTAATTGGCGCTCTGATAATATTGGAGCCGTGAATTATATAACGTCATTTCGCCGTGCTATAAGGGGACAATTATCAAAGCTTTTTTGCAGCAATTGATGGTTTATAAAAAAGTAATGAAGGTTATATTGTCTACTGATTTTTCATATTTGCCATCGAGACGTTGTGGTTATCGCAATCCTTTGCTGGTGTCATCTATGTGCAGGTGGTAAATAGAGCATAGAATTAAGGCGCTTAACTCAGTTTGCATTAAATAGCCCAGCACTATAATAGTTGTTTTTGCATTGGTTGGGATTTCATAACAGTAGTATATTTTGTTTTTCGTCATTTTTCGATTCTTAGTCATGTATTCTCCCGTTAGCACGATACGGTATTCTTTTGTTTATGATATTGTATTGTACTACATTTAATGTATTGTTTTATATTGTATGGTATTGCATTGCATTACACTGCATTTCATTGCATTGTATAGTATTGTATTGTATTGCACTGTGTTTTATTTTATTGTATTGTATTGCATTGTATTGTATTGTATTGCACTGTGTTTTATTTTATTGTATTGTATTGTATTGTATTCTATTCTTTTGTATAGTATAGTATTGTATGGTATTGCATTGCATTACACTGCATTTCATAGAATTGTATAGTATTGTATTGGATTGCACTGTGTTTTATTTTATTGTACTGCATTGCATTGTATTGTATTGTTTTCCGATTTATTTTATTGCGTTGCATTAGGATTTATTGAATTATTTTCCGTTATAGTTTTGTACCTTCCATTGCATCGCATTTCATTTAGATAATAATAATAATAATAATATTTAAGCAAGTAGCATCGCATCAGTTGATTTAACTGTTTTGCATGCGAGACCTGCATTGATTATATATAGATACAGATTGCTATATATAGTGTAATGATTTATTGTTTTGTATTATATCCTATTGTTTCCTAGCGTATTTGTGTTTCATTTATTGTCTTGTTATAGATTGTCAACTATTGTTGTGCATTGGAATGTCCCGCAAACTATTGTACAACACTGTATTACATTGTATTCTGTAGTTATGTGTTCAACTGTCTTCTCTTTTACAATCTTGTGCTATATTGTATTACATTGCATTTAATCTGCTGCATTCTATCGTGTATCAGAGATGTGTTTATTTGTTGCAACGCCATGTATTGCATGCTATCTGACATTGTATTGTATTATGTGACATTGTATTTTACTGCATTGTAGTGTATTTAGCTTCTGACAACATGATTTAATTAAGATAATCCCAAACTTTGTTTTACTCCAAGATGTGCCCACTGTAATTATAAGCAATTTTTGCTGTTAATTCTTCAAATACTGCTACTTCTGATTTGACATTTTCTTCTCTTGCTTTACAGGGGCGACCCAGATAAACCCAATAACGATGGAATGACTGCGGTCCATCTGGCAGCCAGCAGTGGACAGCTTCCATGTTTGGTTTTCTTGACGAATTTTGGCGCCAATATTTACGCTGTTGATGACAATGGAAACAGCCCGGTGCAAGAGGCCTCAAATCGGGGCCGCATGGAGTGTATTCGGCATCTGGAGAACCTTATAACACACCAGATGACTGTGGACAAGATTCGGGTAGAAAAGCTCCAAGCTAAAGCAAAACGTGATGCCGAAAATCGAGTGCGAGAGAAGGCTAGAGTCCGACGAAAACTAGACCGAGAATGGGAGAAGAAAGTCGAGAAGCAACGAAGAGCTGCTATGGCCGCCGAAGTAAAATTAAAGCGAAAGGGTAAACTCTCACAGCATGATTTTGCACAGTACCAGAAAGAAACTGATTCTTTAGGGTCCGAATCGGATTCTATGGAGCGGAAGAAACTTTTTTCGGAACTCATCGGTATTCGTTCTGACACCGAAAGTACTGATTACTCGAGTCCGAGAAGCAAAACGACATCGCCCGATGAACTTACGTACTCTATGACGAGTTTCAATACCGATCCAGGTAACTATGCAATTACGGGAAACGGGCATGTCAAAACGAATGGTTATGTATCGAGAATATCCGAGGACATTGTGTTCGGTACGAGAGAGAATAATGAACTCGATTCGACCTACCCGTTTATAAAAAAGAACGGTCACCTCAAAACTAATGGTATCATGAATGGAAAAAAACCGCGCGCGAACGGCCGCCTTGATATTAACGGAAACGGACGGTTAGGAACATCGTTAAATATATCTTCGCGCGCAAATATGCGGCGAAGACAAGGTCAAAATGACCCTACTCAAACACATTTTTCAACACTTGCAACTTTCCTGAACTCTTTAGCGCTTGACGAGTTTCGCGCGTTATTTGTAAAGGAGAAAATCGACCTCCGCGCGGTGTCACTGTGTAATGAACAGGACTTGAAAGAAATTGGTTTGCCGTTAGGCCCGAGGAAAAAGATATTAGATGCGATAATGAAAAGAAACGAAGCTGTAACTAACCCCGAGGATGATCTGGATGAGACTTTAGTATGATTAACACAAGTTTCCTGTCAGTACTAGAAATCCATGTCCTGATATTAACGGTTTCAGTTTCAATGGATGATATCGTTATCGGATAGTCGTCCAGAAGTAATGATATGCGACAAAGTTCCACTAGAGATCATGTACAACAAGTTTGTTTCAGACGTCCATCATTAATCGTCTAACATCAAAATTTTGTCGTACAAGATTTCACCATACGAAATCATGCCACAACTTTAGTGTTTTATTAGCCAGCTATCATAAGCGGTACTTGTTGAAAGGTAATCATTGCTACAGACCTGTTAGAGATTGCAAAAAGCTGTAGCTACACATTGTACACATACAGCAAGCAATAAATGTTTCTTGTAGGATACAAAACGCTAATACTAGCAGCTTTTATAACTTCATATATCATCGAAACATGGTCCATCAAGCCGGATTTTTTTGGCAGTTGATTAAGTTGGCTTATGAAGGCTGCAATGTACTATGATAGTTAACTGTCCAGTTACACGTGTTCTGTCTCGGAATTTTAACATTGGTTTAAAAAGACAATACCATACCTGAAATTTTAAGTTTAAAGTTTTGTTTTTTGTTGTTAAGTTATAGTACAAATTTATTTCACATTTCAAGCACTTTTAAGCTACATAGCAATACAAGGAGAGTAACTGTTGTGTATTAAATTTATATTTATATATGTACCTTCTTTTAACTTTGATGTAGGTTATTTACCTCAGTATGTAACAGTGTAAAAGTGTCTCATTATGTAATCCTTTCCATGGTGAAAATTCTACCCATAAGGCAATCAAAGGTTTTTGAAGGTAGGCATGCTGTTGCTGATTAAATTTCCTACTTGATCACTTCTTAGGAGGCTCTAGCATGTAATAGTTGTTCTTAGAAAGTTTCTTTCACCAAGGATTCGCTTAAATGTGCCCCCTGGCTGGCTTTGTTTCTGAGATTAGAAAAAAAACCAATTTTCGTCAGCAAAATCAAAAAGATCTTTCAAGTTGGAACTAGTTGAAATATCGATGATTATGTGTAAATTTCTAGAAATACAACACCTTTTTGACTTGAACAGTACCATGTATTCAGCAAATCATGGCAGAATTTGAAATACTGCTAAAAAATTTTAGCCCTCTGCCACATACCCTCATCATCTCTTTTGGAACATCTGAACCCGGAATTATTGATTCCAGGCAAATGATTTCAAATAATATGTGTTCCGCAAGTTTTCAGAAAATCTATCTTCCATATATGATGGGCCTTGCAGAGGAATATCAATCAGCACATCTCACCAATCCCAATCCCATTTAATCTAATCCTCTTATTTGAAAAGTTTATATCATTGGTATGCTAAAATTTGTATATTGTATTTCATGTTAATAATGTACTGAATAAGACAAATGTAAAACATCATGCAAGTTGTTATGTGTAATGCAGAAACTTCTTGTCAAAACACAAAACTATAGTTTTTATGTTGAATGGGAAATAGGTATATAAAAAGATTTTTAGACTAAAGGGTTAGAAAATCCTGTTCATTCCAAATGCAAGAGTCATGGTTCTTTATAAATATAAAATAGCTGCTGGGACTTGCAGAACAAAGCATTTAAAATAATTTCAAGTATGGGCGATTAGAAATAAAATTTAAGTCATTATTAAAACAGCATTATGTCAATATTGCATGTAAAGAAAGGAATTTGATGAAATATGCTTGAATTGCTTTTAATCTGAAACATCAAAGCATTGAATGATTGTAATCCCAACATTTTGTGCACTGACGAGTGTCAGATAAACAAACATTTTCAGGATGCAAATCATAGCTTGGCTTTCTCATGTCTGAGTGGAAATTTAGTGCTACAAATAGTGTTTTCATTGAAGCCTTGTGTATAGAGGTATTTGAATTTCACAAATTAAATCTACATCATCTTCATGCAGTCACGGCATATCAAAACGACTGACTGTGTCATGAAACTGAAGCAGCAGCGTTGACAGCAAGCATTTATTAGACTGAAAAAGAGAAAGAAAATGAAATATTTTGGTAAGCTGGTATCATATTCACAAAATACTTTCAATTCAAATGTTAACTAATTGAATGATATGCTTTCTTACAACTTAAATCACATATCCCAATCCACCCAGGTACAAACAGGATGTCTGTTGATCAACAATGAAAAACTTCATATTGCAAAACAGAAGCTTGAAAATACTATGACTTGCTAATCCATACTAATCAAAATATCTCACCAATAAAATTGAAGTTTAATCACATGATCCATCTGCCCATCCATCCTTCCATCTTTCCATGACTTTTGAGCAGTCAAATTCTTTCTTTCCAAGTCTTCTGTTCACTTCATTGTGGTAATCACAAAACCAGAGTGACAAAGCTTTCTGGCTTGATGTATCTGGATCTTGAACTCTAAGCCTTAAAAAGCAGGTAACATATTACAAATAAATAACTTGAAAAGTAGTCTGAAAATGATGTGCTTTGGAAATGAGTTAAAGCTTTATGCCTTTCAGTAATGATCAAAGAACATTTTCTGCTTAATTTTGTGAACATGGAGACTTTGATGAGAATGACCCCTTTCATATTGCACTTCTTAGTAAAATTTGGATTTGAAGGTCATGCTTGTCACAAATCCAAAGTCTTGATCTAGGCTTATGTTTCAAGACTCTTGGAATTCCTGGCAACCCATTTTAAGATCATTTTTGTCATAGGTTACATTTGTTAATTTGAGGCTAAGTCTCAATAAGCTTGGACCTTCATTGTAACCAACGTTTACCTGATAAAAATGTCTGAAACATGCGTTGCTGATTGATAGTAGAACTTTTTCATGATTTGTAACAAAATCCAAAGGCCACTCACCTTTCTCGAAGATGATATGCACACCATTCACATGGATAAAATCTTGAAAACATCTTGATAAAGCTTTGCATATCCCTTTGCTGCTTTTTGGTAGGTTCTTCTGGGTAATATGCAGCCATTGTATGAAGAAAACCCCAAGTATTCCGACCCAGGTCTTCTTTGTCAAGAGGGCAGTCATTTCTTTGTGATGCAGCTGCTGACCCTGTATTATTAGATGTGGTACTTGCATTTGTGTAACTTATGGAAGAAGTTTGTACCTAAAGTGAAATGACAGTGCATTTTTAGAAATGCTACTATGAGCCCTAGATTGGATGTTTGAAACAGACATTATATCTCTACCTAAAAACATAGCTGTGCAATATACAAAAGTTGTTACTTCAGCAGTTTATATCAGTTTATATTAATATATACATATGCCCAGGTCTGTCAAATTTGGACCCCAATCAAAATAGGGGATACTTATACACAAGTATGAGCCATTCTCTAAACACGAAAAAATATATAACAAAGTATACAGAGCCTGTGAAAGCAAATTTAAAAGCACAAAATTTCCTGGGAACCCTGCAAAATGTGAAGTCCTGGCAATAACCAGGCTGCGGAGTTTGAATAATGCGCAACGAAGAAATCGGTACCAATTGCGAAAAATTCCTGTCTTTGTAATTCTAGAATACTTTTCAGGCAGAAAAACGAAATATTTTGATTTAGTTATAAACACAGTAGATCAAATAATGGCAAGTATTAACGCAAAACATAGCATATAACATAACAAAAATACTGTAATATAGGCTAGAAGCCTGTTACAGATCACCACGATTCTAAACGTGTTGTAAGTTGTTGGGTGAGGGGATGATGCTCCAGAAAAAATATGCAAGTGAGAAACATGAGGCCACGCGCGATGTCCTCTGGTTGAAAAGAATGTATGTATGTATGTATGTATGGATGTATGTATGTATGTATGTATGTATGTATGTATGTATGTATGTATGTATGTATGTATGTATGTATGTATGTATGTATGTATGTATGTATGTATGTATGTATGTATGTATGTATGTATGTATGTATGTATGTATGTATGTATGTATGTATGTATGTATGTATGTATGTATGTATGTATGTATGTATGTATGTATGTATGTATGTATGTATGTATGTATGTATGTATGTATGTATGTATGTATGTATGTATGTATGTATGTATGTATGTATGTATGTATGTATGTATGTATGTATGTATGTATGTATGTATGTATGTATGTATGTATGTATGTATGTATGTATGTATGTATGTATGTATGTATGTATGTATGTATGTATGTATGTATGTATGTATGTATGTATGTATGTATGTATGTATGTATGTATGTATGTATGTATGTATGTATGTATGTATGTATGTATGTATGTATGTATGTATGTATGTATGTATGTATGTATGTATGTATGTATGTATGTATGTATGTATGTATGTATGTATGTATGTATGTATGTATGTATGTATGTATGTATGTATGTATGTATGTATGTATGTATGTATGTATGTATGTATGTATGTATGTATGTATGTATGTATGTATGTATGTATGTATGTATGTATGTATGTATGTATGTATGTATGTATGTATGTATGTATGTATGTATGTATGTATGTAGGGTCACGTCGCCCTAAGTGGAACGATTTTAAGGACTCGGTTCTCATTTGCACAATTGAACATTGTAATAAAAACAACAAGCCTTCAAAATATTTCTTATCCTATGGTCATAATATTTGCATAGAGGCAGACTTATCAGTTCGATCTTCTTTCTGTGAGAACAAAATTACTATGCCCTCCTATTCCTTTTCGAAATGATAGGCCGTCGCCCTACTTGGGACGGTATTAAAAGAAGGAGAAAGTTTCGTAAATCAAAAGGATTCACAACAATTCTTTTGCAAAAACGGAGAATTACACCTGCCAGAGACTTTTCTAATTCTGGAAACTTTTTGAAACATTGCTGCTGGACCTGACTGCTATGTTTGCTGAATGCGCCGGAGGATAAATTTTTCTTCTCATACAATGGTCTCAAGCCGGTGCTACTGAGTTTCGAACAAAGTGCATGGACTTTCCGCAACTGTTCCACTTAGGGCGACACGAGGCTACTCAAATCGGTCTTGAGAAAAGGCCTCCAAGGAACAAGGCAGGGCACAAAATCAATCGATTTTTTTTACTTTTATTTACCTGAGGGTCGAAGAATATGCTGCCGTTGTTATTTTTAATGTACCCAAAGCGAATCGCAAAAAAATGAAAAAGAAAGTTGAGGTGCGGTGGAAAGAACGGAGAGGAAAACACAAGCTCTTACCACTCTATAATGCTTCTAACATTTAAATTCCGTTTACAACCAACACTTGTCTTGGTAAAGCAATAAAAATTAACCAACACACAAAATATGGCGTCAGCAACACATTTTCGCGCGTTTTCAACAAATTAAGGTGACTCTGAATCCTTAAAATAGTCACTACAATAAGCGCGTAGGATTTTGTTGCAATGAGACGCCGTCCCACTTAGGGCGACGTGACCCTATGTATGTATGTATGTATGTATGTATGTATGTATGTATGTATGTATGTATGTATGTATGTATGTATGTATGTATGTATGTATGTATGTATGTATGTATGTATGTATGTATGTATGTATGTATGTATGTATGTATGTATGTATGTATGTATGTATGTATGTATGTATGTATGTATGTATGTATGTATGTATGTATGTATGTATGTATGTATGTATGTATGTATGTATGTATGTATGTATGTATGTATGTATGTATGTATGTATGTATGTATGTATGTATGTATGTATGTATGTATGTATGTATGTATGTATGTATGTATGTATGTATGTATGTATGTATGTATGTATGTATGTATGTATGTATGTATGTATGTATGTATGTATGTATGTATGTATGTATGTATGTATGTATGTATGTATGTATGTATGTATGTATGTATGTATGTATGTATGTATGTATGTATGTATGTATGTATGTATGTATGTATGTATGTATGTATGTATGTATGTATGTATGTATGTATGTATGTATGTATGTATGTATGTATGTATGTATGTATGTATGTATGTATGTATGTATGTATGTATGTATGTATGTATGTATGTATGTATGTATGTATGTATGTATGTATGTATGTATGTATGTATGTATGTATGTATGTATGTATGTATGTATGTATGTATGTATGTATGTATGTATGTATGTATGTATGTATGTATGTATGTATGTATGTATGTATGTATGTATGTATGTATGTATGTATGTATGTATGTATGTATGTATGTATGTATGTATGTATGTATGTATGTATGTATGTATGTATGTATGTATGTATGTATGTATGTATGTATGTATGTATGTATGTATGTATGTATGTATGTATGTATGTATGTATGTATGTATGTATGTATGTATGTATGTATGTATGTATGTATGTATGTATGTATAATTCTTTTACGTAAATAACAGGGCTAAGTAGTACTACTTGTTTTCAGCCTAGTTTACAACGGAAAAAGAAAATAAAAAATTAGAATAATTTTACTGATTAAAAGATGCTAAAATGTCTAACTTCCTAAAAATACCAAGTCAAAAAGTATTAAAAAATTTACGAGTCTTACAGCACTCGCCATTGCTGGCATGCTTCTTCCTACGACATCACCTTTCATTTGTTTGGCCCAGCTTTTAAAATCCGTACAAGCTCTGCATGGTTTCCCATCAGGGCCTAAGATAATGCCTGATTGTTCTTGTCCTTTTGCGACAGATTCCGAGATATTGCGAGAAGCACTCGGCGAGTTCGTCGAGTTGTCTTTATTTACTTCTTTCTGGCTCATTTAAAGTGAGTTTACCTTTACAAAAGCGTCACTTTCTTGGCTTTTCTTAGCAGAGTTCCACTTGGTGCCAAATTGTAGATTTGGTACATAATGAGGCTCAGCACAGGGCAGCAATGCTCGATGTTCATTTGTCTCTGCCTTCTCCAGAAAATAAAGATGGCGTCTCGATTGAGATTATTTGGTAACCAATTGAAGTCTTTCTGGGAGGAACAACCAGTTATTGTTATTTCAGTTGTTTTGGGGCTAGCAGGTAATTTTATTTTCTAAAATCTCAGGTACGTCAAATGGCCGCAGAGGCTGGCAAATTGTCAAATTTTGTTCATCGTTGTTCATGTTCATCAAACAACAACTTTTAAGGAAAATCTCCAGTAAAAATATTCTAAGAAGTGGGTCAGCTTATGAGCTCGTCAAATGCGAACAAGTTGACATACACAAGATCTCAGGGTTGGCAAAACTGTACGTGAACGATATTCTTGTGCTACTATTGCCCAGTCTGTAGAGCCTGGCAACTGCACTCCAAAAATTGGCCAAGCACGCGCGTTTTGTATGCGTATGGCGTCAATATAGGTACCTAAAACAGCTTGGTGCGCCCGGGAGAATCAGATGTGCACGCCGTGCACCCCCCATTTTATACCTTGCACGCAGGAGATCTCGTTGAGTTCTGCCATGCTCTGCAGACTGGCACGTGCTTCTATGCATCTATGTATAATGTGCATAAATGTGATTGAATTTCAGGCCCTGCCATGGTTTTCTTTAGTCCATTGACAAAGAAGCATTATGAGGATATGCTAACAATTCCCACAACATACCCATGTGAGTTGATGTTGATAACATCAATATTTTGAACTTATCATAGTGCATAATTGAATGTTAAAGTAAATGATTTTTGCTGGAGTAAGCCAAGCCTCATTTATTTCTTTTTTGCATTTAAGACAAGAATTTTAATATTTTTAAAAGTGGTTTTGGAACTTTGTTAATTACTTATTTTATCCACTTGTTTGTTTTGATTCTTTTGGTAGCAGCTTTACATAATTTTTTTTCTGGTTTTGTTTTATGCTCAGTTCTAAAGTTGCAAGGCAAATACTGATTTGCATTCTGTTTCTTTTTAAAGATATTTTATGATACAAGTGTCATTGAAACTTTCTCAATTTCTCAATCATTAAAATCACTGGTCAGTGAGTCAAACTAATTTCCTTTTAATTCTCGGCAGGGGAAACTGTAGAAAACTGGAAAAGAAAAGAAAGAAAAATAGATAGCTGAATAAAAAACTAGTTCATTCTTTTTAAATCCAATGTGCTAAATTTGCAAGAATTTCTCATTCTTTGAACTTATTGCATAGTTTTGTAAATGAAGTTGAGAGTGAAGATGAACTAAATGACAAAATTTACTGTATGTTTATGCCTGTAATGATTGATCCTGTCATATTAGTTATGCAAGACAGATTTATGTAATAATTCCATTTTCAAATTCATTTCATTTCTCTGAATGCAGTCTTATTTGCAAAGGGGTATTATTTAAGGGGTTACCCCTTGACGACAAAATGGAAAAGGCTGCTATGTTGATTACCATATAAATGCTACAAAATTTTGAGTGCATATAGGTCACAATATTTTATGGTGCTGGTTATTCTTAAACCCCACACTTTGCTTTTTATCTCATTTATTAAAGTTTAACGAGAATAATTTGTGATTTATTTTTTGTAAAACTCACCTGGCAATTGAATTTTCCTGTAAAATGTATCTTTAAATTGCTAAGCTTGCTGACAGATGTTGTGCTATAGGAGTTTTGGACAATTGTGGAAAAGAGTATTGTGTAAAGTTCCGGGAATTGCACATCTGTCTGGAGGGAATTGTCAGATATTAAATAATAAATTTTTCAACTATTGAGCCCCTCCCCACAATTGAGCAGTCAAACGTTTTAGCAATTGATGAAAATAATGACAGTAAATATTTGTGTTTATCCCCCTTCTCACATCTTTGATTACTTTTTTATTTGTGAACATTCCCTTAACAACAGGCAAGATTGTAGCTATTCATTAAGGGAAAAATTAATCTTCATATAACTACTTCTCTATTTCTCCGCATTTTATTTGGGCAAATGCAACTGTAGTCAGTTGCGTGACACTCCCATGAAAGTGAGATAAACTATTGATGTAATATTTAGATATATCATTAAAATATTAATAGTCCTCTTACAAAACTAATGACCGTTAACTAAAACGTCAGTGCTTATGATTGATGTAGCGTTCAGCATCATTTCATTTTACTTTTATTTATGTTGATACAGGTAAAAGTTACATTAAATACGTGTTTTTCACCTTGATCGATTAAAAATCAAGTACTTAAAAAAACTAAAGACCTGATCAACAATAGTTACAAAAAGAAGAAAAAAGAAAACTAAAAGTGAAGTAAAATTAAAAGTAAATCTTATCTATATCCGTTCTTTGAAGGCTTAATGTCTAGAGTGTTCCACGGTTACGCGTTGTGATAAGAAAACGCCTTTTGGTCACCGAAGAGGTGTCTTCGGATAAGTTTCTGGTGACAGAAAAACCGTTCTACTATGTTTGTGGTTTGATAAAGAAAAACGTTAATTAACCAAGAACATAAATAATTAATCAGCCATCTTTTTGTGATGGATTTCTTATTTATTTATCATTTTCGTTGGTTTTTTAAAAATTCAAAGCATCTAGCTGCTATCGTTTTTGGTTTTTGATTTGTTTTCTTATATCCATAATTTAAGTTCAATTGTTGTTGCTTTTATCAATCATAATACTGTTTAAAGTCTTGAGGATTCATCAAGTTAAGTGTAGTTTTAGCACTGGGGCGTGTAGTTTTGAAAATTCTTTTAATTTGTTTTAAGCAATCGACTACTTTCAATGATTATTTATTTTTAAATTGCTAATGTACTCTACCACGTGATTTTAGCAAAATTTATGTTAATGATATTTGCTTTTCAGTCCTGTTACATAATGAACATCTTTCTTCGTAAAATTAGCCTACCTTTAACTTGCTTACATTTCACCTTGATTTACAACAACTTCTATCTCTTATATACTCTGCCCGCTTTTAAAATAAATTCTTTACGCACCACTGCCGTTCTGTGATGTGTTATAACGACGGGGAGAACCCAAAGCATCGTTGCGAGGGCGCTTGGAGATTCCCCGCATTGCTAATTTCCAATGCCAAACAAACCTACGCTCATTGTTAGCACGATGCCGAATGCTGTAGATTACATATTGAATAGCTGTCACGGGCAATTAAAAAAGGACTGATTGTTTATAAATCACAAAATGTAAAGATATAGAACTTTGGTAGAAACTGGACTGATTGGAAATTACAGGTGCACTTTGAGCTGTGGTGACACGCCAATTTTAATCAAAATTTTGGTCAAATCAAAACGAAAATGGTGGAACACAATTTCGATATAGATGAGATCATCGATCAGCTTCTGCAGTCAAAAGACAGTGGGAAACAGGTATAACTAACCAACAATAATGTTTAGAGAGTCTCATTATAACAGCTAAGTTTGATAGCAATCTGTGAATTTGAAATCACATCCAGCTGCTTAGATCTTCGACATCGGTCTTGCTTTGTTGCTATTCAAAATCTATAGCAACATCGCTTATATTCAAGTGATTTCTTCTGCATAGCTATTCAATACGAAAACCATCCGGTCACTAATGTTTAGAATAAAGCTTTTATTCAAAATTTAAACTACCAGTTTGTACTCTATGCACGCAGTTTGCGTGTTGGCTAATTCGTCGTGGCGTAAACGCCCCAAAATACTCGATCACAATTTTTATGGTTTTATGTTTTGACTGGTGGTCGAAATGAGCATTTTAGCAAAGCTTTGCTGTTCAAAACCACCAAAGTATTGTGCCTTTAGCTAGCCACTTGAATATTTCTGTAATTTTCTCATATAGGATGGAGTAAAACAAGATATTATATGCAGGGACATTGGAAGCGGTTAGAAGTTTCCTTGGTGGGTGCCTGAGGGAGGGAGAAAGGGTAATTTGTAAGAAAACACTGGGTTTTATTCTATTGACTTCCTCTTCCTCTAGTGCAGACCTCCCTTGTTCTCTTTAATTGTGATCTTCCTCATTTATCAACAATACTTCTTCGAGTGTTTAGTTATGCAAGTTCCACCACACAAATTTCTCAACAATTTGAGTCATAATCATTATGCTCCTTTGTGTTCACTAAATTGAAATAAGGAAAACATATTTTATATCACTTAACTGTGAATTAGACTATTTTAATTATGTTTTGCAAAACTGCAACTGTATACAACACTGCTTGAACAAAACAGCTGTCATATACATGCAGAAAACAAAAACATTGTATTTAGTTCTCATTGTTTATATCATAATCTTGTTCATAGTCTAGTTCCTAAATACAATTCATTCATTTGATGCTTGAATTTAAGTAGAACATAAATCTGTATTGTTCAGAGAAACATTGGTTGCCCTAGTTTGTATTCCTCCTTATTTTGGTCTATGGTTGCTATTTGAATGAATATATTCACATAGTTAGACTTGTAGGCTACATGAGGCCGGTAGCGTTTCGTTCGGGCTTGCCCCCCCTGTCAAAATTGTATTGGATTTGTCTTAAAATGTTTGGTTTCACTCATCTAGTGGGAAGGGTTTCAGAATCTACTTAAGTGTAGAAATCTCTTACAGATAGTGTTACTTATTCAAAATCTTTCTGTTACTAATTCAAAATTGAGATAGGAAAATTTGGTCACAAATATTTTATACTTGAAGCCCCTGAAATCAAGGTCCCATGGCACCTCTGCTTGGAGCTCACCTGGAACTCACTTGACAATCCATTTCACAACACACATTTGGACTTTTGTCTGTTTCATTGGAAGAAATTGAGTTTTCAAGTAGTAGCTTAAAAATTTGAAAAAAATTCCTATTTATAATGCTGGAAAACATGAAATTTCATGACAATTAAAACTTGAAATTTCACTTGAATATCATTAATGCAGACATTATCCATTTGATACTTAGACATAACTGGAAATCTTACTGTAGAAACTTCCCACCAAGCTTATTAATTTTAAAAGCAAGGTAAATCATTTCCTGCATTAGCTTAAAATGTCTTCACTGCATTTGTTGTTGCTTGTTGACATTGAAGCAGCATATTAGTTCATATGTGATATATCAATTCTTAGAAATAGCACACCATTGCCAACCATGATTATTTGGTAATTTAACATTTTATCCAGTGACTGAAAAATTAACATTATTTATTCAGTGACTGAAATGTTTTTATCCTTTAAGAAAGTATTGTTGGGTTATAAGAAACCCCGTTCATCAAATATTACGCCATCCCCTCCCAATTTTATGTGGAGCCTCGTTTCTATTCTCCAATTTAGCACTTCGTTCTCCCAACTGGCGGTCGATTCGAAACGTAAACAGAAAATTCTGCTTTGATAAACTGGCAAAAATAACAAATGGTGGCAAATTAGGAGTTTACTATTAGAAATAAAGCTGCTTTTTATAGCTCTAATCAATGAGAGATTGAGGCAGCAAATAGGTGCAAAGCTGTTCATTCGTTTGCTATGTGGAGTGGTTTTATTTGGGCAACCGCTGTATTACTTAGGCCGCTCTCCTGGAAGAACTTACCTTTGTTGAGAAGAAAGGTATACTACGTTAGCGCCTCAAAATATTGCTACAACTTATAATGAAATATGGCTGCAGAACATCCACATTTTGACATTAAAAAACTAAACCAGCTTGCTGAGAAAAAGGAGGAAGAACTCCGTGAGGTAAAAAGTTTGCAGATGAATGCGCTCCAAAAGGACCTCCAAGAGAAAGATAAGTTTTTGAAACTAGAAAGGGCAAGATTCCAGTGTCTTAAGCGTGATTTTGAGTATAATTTGAAAATAATTGAGGAGCGTGATGCAGAGCTTTTGAAATATGAAAAGGTTTTTGCAGATCTCAGGGAATGTGCAAATTTAAAAAATTTAGAGGTGAGTGACATGAAGATAACTATGGAAGAACTGAAATCCAGGCTGGTGCAAAGCGAAAAAGAGAAGGCTGAGTTAGAACGTCAATATACAAAACGAACAAGTGACTTGAAAAGTCACATGAGCCATTGCTTAGCTGAGAAAAATAAAGAAATTGAACAAGAAAAGGATGAATATTTGAAATTTAAAAGAAATGCAGAGAGAAGAATCCAAGAATCAGTGCATGAAATGGAATCACAGAAAAGTAAATTGATGTTTGATTTTGACAACGAGATGAAGAAAAAAGAAAATGAATCTCAGCAAAGATTAGATGAAGCAGACAATGCCCTTCATGCCAAAGGTATGCAAATCAAAATCATGAATAAAGAGCTTGAAATTCTTAGAGAGGGGTCAAACAAAGTAGTAGAAGAAAAAGGTGAGTTAGGGGACCAGATAGCTTTTCTAAGAAAAGAAATAAGCAAGAAAGATTGGGAAATAAAAGATATTGAGAACATGGCTGAATTAAAGGTGACTGAATTTAACCAAAAATTCGAAATTATTGAGAAAGAGAAGCAAAATATGAGTGATGAATTTAGTAGAGTTTATTCAAATTTAGATAAAATAATCAAAGCAAAAGAGGAACAATTCAAGGCTTTCCAACAAGATGCTGAGCAGAAAGAAGAGGTTTTGAATAATGAAATTGAAAATTCAAAGAATG
Source organism: Catostylus mosaicus (assembly GCA_964019065.1). NCBI lineage: Eukaryota > Metazoa > Cnidaria > Scyphozoa > Rhizostomeae > Catostylidae > Catostylus > Catostylus mosaicus. The sequence continues at coordinate 2,310,619 of OZ025191.1, forward strand.
AAGTGTTAAAGACTGAAAATAAGTTGAAACAAACAATATGGGATTTCAATGACAGGCTCAAAGAAAGAGATCTGAAGATCAAAGGTTTAGAAAATGTTATTGGTGAAATGGAAAATAAAACAAAGATTGAAAATGCAAGTTTGACACAAGCAATCATTGCCAGGGACTTAGAAATTGAGGGTTTAAAACTGTCAAATGACAACTCTGCTGATTGCATTAGCAAGTTAAAATCTGACTTGAAAGAACTCATAAATGATTATAAAAGGCTTGAAGAATGTGAAATTTTGGTAACAAAATCCAAAGAAGAATTGGAACTACACTGGCAAAAAAGATATGAAGAAGCAAGTAAAAATGCTGAAGCAAAATTTCAAAACTTCATTTCCGGATTAAAAGATAAGCTAACTGCATGCAAAAAGGAGTTGGAGGAAAAACAGCAAGAACTTGGCCAAAGGGAGAATTTGATAAAAGTTCTTGCAAGAGATAAGGACATTGCATACAGTTTGTTAAAGAAAAATGGAATAGAGCTGAAAGGAATCACACATACATTTAATGAACTGGTGCCTAAAGATGATTTAGATTCTATTGCTCAACAAAATGAACAACTTAAGAATTTGGTTGGTATGATGAGAAAGGAAATTGAAAATATTGAAGAGAGACATAAGAAAGAAATTAGCCAAGCCTCATTGAATTATGCTAGTGATTTAGAAGATCAAGTAAAAATCCTGAAAAGTGAGAAAAGAAGGTTAAATAATTTAGTACATGATCTCCAGGAACAAGTGGTTGAGGCAAAAAGGCAGAAAAAGGTAACATTCTTTGACAACAGTGTAATCAGTGAAACAAGTGAATCCAAACAAAAGCTCCATACGAAGATGAAATCAGCAGCTAAACAAATTCAAGACCTTCTTTTTGAGAGAGACAGACTGCAAAGTCTAGGAAATAAGCTTAGAAATGAGATAGTGGGGTTGAAAAAGCAGTTGGGTGATAAGGAAACTCTTAAAAACATTAGTAAACCAGAGGGACACAGTGAAATACCGCAGCAGGTTGATTTGAATAGACTAGAGGAACTTCACTATCAGCTAGCAATGGAGAAGTTAAAGGACAAACCATTGGCAATAAAAAAAGACATAGATGTAGAGTTAGCTTCATCTAGTGAGAGTTCAATGCAAGCTGATTTCCATGATGGGGTGAGTGATGTAATAGAACAGGTTCCAGTCAAGGACTTTGAGGATGGCAGATTTACTGAAAATTACAAGAATAGAAAATCAAGTACTCCTACAAATAAGGCTGGCCTTGCAGACCACAAAGATGTCAAGAAAACAAATGTTCTCACATCATCATCAGACCTTTCCTCACTGCAAGATCTGTGGAAGATTCTTGATGAAGCGGAAAGCCTTGCCAGCCATACGCCAAGAAGCAGTAGGCCATTAAGAGATAGCATTACTCATAATTCAGTGAATAATCAAGAAAACACAGAAAGACATGTCTCTTCTGTTGCACAAGTCGAGGGCCAACAGATTGTTTTGCAAAGAAAACAGCAAACAAAAGAAACTAAACTCAGCAAATTAGCTCAAGGAAAGTATACACCACAAAAGAGGACTTTAAATATTAGGAACTATAATGTTAAAGATGACCAGTAAATTACGACAATTTTCCTCTTAATCGCAGTAACAACAATTCAATCCAGGCAAAAACCAGAACAAGGGACAGGAGGACCTAGGATGCCAAACTCAAGGGTTATGCAATCAGTAAATACACATAATTATACCGTCAACCTTCTTGTTTATGCAGAATTTCAGTATAACTGCGAAATGCATCAAATACGTGCGTATGACCTAGACGCCTCCTTTAACCCTTTGTCTAAATACTTTATGGATGACCCACTTCGTGTCTTAAGTATTCCATTCTACGCACCAAAAAAATTCGTGCAATTGTTGGCTTGTAGGCTTGTTCTTTGCAACTTTTGCATGCGGCTTGGATCTTGCAAACTGTTTTGTCTGGACTTATAATATTTGTTCTGCTATGCATTCAATTCCTGCTTTTGGAAATGCTCTTCTTGATTGCCTGTATTTTTTTTACCGATTAGGAACACACGTTGAATGTTATTGGTCAAACAAATCTTTCATACAAACTGTACATACATTTTTCTAATATGTTATCAACAATATTATAAAATCTTTCTCAGATTTTGTCATGACCATTCTGCTTCGAGGGGCTCGATTTGGATTTGTATCACATTGATGAAATGATTTAAAACATTTAAGTAGTGATGAGACGCATGGCGTTCATGGGGAGTTGGTTATATTTGCTTTAGCGAGCAGAGGTAAGGGGGCCGTACGGAACCCACTGCTGCTAAACAAGGTTCCAATTATGTATTTGTATTTGTATGTATTCTGAAAGTCCGGGACGGCGCAGAGCAATAGAAATGCGAAATTGTAAACGATTTTGTTATCTATTATCCATTTATTTCTATAGTTTACTGCAACATTTGACAATTCTGACATATCTACCAGGTCTGCAACACTAACAAGCTATAAATGAAGCTCTTGTAAGTCGAATGTAAAACCACGCCCATTGCCACGCCCTTTTCTCTAGCATCTTGTTTTAGGCAAAGGGCCTCGTCTTTCCTCAGTGAAACTTTTGTATAAAAATCTCCGAGCAACAAGACTACCAAGTGTCAATACCTGAAGATTTCCTGGCTGCGCCGTTTCTGATGCAAGGCACAGAATAAGATCCCTAAGTTCAGCCACCCTTATACGTAGATATGTGAGATAATGCTTAATTTTACCTTTTTGCTTTAGGTTCAAATACCAGAAACAAAGATCAGACATTTATGTCAACTCTCCCGTGAAATATTCATGAAGGAGAAGACGCTGATTGAGGTGCAGACTCCGATAAACATTTGTGGTGATATTCATGGACAGTTTGATGATCTTCTGCGACATTTTGAAGAGGCTGGTTACCCTGGCGAGTACAGGTTCTTGTTTATGGGAGACTACGTTGACAGGTAATTCTTCATTTGGTCAACTCTGTTAGCTTAGTACTGTCAAACATCCTACGTTGCCTGCAGTTTTAATAATCGAGATACATACACGTTTTTTTTATAAGAACAAATCATATAAGAACGTAAGGCTTCAAATGCCTAAAAGTTTAGAACATGTAAAGAAAATGACAAAGCTTCATGGCTTTCTTTCAAAAAACATTAGATGAATAGAATAAAACACAGTGTTAAACAAATACTGTTTGAAAAGTGTTCGAATTATTATTTCAAGTACCTGTAGTTCTGCTAGCCACAACTTTTCCTTTTCAGTGCAAATATCTTTTTTTTGAGAAATCATTGCACATTTTAAGATCAAGGAAATTAAGAGCATTTTAAGCTTTCAAACCAAAAAGTTAAGAACATAACTAGGCTTCATCGAGATTTGATGTTCTTATAAAAAAAACGTGTAGCTATTCAGTGTCCCAGATCTAGTGTTATACTTTGGTGGCTATGACCCTTAAATTTCCGACTACAAGATGCTGAAGTGCATTTATTCCCCCTTCTGTTCCCTGTGCCTGCATTCCGTCCTCAAAAGATGACCTTTTAAGAGTAGGGTGCCTAGAAGACCGCTCTCTGACACTTAATCTTCCCTTAGACTATCATGTTTAATTTGGGCGCATACATCGGTAGTAAATGCTCCTTCGCATATCATCAACACTTTTTAATAGCCTCTCTGCCTTTTTTTTTCTGTACAACATATGATTGCTAGATGTCAAAGTAAGAAAAATTGAAAGGGAGCGTATGGTAGCTGCGCCTTGGTCTACGTGGCTCTACCTGATGGGGGAGGGGAAGCTTAAACGAAGTAAAATGGCATAATTTAACGGTTTAATGATCGCAAACTACACCGCCTTTCGCCAAAACGCGACTATTTTTTAGGTCGAAGTTTTCTAGCATCTATTAAGATTCCTTTGCGAAATCGCAGCCTTAGCGAGCACGCAAGACCATCTGTGCTTTCCACCAAGACAAAATAAACTCAATTTTTTCGAATTCTTTGGAAAAGGCTTATTAAACACTTTCGGCAATTAACTAAAAAGCGGATTTCGGTGGATTTGGTAATAAAGGCTTCGTGAATAAGCGATTTAAATCGCAAATAATTCCCCCACAACTCACTCTTTTCTTCGCCAAGTAGGTTTTTGGGTATGAGAATTTGTCTTAATCACTCAGGTTTTGGGAATATTGCAAAAAAAGTTTTGAATTGCTTATACAATGGCCCGCGAGAGACTGTTCAGTTGCCGTATTTTATTTGTGTCCACGGGCGCCTTGGCTAAGCTAGAGGGCAAGAGAATGAAATCTATGCGCAAAACACAAGCAGAATAGAACTGTACAGAATCGCGCTTTTTCCAATGGCAGTAAGGGAAATTTTCTCCGCTTGCCCTCTGTGTTATGCATCCCAGAGAATTTCCCTCCTAAATGGCTTATTGCTTAAGAGCAACCATCCTTTAATAAATAAATAAATGAACAAACGAATAAATGAACATGTATATTTCTTTTCATATATAATTGAATGAATAGAATTTTGATGGCATGCCTTTACATTTTGCTTCACTAATGTAAATAAACAAATGAATCAGTAAATAAATAAATAAATAAATGGATAAATAACTCAATTCCATGCTTAGTTTTCTTTCGTTAATTTCTTCAGAGGAAAGCGATCTCTGGAAACCATCTGTCTTTTGCTGGCATACAAAGTCAAATATCCAAGCAAGCTTTTCCTTCTTCGGGGAAATCATGAGTGTGCAAGTATAAACAGGTAGGTTACCTTTTTCAGTTATTCAGTGACTTTACAAATTTTGATTGGATTTCTTTTCTGGACGCCTCGAAGTCTTACGGTGTAGAATTGATGACAAACAGAGGTATCAGTTAAAAAAAGTGCATCAGAGATCTTTTGACATATCCATCCTTATTTCCAACGTTGTGTCAGGGGCAATGGGGTACTGTCAATTTGAAATGCGACGATGAAGCACAAAATATGAATTGTGGCCAACGCCAAACTACTGTTCCTGGTGGCCATTGTTGGACAGGCTACCGTATGACGTTTCACACGTGAAAAACTAATATGAAATATTTAAAGGTCGTCAAGCACCTGTCTAACAAAATCTTCATCAATTTATTATATGAGTATGAACTTGAAGTAACCAAATTTACATTTCAAAGCGGCTACTATTTCATCTACATTAGCATAGATATTGAAGGAACTTATAAACATCCCCACAGCAATGACATTTTCATAAACAGCAGGTTTTATTTATTTTCACTCATTTTTCTTAAAGGGAATCGGCATTCTTATGAATGCTCATTATTGAATAATTTTTCGATTCCACGCCCATTACAAGAAAGTCATTAGTTTTTCCGTCAAAATTTGCCGGCAGATCAATTTTTAATCTTTAGTAAGCTGTCATATTGGTTATTGCGACCTATAACTTTTGTACAGCATCTTCAATACATGAGGGCATTGGGAAAATCTTAACTCTTTTCAATTTGTCATTTGACTAGCTTACCAAACAATGGGCAGCAATGACAAAGTATATTATATTTCTCTAATTTCTTACAGCCTCATAATTGAGCCATCGAGTTGCTTAATGTTTCAAGAGTCTGACAATGCAGTTTCGTAACGCGTTGCTTGTTTGCAAAAATGTCTAATTTTTATTTTCAAGTGTGCTTGGTTTCAAAAAGTATGCTTCTTTTGTAAAACGAAGAATACTATTTTCATTGCATTGTATTCATTTATTGCTTTTATGATTTTGTTCTTTACCTCGACAGAATTTATGGTTTCTATGATGAATGCAAAAGAAGGTACAATATCAAACTTTGGAAGATGTTCACTGACTGCTTTAACTGTTTGCCTTTAGGTAAAAGACCTTTTATTTTAATGATTTCAAGCTTCTAACTTTCGCTGTGTCTAATCTACTCCCCTCCACCCTCTCGAAAATCCCAATCAATCATGCCAGTTTGAACATTATTCTCCAAATCTCTAATAAGTCCATGAAGTAGTTAGTATTCTATTTTTTAACTACGTGCTTTTTTTGGAGCTGCTAACCTTCAGAAGCAATGTTTGTGTATTTCTAAAGAGATTTGACCACCTTAGAAACGAAAAACCCACATACATTTATTATTAGGATGCCCCCATTTTGGTTGTGTGAAACAGATTCTGACGTGTTAAGTAGCAGTGAATGCTACGCAGCAACAGCTTCTTCTATACTAATAAAGTAAAAATGATGAAAGGCATTTATATTGCGCCATTTATCCCCGCGGCTCAAAGGCACATTAAGTTATGTTTAAAAAGTAACAGAGTGGCATGATATAAAGTATTACAAAGAATGCTAAGAAATTGTTTGTTAAAGTAATAAGGTCTGATTGATATATTCTTGGAAAAAATGCGCTTTCAATCAGTTGTTAAAAAAAGGAATCCACTTCTGTTCCAAAGAAGGGTGGGCAGTCTGTTCCAAAGAAGAGTAGAAGTGTACCTGTAAATACACAATCTCCAGCGGTCACTAACTTTGTCCTTGGTGTTTCAAGAGTCAAGTCATCATCAGCAGCTCATGTCCGTCGCGCTGCCGTTCATTGTGTGACTAACTCCATAAGATATACTGGTGCAAGGTTATTGATACATTTGTAAGCCAACGTTAAGCTCTTATATTTCAGCTGCCATCGTCGATTCAACGATTTTCTGCGTTCATGGAGGCTTATCGCCTGACTTAGACCACTTAGAGCAGGTTTGTTTTATTAGTTTATTGTTTAATAGTGAAACCCTAAGGCAGACAAACACCCTTCTCTGCAGATTGCAACAAAGTAATGACAAATTGATCAACACTTTTGACGTAATGAAATATTAAGAGATAGATCGAATAGGCCGTTTAAACGTCCTTTGCAATGTGACCACGAATGGTCAATTCAATACGGCCTCACCACAGGAGTGACAACATCAACGTTCATTTAGTAATAATGATAATAATAACAATAATAATAATAATGATAATGATACGAATATGTCTACTTGATGAGAGCCTTACAGAAACTTGCTGTTATCTTGCTGTTATCTCGTATATTAAACTGAAGCTTCCAACCAGTATAAATATTATGTATTATTATTATTATCTTTCCTCGCCCTTCTTAAAAAGAAAAAAAATTAATTTAAACCGTTTAACACTAGTGAAATCACCGAACTGGAAAACGATATAGTCAACCACAATTCAACGATCATATTTCGTTTGCTTGCATCGACCTCCTTTTTTTTAAAACATGGCTGGCAATGCATGCAGCTTGAAAAACCCTGCAAATTCCACAACATAAAAATTTGACTCAATGCTCCCACGTTTTATAATATTGATTGCAACTGATGTTGATCTTTAATCAATTAATCTCACTTCGTGATAATGATTTATGCATGGATGTTCTATACATTTAGATAAAAGCATTACAACGCCCTTTGGACATTCCGGATATGGGCTTGGTGGCTGATTTGTTATGGTCTGACCCAGATGAGGTATAGTTTACATTTAAGCCATGGATTTCTTGAAAAATTCTCCTACGATAAACACTTTCTGTTCTGTTAACCCAGGGGTGGCGCCAGAGGGGGCTGTAGCCCCCTCGTCGGGGAGTGTCAGCCCCCCCCCCCCCCCATCGGGGAAAATATTATGTCTGTTGGGGAATTTTTCACAATCAAAATTGTGTTCTCGTGCTTAGAAAAATATCCCCTATTCTGTTTTTTAGCCCCCTTGTCGGGGAACCTAGCCCTCTACCCGTCGGGCAAATCCTTGTGCCACCCCTGTGTTTACCAAACCCTGAAAATATACTTTTCCTATGCCACGAAGAATCGTACGTCATTTACTGCAGCGTATCTGGGTCCGACAGAATTTAACTCGGAGAGACGACAACCGTACTGTCAGCAAAGCCTAACTTGTAATTCACAGCAGAAATGTAAAACTAAACTATTGCGCAGCAAAACAACTTATAAATACGATTACGGTCACGAGTTACAACAATGAACTGCTTAAGTAAATTAAACGTGCAATCCAACATAAAGACATAACTAGAACATTAAACAGAACTGCGACAAAACACGAATAGACATATAAGCATGACAGACATATTGCATTATCAACATAACTAAATCGCTATACACGATGAATGTAAATCTTGCTGTTCTTCAAAGCTGCATAATATTGTAGCAATAGATCAAATCAGTCTCACTTCATTATCACAGAAAACAAAGGAACCAAAACCCAACATATTGAATATTGATGCGGCTAGTGACGAAAATCATTTTTAACTTCATATTATCGACAATGTTTGTTTTAAGATATATTGATTATTTGTGTTAACTACCCTAAATCAACCTTAGAATTTGGTGGGCAAAAACAAAGAGAGTGAAGAAGAGCTGTCAATCAACAGCCTCAAATCCTATTGTTTCTGCGCACCATACTGTCAATCAAAGTCACATGTTTTAAAGTGAAGTTAAAAATGATTGTCGCCACATTCCTCATCTTTCGCTTTATCCCCTAATCGCACATTCCAGCGAATGTTCTTTCTTGTCTGACACTCTTCACAGTATGTAACGTCGAATAATTAAACAAACGGTAGTAAATATCCAGACAAGGATAAAAATTCAATGGCATGGGAATTGCGTCTTATTGGCTACTCTTTTTAGTAAATCAGAGCCCGCTTAACCCTAGCTTAGTTTTAGTGCCAAGATAGAAAAAAGGAGCTGAATCTGTTCAAGCGACTAAGGATTGCCTGAGGGGAAGACAAATTCTTTCAATATCTGGACACACCTTGTTCTGCGCATAAAAATTCTCTGCTCTAACATTATCAATTCTTGTACCCCCTTGCAATCGGAGTAGATGCCATTAATGTTTCTTTGCAGCTATAAAATCACCGGGGGAAAGGGTTGAAAGCAACGTTGCACAGTCAATTATGAAACCGAAACAGTCATCCAAGATTAATGATATCTTGTTTTTTACCTTTTTTTGATCTAACAAGGCTTAAATTTCATGTTAGAGTATTAATTAATTTAACAAGTATAATTAAGCACTATTTTTCGTTTCATAAATCCTCCTTGGAGCCGTTATTTGAGAAGAACTTTTTACCAAAGATTAGCTTATTAAGTTTTCCTAAAAGTATTATTGTGAACTGCTCTAAATTGATCCATCAAGATTAGGCCAGAAATGAAATTCCATTGCTTCATCATTGGTGTTTACTCTTGTCTGATACCTAATTAATAAGTGGATGCGTTTTCTTCATTAATATAAATTGGATCGGATCGGAATTGAATCGTGTTTAACATGGGAAGAGATCGTTCTATACATTTTCAATTCCTCTTTCATTATTTACAGGCAGTGAAAAAAATATATAACAAACACCACTTTGTTAAGCACTTCCTTATGAACGATTTTTAAAAATCTGTAGGCATTATTATTCTTTGATTGCATTTTAGTTTAGTTAATTTCATAAATATACTTTTTAATGTGTTTTGTTTATTTTTATTTTTATTTTATGTCCATTCCATTTTATTATTATTCTTTATTTTCTCTTACTTCTTACTGTTGTTGTTGCTCAAACTTGATTATTATGTTTAAAACACGTCAAAATGGATGCATAGCTTGCCTAAAGTTTTTTCCATGCATCCGTCAGCTTAAAATTATTTAATTACTTTTTCTTTGATGTAGTAATATTATATTGTATTTAAACTAGTCTATTGTTAATCAACCAGTATCGATTAAATCAACCAGTATATTGTAATTAACCAATTTTATGTTGAAAAAATATTTTGAAGTTTGGAGTTTGAAGTTTGAAGTTTAGGTCGTGGGAAGCTATTCCTTGACGTCACCAAGATTTTTCTACCAAAACGACGCCCAAAAAAGATAATAGCCGTTTGATTATCTTTGATTATTGAAAAATCCATGAATTTCTCTCATATAAACGGTGTATAATTTCAAGGAGTAACATCATATAATTTTTTCATTGAATTGTCAAATTGTGGAAATGTTTACATCAATGACGTCTTATTAACCGAAATACATTCCCTCAAAAAATATTGCACCACCCAAGTCCAAAATGGCGTCCTGAGCAAGGGCACCAGAAATGCTCTTATGTAATTGTTCCGGCACAATGCGGCGAATCAAAATTTAACGGAAATGAAGCGACCATAATTTGCCAATATTTTCCCGCCAAGGTGACTACTTTTATATTCAAAATGACAGCTTAAGTTGTATTTTGAACTCTCTCCTAGCAAAACTTTGCCAAAAGATGCCGCCATTTTAAAACAGGGCGGTGCAACACTTTTGTGAAGGGAGGGTAGATATTTCCATGTCCAAAAAGTTGTATTATTCTTGAATTAATTAACAAGGTTGATAAGAACTGTTTTTACCATTTTCATCCTCTAGACTATCAGTAGATCTCAGGAGCACCTTATTACACAGGAAAACCCTCTATTCTGCTGATAGGCGATGATTTCGATAGAAGTCTTTCACCGATTTGCTAAAAGCAAAATGTGCTTTTCATTGTTATAAGTGTTTTATTAGTCCGTAATTGATAAAACACGTTTTTAAGAAAAAAAACCTCAAAAAAGGTTTTAATGTTAATGGGATTGGGCATTTTTTTTTCATTTCAAGTTAAACAAGCAAAGCAAACTAACTTTTGATAACGCAGACTTTTAATTTGTTTTCAGGATATAACAGGTTGGGGTGAAAATGACAGAGGCGTTTCTTGGACTTTTGGCGGTGATGTTGTTTGCTCCTTCTTAGAGAAACATGATCTGAGTTTGATAGCAAGAGCACACCAGGTGTGTTTATTCAATGTTTAGCAAATGTTTTAAAAGCTTGCATTGCCACCGGTTCTGAAAACTGATAGTCACCAGGTGTCGCCATGTATTCAAGATATCAGCAAGAAATTGCTGCTTAGGCTCGTTTCATCTATCACAACATCCAGGCACCAATCATCTTATATATTAGCCCACTGAAACGGCACTCTTTCATACGTCGAACCGATGCTGCGAAACCTAGTTCGTTTGTAATATTTGGAGACATGTTGTGCAACGCACAGGCGCTAGCCATGAGAAAACATCTATATTGTTTGTTTGTTTGTTTGTTTTTATCCTTATTTTACTTCGATTTTAATCCTAGTTATACACATATATATACATATATACACATAACTAATCCAAATCGAAACTGCTGTGTAATAAATTAAATGAAATAGGTATGGAAATACATACGAAAATACATTAACTAAATATTTTGAAAAAATTTGAAATTAGACATAAAATTTACAGGATATCATTTTCATTATATTTACAAACGTTACATTTACGACTAGGAACATTCCCTCGTTTTATCATTCGTTAGAAGCTGTTAAGATTGTCAACTGATTTTAGTTCATTTGGTAGACAGTTCCAGATCCAGATCTATATTGTCTTGAATCGGTTACATAAGACTCTGCCATAGCATTATACGACTGCAGCCTCAATCCAAACCTCCCTGGCGTATCTATTAATGTTGCCAAGGCTAAACCTACGTCTTTAGGCCCATTGGTGATGAGGACCAAGAGGCGTGAACCTCTGTTTCACTTTGCTTAAAAAGCATGTTGCTAGCCTCTTTTCCAATTATGGCCTTACTTGATGGATGCTGGAATTTGTTGCAATGCCAGCAATTTGATTCAATGGCGAAAGTTAGGATTTTAACGTAAGGGTAGCTAATTACAACTATATCCAATTCTACGCCAATTTTCACTTTAGTTTCCATCACTTTCTCAGGTTGTTGAGGATGGTTATCAATTTTTCCAGCAGAGGAAAGTAAGTTAATGTCTTTCTGAATATATCTTCAATCTTGATTCTTTAAACGTCCACGTTGTCATTTCAAACAAGCACCTACAAACACCTGTGAGCTCCTCCGCGGTGCTAGACCAAACTACTGTTTACCGTGTCCTGTTTCATTCTGTTACCTTTTTTTCGTCCTTTTTTTGGAAGAAACTTTTCTTTTTTCTATATCCATATTGAAACTTACAATACATATAAAAACCTAATATACGTTTGAAATACTTTACAAAACAGCACGAGGATGGGACAACAGCGAGCTACTGGCAATGGCTACCAAAAGGCCATACAAGTGAAGACATTAGGCTGAAATGAAATTGAAAAGAACAATGTTTCTCGTTTTCTTGTTTGTCACCATATGAAATAAAAGGATGTTTGCTGCATTTCCCGGAATTATTGGTTCTTTTCTAAGAATTTTAATCGTAACATTGGAATTGGACGTCTCTTAAATGGGTTTTGTAAGCTCTCGAATCTTTCAAATTCTTTCCAATCTTTCTGGTTTGCACAGACCGTGTAATGATACTTTCACAGTCTGCGACGTGAGCTAGGCTATTCCCAAAGTCCCTCAATTTTTGCGTAGTTATATAGAGGATAATTCTTTCTTTTGTAAACTTTCAACTTAGAAAATAAGATCGTGTGTTAACAGCTAAGTTTTTCTCAAAGTTCCTGATATTTGGCCTAGTTCTGTAATACACGATTATTTTTCGAAGCATTTAACTTTGAAAGTATCATAGTCAGTGAAATTTTCAATTGTAGCTCGTTACACTATTCAGTGCACCAAATTACTGTGGCGAATTTGATAATGCTGGTGCACTGATGAAAGTATCGGAAAATCTCCTATGTTCCTTCAGCATCTTAAAGGTGAGTGTTTTACTTCTTACAAAATCTAACCTATGCGAGGATCCTTACTTCTGCTGCGAAGGAGGTAATCTTGTAACGACTATACTTGCTCTATAGAGGAGCAGATGAGGTGAATTTGTAGAGATTTTACTTCTGTTATTGAGGAGCTACGATTATTATAAGGATTATACTTGTGTGATGGAGGGCAATAGAAGCTGCCGTTGTAAAGAGGTTATTATGCTGCGGAGGCGGAGAAGATCTGACATTTTATGGTTTTAACTGTGTGACGGAGGAGCAGCGAAGCTACTGTTGTAGAGTCTTTACATGTGCTGTGTCTTTACATAATTACCATGTCAAGCATACTGTAATACATTTTAGTCACGTGTTTTCTACTTCACCAAATTGAACGGAATTATTTTTCTTTCACGTTCTTGTAGCCTCATATGAAGACGCAAATTGAAATCAAGGAGACGAACAAAAAGGGGGGTTTCTTCAAAAGGAAAGGAAGTAACAGGAAATTGCCATCCGTTGCTGAGAAACACTGAAATTGTTCCCTCAACATGGGTCCCGAAGCAAAGACCTCGCTGTTATTTATAGAAATTTTCACAAGCTTTATTCATTGCGCCTATTGGTGTACCAGAGGATATTTCGTGGTTAAATGATGTGAAGTAGAATCGAGGCGGAGCCTCCATTTGGTTTGATATAATATTTTTGGATGTGATGGCCTATCAGCATGAAGCTTGTCAGCCTAAATATTATTAGCACATTCTTGCATTCTTGCTAAACCTGTTCTGACTTGTGATCAAAACTTCATACTGAATGAGATGGACGATGTTACTGTCAGACGACCGTGCAAGCGATGGTGGTCTTTGCAGTTTGTTGTCATCTTCGTTCTGTCTCCCATATACTGATGATGTGTGAAGCAATAGCCAGATTTCGGTCGGCGGAAATTCAATCTTGTGATACATGGAACATAATGGAAAACTGTAAATGCATCACAACAATGATCCTAATGTTTACCAACTCGCATAAGATCGAGAATCATTAACCCTGACCTCTCTCTCACCGGGCCTGCTTTGCAGGCCCACATGACGCCTCACCGATAAAGATTTCATTACAATGATGTTTATAACTGAATAAAATTACTATGACATTACAACTTAATGCTTACTGTTATGAGAGCGGGATTAAGTTCCTTCACGCTAGAGTTGAACGTGTCCTAACAGCCCTCTACCCCATTCTCACTCGGACGCCTGACCTTACAGTATTAGGAAGGCGCGTGTTTCCACAGCTCAATTATGTTAACGGTTTCATAGCCTTACAAACTTCTAGGTTAAGATTATAGGGAATGGCATGAAACAGAACATGGTAATCTTTAACAAACAGCTCTGCAAACGAATGTGATGACTGATATGTATAATGTATGTACTTAAATGAGTTTGCAGTGCAGTTTGCAACCCTAGAGGTGTAGAGTGGGGTGGCCTAAGGGTCCAGAGCCCCTAGTTAATGACCAAGATGGTCGGTTTTTACATAATAGTATAGTCCTCCTTGAATGAAATTGTCAGTAGTACCCCTCCTGGAGCCCGACTTATCATATTTGCAGCTATATACCACTACATAGCCCTCGCAACACTTAGATAGAGCTAACGACGTTGGTGATTGTACCTGCGAGGATTTCACTAACAAAGTTTTGCCAGTAATCAAAACATAACCACGCAATATGAACAGGGGCAGAGCCAGTGGGGGGTCAGTGCAATCGTACCGCCCCCCCCCCCCCCCACCAATCGCTTTTGAGTCGGCCAAGATTTTCAGTTAGTCAGTCTAATTTTGGTCGGATGTTCGGCCAATTTCTCTCTCAGAACTGTTTGCCCCCAATCCTCTGACCCTAGCTCCGCCCCTGAATATGAATCTTGTATTTTTTGCAAATACTTCTAAAGAAAGCTCCTTATGGGGGCGAAATATAAGTACAATTACTTCAGTATATTATTGTCTATTACTTTCAATCACACACCTTGTTTTTCGCCGAGCCTTTATTTGCTTAATCATCGATTCACGTCGCAAGTACCTGGATCTCGCCAGCGGCTTACTTTTCCTTATTGGTCAAATATTATTTACGCCATCTAATCTTGTTTAAAATGACATGTAATTAATAGAGTCGCTAGACATGAGGGGGTGATAGCTAAATTTATTCTTTTAAGGGGGTGTCAAGGATCGACTGAATAATTTTTTGCTGAGAGGTTAGAAAATTTGCCGACGAAATGCCCCTTCATGGCCATATCGCCTATTTAGAATAATTCTTTTTCTTGGAGGGTTTTCACACTCTCCCCCCCCCCCCCCCCCCATCTCACAATTGCAGTTACAGCCCTGCAGACATGGAATGCACGTTAATCATTAGAGTTCAAACAATTGATAGCAAGCTGCGTTTAAGGCCAACCTTACCCTGCTTAAAGGGAAATGTACAGCTTACGTTGCTAATGATTTATAAAAAGCCTGAGCTTATTGATGTACCAGTAGCCCTATGTTCCCTAAGCAATAAGTCGATCCTTGATGAAATCAACGGATGTAAATTATAACCATGGTGCATTCCACGCAATCTGCACACAGATGGTATTTTGGGGAGTTGGCCGGATAGACTGAAAATGAAGTGCTTTCTAAAACAACAATGCATTTTAGCACGCAGAACGAAGGAAATTCAGGTCCAAGATCAAGGGGCACAAGTGCATGAAATGCACTCTGTAAAAGATTTAGTTTCTTTGAGAAATTCATTCACGTTCAACTTCGTTTAAAATGAAGGAGACGGTTGGCAAGGAGACCTAGAAAACATGTGTGCAGAAATTGAAAAGGTTTATAAACAACTGAAATGACTGGCCTTGCTTGCGGTAAGATAGTTTTAAAGAAGACAGGGCTCTTGACGCCCGACGGTCCGGCTTTTACATTTTGGCCACGAATGACAACCACACGAGTTATCATCATCGTAGGCCGAGCTTCAAATCTAAGTAATGGAGTCAAGAAGTATCACTCGCGGCAATTTCGTTCATCATTGCATTGAAGAGATCGGATTCGGAAAATTTCAGATTCTTGCATTGGCCATGGCCTTTAGCAGGACATTCACTTTTGCATCAATTGTTAGCCTAGTTGCTGTAATCCAACCGTATTTACGCTGCCAAATGAATCTGACTATATTTGAGTCGAGCTGGATCATCACAGCGGAATTATTGGCACGCATGTTTTCTTCGGGTTGCATTGGGAGAATTTCTGATTTGTATGGCAGAAAGCGAATCCTACTGACATTTTTTGCAATGCATGCTATTCTATCGATTTTAAACGCGCTTTCATCTAGTTTAACCATGATCGTCATCACACGAACGGCAATTGGAATGTTTTCGCCTTGCCGTGCTCCGCTTTTAGCATATAGTATGGAGGCACTACCAGTATCGACAAGAAAGTATTTGTCATTTTCAAGAGTATTTGTTACACTCGGAGCACTTTTTAGTTTAGCCGTGGGAGTTGTATCTTTGCGTTTTCTTAATTGGCGATGGTTTGTAGTCATTGCCGAAGTTGTACCCTCAATTATGTGCTCCGTACTCGCCTATTTAGTTCCCGAATCTCCGCGTTTTCTATACTCGATGAACCGGCATAAGGAAGCTGTGGCTGTATTGGAGAAGATAGCTATAATGAATGGAAAAGACCCAGCACTTGTGAAAGGGCTAGAGGAGGTTACTATTGACATGAATGTCCAGCAGAGGAATCAAGAAACCCCAATGTCTAGGCAAGCTTTGGTGAAAAGAATCTTAGTTATGTCACTTTTCATGTACACTGGCGCTCTTGTGATGTATACAATAAACTATGGCACGATGCAGTTTGAAGAAAATGCTGAAATCACTGCATGCGGAGACTGCGCATCAACTCAGTTACAATTACCGAATAGCCATGGAAGTTGCAGTTGGCTTCTCAGCCATCATTGCTTGGATTCTAACTGCGAAATGCGAGCGAATTATTGCAATAAGAAGCATTTTGATTCTTCTATCTCTGTTATTGATGCCACTTTACTGGTACATTCAAGGTTGGGCTCTTATTTTGGTAGTTGTTAGTCTGACCTTCTTTAATTCGCCATTTGTCTCAGTTGCTTCGCTTTATGAAGCAGAACTTTTTCCAACGTACTACAGATCTCTTGGTGTGGGAGTTGTAACTTCGTTTTTCAATTTTGGTGTAATGTGCGGTGGCTTTCTTTCTTCATATGTTTACCATGAAAATCGTTATATTTGTTTTGGGGTTTTGCATGTTGTGTGTGTAATTGCAATTATTACGGCTTGTTTTGTTCCTTGGAAAACGAAGGACAATGCATTAAAAGATAGATGAATCTACAATTCAGACGTCGATTACTCCTCATTCATTGACTTGTTTATTTTCGATATTGTGTTATCTGCATTCATCGTTTGCGTGTATTTTGCCGCTTCAAGGGACATGGTATGTTTTATATCTTATTGGCCTATTGGCCCAAAGAGACGTTGTAGTACAGGGAAAAGCATGGCAATGGTGGGGGTATCTAACAAGCTAATGGCTGCACCCTTCATATTGTTGAGCAGCTTCTGAACAGCTTTTGAAAATATTTTTCAATTGTTTTATCAAGCTCAAACTGTGGTGTCGACCACTAAATCTTAGGATTATAAGCTTTACATGTATAACAAATGTGACTTCTAACAAATCAGTTAATTGGATCTTCGTATCCGATATTTAATTTACGGACTACCATAACATCAATGACAGCGCCATGTGTATCATAAATGTAAATCACATTCTCGCAAATGCAGCAGACAATCTGTATTGTTGTAAAAAATGTTTGTTGAAGTTGCAAACCAATCCGCGAATTCGCTTTTACATTAATATCTTACGCCCAATGGCGGCGTCAGCTTCCGCGAAGTGGGAGGGTAAGATGATGATTGGGTCCGGCCACGCCCTTCAGATTTTGGGAGACACAACATCGTCGAAAGTATTCCTCTAAAATACGGTAGACAGCCTGCTTTTTAGTTTTTGACTTAACACAAAGCACTTCCATTTCCTTGATTTACTCAAGGGATGGCGCCAGGATTTTCCCGACGGGGGGCTAGGTTCCCCGACAGGGGGGCTATAAAACAGAATAAAGGGTATCTTTCAGAGCATAAGAATCCAATTTTCCGTTAAAAATTCCCCTACAGGCGTAAAATTTTTTCCCAACGGGGGCTACAACCCCCTGCCCCCCTCTGGCGCCGCCCCTATTTTACTCTTAGATCAGACGCTAATGTCTTAGAAAAAGGCACTGTAAGCAAACATGCCTAAGACCAGTCAATACATATTTTGTTAATTTTGAAGGGCTCCCCTTTGGAAAATCCTGGCCACGTCCCTGAGTCTAATTTTTGTTTTGTTCTACCTGACCTCAACCGACTGTGCATAGTGCTTCGCATTTCATTTCAATTCTTTATAGGAGGGTAGCTCTTCCGCAAAATTGAATTTCAAGAGGCCCTCCGCTTAAAAAAAGTTTACAATTTATCTAAAATAATACTTAAAATACCTAATTACAATTTTTATTTTTTATTCAATTTACACAAATTTATTGAAATATATCAAAATCTAAAGCAAAATTGAACGAATAAAAATTAATGCTGAAAATGTCCAGATTTACATAGAATATAAGCCATAACGGTTTACGGCTTTTTTAGATTCAACTGAGAGGCTGTTCCCATATTTTGCTGTTCCCATATAAACATCTTTGGCCAGTTGCAGTTTTCGTTAGTGGCAACTTTAGGTCATTTGAAGTATTTCGCGAGTTGTGAACAGAGCTTTGCGAGTTTCTCGAGAAAAGTTCGGTCAGATACTGTGGAGCACGACCTTTTAGTGCCTTAAATACCTTGGTCTTTTTCTCAGAACAGATCATTCCCTCAATTGTTTGCCAACCGAGACCTTTAATGAGGGGCATGACTGTCATCAAAACGACTACCAGTAATTTTCCTAGCAGCCCTGTCTTGGAGTCTCTGCAAGCGGTTTTTTCTGTTGAACTACTGCAACCCCAAACAGAGCAGAGGAGAAAATCACAGGGAATCATTCGCTTTTTTCTTTTCCCTGTAATTCCCCCTGCGAAGCACTATGCACAATCGATTGACTGAGGTACAACTTGTTACACAGAAGAATTGAAACAAATGACAATGATTTCTGTTGCGCATGGTTAAACAAAAGGTGCAGAGTATTGAAACGGCAGGACAGACCATAAATTGTTTAGCCATGGAAGAAATAATGTGTTATCGAACATGTCTTGTCTGTCTGTCTGTGGTTTTGCCATAATCTGGATAGAGAAATCTTATTGTTCCGTTTGATTAGAGACAATCCCTACAGTTCAACCACAAATGATACGAACCAAGAACCATGCCTATTAGATGTACGCGGAATGTTAATAAGACGAAAAACAACAGACATAATCAACGTTGAGCTGACAGCAGGAAGATCTTATAAGTGACCGGGTTCTTGGCGCCTCACGGTCTTGGTTTTACGTTTTGTCCATGGAAAAATCGTGTTTCGATCTCGTATTATAGGTCTAGCTTTTGGTGGGACTTCTCAACGTAAATTGAGCTTTAGAGCCTTAAAAAGATGGAGTCAGAAAGAGTCACTCGTAGCAATTTCGTTCATCATTGCATTGAAAAGATCGGATTCGGTAACTTTCAGATTCTTGCATTGGCGATTATATTCACCCGTGTATTCACATTTTCATCAATGACCAGCTTAGTTGCTATTTTGGAACCGTATTTGCGCTGCCAAATGAGTTTGACCACCTTCCAGGCGAGCTGGATTGTCACAGCAGAATTGTTCGCTCGCATATTCTCTTCTGGTTGCATAGGGAGAATTTCTGATTTGTATGGCAGACAGCGAGCATTGTTTTTCTTCTATACAATGCACGTTATAGCAGCGATTCTCAACTCACTTGCAACAGGTTTGACAATGATTGTCATAACACGAGCAGCCATCGGACTATTTTCACCTTGCCGCGCGGCAACCATAGCATACGTGATGGAAGCATTGCCAATGAGCAAAAGACACTATATGTCGCTTTATAGATTGTTCAATACACTCGGAGCTCTTTTTAGTTTAGCCGTTGGAGTTGTATCTTTGCGTTTTCTGAATTGGCGTTGGTTTGTGTTCATTGCCGAAGTTGTACCCTCAATTATGTGCTCCGTACTCGCCTATTTAGTTCCTGAATCTCCGCGTTTTCTATACTCGATCAGCAAGCATGATGAAGCAGTGGCTGTATTAGAGAAGATAGCTATAATGAATGGAAAAGACCCAGCCCTTGTCAGAGATTTAGATGAAATGGCAAGTGATGTTGTTGTCGAGGAGAGAGATCAAGACACTACAGTGTCTGGGATGGAAATAATACAAAGAATCTTAGTTATGTCACTGTTTATGTACACTGGCGCTCTTGTGATGTATACTATAAACTATGGCACAATGCAGTTTGGAGAAAATGCTGAAATCACTGCATGCGGAGACTGCGCACATCAACTCAGTTACAATTACCGAATAGCCATGGTAGTTGCAGTTGGCTTCTCAGCCATCATTGCTTGGATTCTAACTGCAAAATGCGAGCGAATTATTGCAATAAGAAGCATTTCGATTCTTCTATCTCTGTTATTGATGCCACTTTACTGGTACATTGAAGGCTGGGCTTTGACTTTAGTCGTTATTTTTCTTTCTTTCGTTATTTCGCCGTATGTCATTGTTGCTACGGTTTACGAAAATGAGTTGCTTCCAACGTGTTACAGATCTCTTGGTGTGGGAGTGGTAACTTCGTTTTTCAATTTTGGTGTAATGTGCGGTGGCTTTCTTTCTTCATATGTTTACCATGAAAATCGTTATATTTGTTTTGGGGTTTTGCATGTTGTGTGTGTAATTGCAATTATTACGGCTTGTTTTGTTCCTTGGGAGACGAAAGACAAGGCTTTACAGGATCGATAAATATTTTTTTCGCGAAACTTAATTTGTCTAGAAGCATACAAACAATGGATATTAAATACGTATTGTATCATTTGCTATATAGTCTGCGTCACAAACCATAACCAGGGGTGGAGGTGAAGCTGGAGGCCAGAGAGCAAGTAGTAAAGGCAAATAGAAGAAGAAAGAAATAAAGTCCAGAAAAGTTGTCAACCTTCCTCCGCACTAGAACGTACCGGAAGGCAAAACTTCCTCTCCTAGCTCTGTACAAAAACTTCTTTTTGTGAACGAAGAATTGAGTACATTATTGAAAGGATGGGGGGGGGGGGGTTACCACTCCTTCTTTCCCTCTGCTATATGCATCCCTTTAGTAATCCCAATACCTGTTAGATATTTATGCCCTTTTATCATCATGCTCTATTACCCTGGAGTTTAAAAAACATTGAATTTTGATTAATCATTATACAACCCTGCCATTTTGGGGTTTTCATGTTTAAATGCTATCTTTGCTGAAAATTATCTTTAATCAGGCATGTGTTTGTCTGTTATTTTTGTCGTGATCTGACCAGAGATTATTCCCAGACGGGTTTAATTGGAGACAATTTTGTTCAACCTCACCTGATAAGTTCTAAGGAGCAACCTCACGGGTAATTGCCAATGGCCAGTTACAAAGGACATAGCCAAATAGGACTCACTTTTGAAATCATGTGTACGATTGGTCACTTTAGACAGGTATCTAAAAAAGGAAAAGGAATTAGGCTGTGTGTAGCAGCAATTAACCTCGTAACCATGTAATTTGTATGAAATCAAATCATTGTATGAAATGTAAAGATATCTCGTTCTGAATTAGTCAAGTTTTAATCTCGATACGACTTCGACGTTTCTACGTGTTTCTGCAGTTGATTTTTACTCAAAGTGCAGGGTACCCAATTCCCTGTTACACACAGAGGGGGGCTGACAGCTACGCCTAATACACCGGTGTACCCAGGTGTACCCACCTTTTTTTAAATTAACATACTAACTGGGTAACTGGGCAATCACCCCCCTGCACCTCATAATTCTATGTTTTTATCATTTTAAACAATGGGCCTATTGTAATAGAAAAAGGAGAGAACAGAATAGCACGCTGTCTACTGGTCCTCGAGTTATTCTCGAAGAATATCCGCGCTTGTAGTCCTTTTAATCTGCAAGGAAAATCTTTTGTTTAATGACTTACAAAGAAGAGGAGCAAATGATAATAAAATATGGAATATGGAATTTTGAGTCGTTGGAATGTACTTAACCGATATTCCAACAAAATCTTAAAGTAACTGCTAGCTTTTCTCGCTTTGGCCATTTCGGACTCTGGGGGGCAGCTTCAGCCGGGGGGGGGGGGCAGGTGGGGCGCGTGTTGGACTAAAATATATTTAGTTTAATATATGTGTTGCTTTTGTTTGCCTATGCTTTCGCGGTTTCCAGTTCCACCCTCTTTACCGTTTGTTTGTCATGTTTGCCCATACAGCAAATAAATAGAAAAACATGATATTCTCAAAAGATTTCTGCAAATTGATAATTTATGGTTCTCAGATGCTTTAAGTCTTCTTGATTACATTTTACTACTTTTTTGAATATTCAGGTACTTGAATCATCGGCTGGATCTTTCGGTCTCGCGGTCTTTCTTTTACATTTCACAGGGAAAGAATGCCTTTTGAAAATGCAAGCAGTTCTTCCTGATGTTGAAAATTAAATGGCAAGTACAATCTATCACTTGTTGCCCCTAAACATTCTAAAATGCAGCCAGACAACGTACATAACGATTTCGTTCATAACTGTATTGAAGAAATTGGATTCGGTAAGTTCCAGATACTAGTTATGGCGATGGCGTTTACCAAGACTTTCACGTTTGCATCAACAACAAGCGTTGTTGCCATAATCCAACCGTTTCTGCGCTGTAAATTGAATGTAGGTACTTTCGAGGCAAGCTGGATCATCACTGCCGGATTGCTTGCCGCCATATTTTCTTCTCCCTGTGTTGGGAGAATTTCTGATTTGTATGGACGAAAGAGAACGATGTTTCTTTTCTTTTCAATTCATGTGATAGTAGCGATCCTTAACTCACTTTCGTCAAGCTTGACAATGATTGTCATTACGCGAACAGCAATTGGAGTATTCCTGTCAAGTCGTGGCCCTATTTTATCATACGCCATGGAGGTCTTTCCAGTGTCAAAAAGAAAATATATTGGAGGTATGAAACTGTTTGTTAGCTTGGGAGCAATCTTTGGTTTATCAGCAGGAATGGTATCTTTAGGTTACCTAAGTTGGAGATGGTTCATAGTTATTGCCGAAGTAATACCATCGACGGCTTGCCTCGTTCTTGTCTCTTTTCTTCCTGAATCTCCACGCTTTCTAGACTCAATCAACCGGCATGAGGAAGCGATTGCTGTATTAGAAAACATAGCTAACATGAATGGGAAGGATCCAGGGCTTGTGAAAACATTGGATGAAATGACAAGTGAAGCCACTGACCAAGAGAAAGATCAAAATGCTTCAATGTCTATGTTAGAAGTATTTCAAAGAATCGCAGTTATGTCACTGTTCATGTATACTAGTGCTCTTGTGATGTATACTTTTAACTACGGCACGATGCAGTTTGGAGAAAATGCTGAAATCACTTCGTGTGGAGATTGTGGAAAACAACTCAAATACGATTATCGTATAGCAATGGAAGTTGCAATTGGCTTTTCAACTATCATTGCTTGGGTTATGTTGGCAAAGTGCGAGAGAATTGTTGCCCTAAGAAGTCTTTTAATTTTTCTATCGACTATTTTGATATCACTTTACTGGTACATTAAAGGCTGGGCTCTGATCGTTGTGACTGTCTGCATTGCCTTTCTTGCTTCGCCTTTCATTGTGATTTGCATGCTCTATGAAGGTGAACTGTATCCAACGTGTTACCGATCTCTCGGTTTAGGAGTGGCAACATCCTTTTTTAACTTTGGTATGACATGTGGTGGATTTATGTCTTCATATGTTTACCATGAAAATCGTTATATTTGTTTCGGGGTTTTGCATGCTGTTTGTGCAATTGCAACTATTACGGCTTTTTTTGTTCCTTGGAAGACTAAAGGTAAATCTTTAAGAGATCGATGAATGTTCATAGCACCGAACATTACTTCTTGTTTAAGAGTTTTCTTGGTGTATGAATATTGTAGCTATCGTTTACTGTCGATAAAATAGTCTGCATTCACTATGATTGGTAATTCTGATTGTTTTTACATTGATGGGCTTCCCCCAAGGGCGCCATTTGCGGGGAATGTGATGGTGGGTGCTTCATCCCTAAACAATTAAAATGTCGTTACCTGTAAAATAAATAATTTTGACTCAATGTGCAGTGTATCCAATGCACTGTAGCTAACACTGTATTGTTCTGCTGTCGCCGGTTACTCCTCACTATCGGCTAACCAGGGACAACAACTTTTGGAATTAGTCTATTCAAATCCTGGCGGCTTTCACATTGGAATTGGGTTTTTTAAAAAAGCCATATTTGCACAAGTTTTGCCCTTTTTTATGTGCCTTTGTATGCAGTGGGTTTTGAACCCTTCCCTGGACGGGCCGTATTGTTCAGCCTCAAGGCTGCCTAGAGGTTTTCGAGACCCTGGGGTAAAACTGCAAAATTAGGCCCCTTGTGTCTGTGATTGAAGTGAGCAGAATCTGGGGCTACTGAATCTGGAGGCACTCGTAGGCTGCTCCTATTGGGGGTTCCTTGAAAACATCTAAAGAAGCTATGAATAAAAATTTTGATATTAGTTGACGAGGCCGCCTGGACTCTGATGCCCTTGAGCAAAATTGCCCCCTCTGCCCCTCGCACTCGGCGGCCCTGTTTGTATCAATACCTGGAGTGAATGGGTTAAATGAGAGACTGAACTTAAATCTTCAGGAAGATGGTGCAACATACGTCCATCTAAATTACAGAATAAGTGAATTTTTTATTTGTTATGCGGGTACTATCTCTACTTCCTAACAGTCATCTAGGGGCGTAGTGTTTCGTTAATACTTCATGTAAGAATCATCAGCATTTATTGTATAACTCGGTAAGAGTCGCACGTGTTATTATTCGTTACACTCCTTCTCGGCTATAATAATGATATACAGGGGGATCTGGTGACGAATTATGTCAACAAAATAATATGCAATGCTACTCATTTGTTTCGATATTAAGGGAGCGCAGAACCCTCGAGTTTCCAAGCTTTACCCCCTGACCATTAACCCCAGCGACTTATCCTGCCTCTTTTACTGATTTGTTTCCATATTGAATGTATAAGCGGTTGTTACGACAACATAACTAATTAGATAATAACCGTTTGAACCTTGGAGGCATGTATGTTGTTATTGGATTCTTTAGGAACAAGAGAACTGAGCAATGCCACTATGACGGCTATTGATAAAATATGGAATGTGGAATATCGGTTCGGTGGAGTGCCGCTAATAAGAACCCAAGCACGTTTTCCAATAATAATTCAGGCTAACTTCTAGCTCTGCACATTCTACTAGTTATCAGGAAATATCATGTTGGAAATTGTGGTAATGATGATTTAATGACCATTTAGAAGGTCCCAAATAAAAGAATGTAATGAAAGTCGATCCAGCTAGAGTATACAACCCCCTCTGGACGTGCGCTCCTGTTTGCTCAGTGTTGTCTAAAGTTACCAGTTACCAGGGTATTTTAGATGCTTGAATTCTCTTGTGTTAGTTTTAAGCACCGTTTTTAGTATTAAGAAGCTTTTAGAATCGTCGGGATCCTTGAGCCCCATAGCCTTGCTTTTACATTCTCTTAACGGACCAATGCCTTTTAAAAATACTTGGTTATTTCGCTATTGGAAATACAATAGTATTATGTGGCTATTCTATTCTGTGGCTAGGACGTGAAGCTCAAATATTTAAAATGGAGTCAGACATCATTAACAGCAATTTCGTTCACAAATGCATCGAAGAGATTGGATTCGGCAAGTTCCAGATACTTGTATTGGCGATGTTGTTTACCAAACTATTCACTTTTGCTTCAATGATAAGTTTAGTTGCCATAATCCAACCTTATTTACGCTGTCAGCTGAACTTGCCTTCTTTCCAGGCGAGCTGGATTATCACAGCAGAATCACTGGCCCCCATATTTTCATCTCCATGTATTGGGAGAATTTCTGATTTGTACGGCAGACGGCGAACTGTGTTTACCCTCTCTATTATGCACGTTGTAACATCAATTCTTAACTGACTTTCATCGAGTTTGACAATGATCGTCATTTCACGAACAGCGATTGGGATATTTGCATCATGCCGTGGGCCACTTCTCTCATACGCATTGGAGGTACTGCCTGTATCCAAAAGAAAATACTTGGCAGCACTCAGACTATCTGTTACTCTAGGGGCAAAAATTTGGCTTATCAGTTGGAATGATAACACTCCGTTACCTAAGTTGGAGATGGTTCATAATTATCGCCGAGGTTATACCCTCTTCGATGTATCTTGTGCTTGTCTCTTTTCTGCCTGAATTGCCACGTTTTCTTTACTCGATGAACCGGGATAAAGAAGCATTTGCTGTATTGGAGAACATAGCCATAATGAATGGTAAAGATCCAGGGCTTGTGAAAAGATCAGTTAAAATGACGAGTGAGTTCATTGATCATAACAAAGATCAAGACACTCCAATGTCAAGATCAGAATTATTTCAAAAAATCTCAGTTATGTCACTGTTCATGTTTTCTGGTGCTCTTATGTTGTACACATTTAACTATGGCACGATGCAGTTTGGAGAAAATGCTGAAATCACTGCATGTGGAGACTGCGCACATCAACTTAAGTACGATTATCGAATAGCTCTGAAAGTTGCAATTGGTTTTTCAACCATTATAACCTCTGATAGTTATGGCAAAGTGCGAGCGAATTGTTGCAATTAGAACTCTTCTGAGTCTTCTTTGTCTAATCTTAATACCATTCTACTGGTACCTTGAAGGTTGGACTCTGATCTTAGTGGTTATCTGCCTTTCTTTCTTAAGTTCACCGTATTTCCTTGTTGCTACGGTTTATGAAGGGGAACTGTTTCCAACAACTTACAGATCCTTCGGTATGGGAATAGCGTCGTCATTCGTCAATTTTGGCATGATGTGTGGTGGCTTCCTTTCATCATATGTGTACCATGAAAGTCGATACACGTGTTTTGGAATCCTGCATACTGTTTGTGTTATGGCCACTATTACCGCTTTTTTTGTTCCATGGAAGACGAAGGAAAAAGCATTAAAAGATCAATAGAACTTTGCTCTGAGACTCTCTTATGTAAAAATAATATACGCTTTCACGTATATCTTATTTCATTATCATCAATATCTACTCGCCTATTATCATAAGACAGGACTGTAGCTAGATTTCTTGTTCAAGGGGTTGTTGTAAAGGTATTGCAGTATAGGACTCAAAGAGAGACACCATTTTGCATGTACATGCTTCTAGAAAGAAAACAGCGGGGGGCTTGTGTAACATAACGAGAACGAGGCTGACAACATCACATTTGTCTAAGACGTATTTGCCGTCGAAATGGGCCTAAAATCCTTTATTTGCCGACAATGTGTGCCAAAACACCTTGGTTATCACCTTACAAAATGTCATCCCCACATCTCACTGTAGCCGCGGCCCCTAGTGACAAGTTTTCAAAAATTTTATATACAAACAATATTTATAAAAAGGAGTCAAAGTAGTTGAATGTTGAATTGCTGGTTACTTTACATAACTTTACTTATCATGAAAATCTTTTTTCTGCATTATTTCTTTAGCTGATTCGTGGACTCCTAAATAAGGGCCTGACTGGATAGTATTCATTGCATTTACTCTTAGATATTGCAGCATTTATTGCATTTACTGTTAGATATTGCAGGATTTATGCCAGTCTCTTCGGCATTCTGAAGAAAAAAGTAGGGCTCTCCGGAACAGTATTACAGTGGCTGCAATCATATATAACCAAGCGATATCAGTGGAAAAGCAGAGGGGAGCTATCTGAAAGGACTGAGCTTGAATATGGTGTCCCGCAAGGATCCTGCTTAGGCCAAATCTTTTTCTTTATCTATGCAAGTTTACTGTTTTAATGAAATAGCAAAACGTCTCCGAAACTGTTCTGTTGACTGTTCTGGGGATTATTAGAGGTTGGGACAAAGGACAAAACAAATATAAGCTAGATTAAACAAAATTTTCAGCAAAAAAACAACATTTAAGCTATCAAAACAAAACAAGAAAACAGACATAGTTCAAATTTGAAAGTTCTTCTGCTCATTCGGCTAAGTAGTAGAACAAAACATGGAATTACCAGAAGGCAGCAGCTGCTCTGCCCTCAATTTCTAAAAGTATAAAGATTTGTAAAACAATACAGGGTGCACGGCTTGGGGTCTCAGAGCTGGACCCCCATAGTATTTAAAACAAGATTGTAAATTTCTGCGATTATTGAAATTTTCTTTAATAGGTTGGTCAGTTTTGCCCCTTGAACCCCATGTTATATTGTGGTACTACGCCATTGCATTTAACACTGGGGTAGGTGTGTGGGGGTTAAGTTATTCTGCGACCGTTTAGCAAATCTAGGACAAACCCAACCACGCGCTTTTATTAATTTTACCCAGCAAATGGTGTTATATGCCCTGTAAAAGATGCTTTCTCATAATTGAGAGGGTGAGCCAGCCCGCAAGCCCCCAACAGTTGCCCCTGCTTTCATTTAG
Organism: Catostylus mosaicus; assembly: GCA_964019065.1. Taxonomy (NCBI): domain Eukaryota; kingdom Metazoa; phylum Cnidaria; class Scyphozoa; order Rhizostomeae; family Catostylidae; genus Catostylus; species Catostylus mosaicus. Next base: position 2,338,988 of record OZ025191.1, read on the forward strand.
TAGGTAAAACTTTACAATCGACACTGGAAAGAAAACCTATCGATCTTTCAAGGCTTCACCTCTCGTCTTCCAAGGAATAAAACAAGCCAAAATAATTGCAATTAAACACACAACATGCAAAATGCCAAAAGAAATGTATCGATTTTTGTGATACACATACGTAGCCAGAAAACCACCGCAAGTCATACCAAAATAGTAAAATGACGTTGCTACTCCCATGCCGACAGATCTGTAACAGGTTGGAAACAGTTCCCCTTCATATACAGTTGTAACCACGATCAATGGCGAATTAAAGAAGGAAAGTAGGACAACCGCTGATACGAGAGCCCACCCTTTAATAGACCAGTAAAGTGGTATCAAGCATAGGGATAAAAGAATCAAAATGCTTCTTATTGCAGTAATTCGCTCGAATTTCGCAGTTAGAATCCAAGCAATGATGGCTGAAAAGCAAAGTGCGACTTCCATGGCTATACGATAATCGTACTTGAGTTGATGTGCGCAGTCGCCACATGATGTGATTTCAGCATTTTCTCCAAACTGCATCGTGCCAAAACTGATGGTGAAGAGTATAAGTGCACCAGTGTACATAAACAGTGACATAACTGAAATTCTTTGTAATATTTCTAACCCAGACATTGGAGTGTCTTGATCTTTCTCCTGGTCGACGACATCACTTGTCATTTCATCCAATGTTTTCACAAGCCTTGGATCTTTACCGTTCATGATAGCTATATTCTCTAATACAGCAACGGCCTCCTCATGCCGTTTCATTGATTCCAGATACCGTGGAGATTCGGGAAGAAACGAGGCAAGCACGAGACACACTACTGAGGGTATAACTTCAGCACCGACTACGAACCATCTCCAACTTAGGTAACGTAAAGTTATCACTCCCACTGATAAACCATAGACTGACCCCAATGAAACAGCCATTCTTAGAGCTGCCAAATACTTTCTTTTCGAGATAGGTAGTGTCTCCAAAGCATATGACATGACTGGAGCGCGACAGGGCGAAAATATTCCGATTGCCGTTCGTGTAATGACAATCATCGCCAAACTTGATGAAAGTGCATTGAGAACGGATGTTGCCAGATGCATTGCAAAGAAGAAAAGTATCGTTCGCTGTCTGCCATAGAGATCAGAAATTTTCCCAATGCAGGAGGAAGAAAATATGCGAGCAAACGATTCTCCTGTGATAATCCAGCTCGATTGGAAATGAGTCAAATTCATTTGGCAGCGTAAATACGGTTGGATTATGGTAACTAAACTGGTCATTGACGCAAAAGTCACGACTTTGGTACACACCATCGACAATGCATGAACCTGGAACCTGCCGAAACCAATTTCTTCAATGCAGTTGTGAACAAACTGGCCACGATTGGTGTCTTTCCCCATTTTAAAATAATTGAAGCCAGCCTATGATAACACGCTACCTTTTCCACCAAGGGAAAAAATTCTTTGTTTTCAATAGGCATTCTTCGGTCGAGGAATGTAAATGCAGGACTGTGAAGCCCAAAGATTCCATTGAAGACTGGATACCGTTATTGCGAATAATAGTGCTAGAAGCCACGTAAAGATATTTATCGCATCTGAAAACCAATAATTATAATTTGACGGTAACGTTTTTAAAAAGTTATCAAAATTGCAACCCCTTCCAAAATTCATCACCCGATTCAGTAGATTTACAACCAGTAGTTTCGTCGACACGGGGCTTGATTGTTAAATGTAAATGCAAATTCCCAAAGTTAATGGCAAAATTGGCGAAAAATTCGCCAGAAAAATCACAGAAAACTTTCTTCTCAGCTATTTGCATCAAAGTTTTTCCCATTTTGAGGAATTTTTAGGCAAAATTGCAATTGGAGAAACAACCTCATACCAGCAATGGACAGTATGAAGCCGTAAAAGCTTTTTGATGGAGTAAAAGTTACACCACACTTCTTTCGTAGATTATGAAATGATGTCCTTGGGTAGAGGTTACATACCTTATTGAAAATTTCGATTGCAAATAAAAAATCGTTTTGGTAATAGATTACGACATTCCATTGACCCAACACTACATATTCCATATTTTAGCTTTAGCACTTATGGGGCCAAGCATTATTTACTTGCTTCTTTTGTTTCTATATAACGCGGCAATTATTTCAAACAAAGACGACTCTGAAGTTGGATTAGTTGTTGTCACAACTACCTCTAAAATTTGGGACGGGAGCTTCACTGCCAGGCTTTTGTTGGGAGGTTGGCCAGGGATGCCTTCAGCAGGGGGCAAGGGGGAAATTGCCTCTTCTGCCCTCGGAAGGGCTTATTTATGAGTTTTTCTATTGTTTTGCATTTCTCTCTCGTGCTTGTGCCCCCCTAACCCTAGTATACGGCAGACAGGCGACGGCACTTTTGGTCTGAACTTTTCCACTGCTATACCTTTTTGAAGAAGAATACATTGTTTTACCCTTGGGCGTATGAACAGGCTATGGCAGTGGTGGTGCCAGCCTCTGGAAAGTAGGGGTAAGATGATGATGATGGGGGAACGGGCCACCCCCTTAAGATTTCAAGAAACGCCCTTTTGAAGACAATGTGATGTGATACTGTTCTCGAGAAATAGGGTCAATTCTTTTGGAGAGCAATTTTCTAAAAAGTATGACTAAGAAATGGATCTTGATAAGGGCTTATCCCTGCCCTAAATTGTTGAAAAATCTTCATTACAATAATTTCAGCAAAGTGGGAAGTGGGCTAAATATCTCATCGGGCTATGGGGTTAAAGATTTGAGGATTTCAAAGAACTTGAATTGAATTGAGCAGGATTGGAATTGAACTGAATTGTTCCCCTGTGGTTGTTGCCTGCATCCTTGACAACAACAATGCATTGCTAACTGGCCTCAGATTGCAAGATGGCTGACCGAAAGAAGTCTGCTGAAAAAGCCTCGAGACCTTCTTCAAAAGTATCCAAGGCATCTGTCAAAGATGCAGTAACTAAATTAACAGCTAAAGCTCTGAGGGAGTTCAAATTGAATGACGAAGATGCTACAGCATTTGAGAACCAGCAAGAAGAGGGAGCTGGTGAGTTTTATTACAGTTGTTTCACCCTTTTAGGAAAACCTTAAGCCTAGGCTGTTTGATTGTGTTGAGAAACGACCATAAGTGCATCGATACAGCTATATTTTAATGCAGATAGCAGAGCTACGGGATCTAAAGGAGCTGATTCCTATAGTGTTTTTTTAAAAAAGGTAGATTTTTACATCATCTGATTGTTCTTTAAAAGATGTACGATATAATTTACGCTCTAATAAGCTAATGCTGCCTCAAACTAACACTATAAGATGTGGAAATGACAGTTTAATCTTTCGAGGCAGTATATTATAGAACTACCTTGAAAATGAAATTAAAAGCAAAACCTCCGTCTGCTCATTTAAAAAGTGTATAAAAACCTGGAGTGGAGAGGAATGTAATTGTACAATTTGTAAATAAGAATTAAAAAAACATCTCTTTTTAGAATTTCATTTTTATATTAGTTTCGTGTGTACATTATTGTAAATGGTTGGTCTAAACTACTTTAAACTATGGTAAAACCAACTTAAAAGAATTTTATTATTATTATTATTATTATTATTATTTAAGGAGTTGATCGGCAGAGAGCTCCCCCAACCCAACAGTGTTATTTTTGTAGGGTTACCACCATTGCGTTGATAAAGAACAGAAAAATTATGCAAAGTTTAGCAGGCATAGAAAGTCATGCTTTCAGACTTCTATGTTCTTTGTTCAAAATTTATATGAACTGTGTAGGCTAAATGTGAAGCATATATCCTAAAAATTTTGAATGCCCAAAAACTACAGAAGTTATCGGGGGTTATTCCATCTAAAGTTAAGTTTGCCTGCATGCATAGGATTTCAAGAGAAGTACCATCAAACCCAGTCTGGCCAGCTCATGCTTGGCATTTTGAAATTGACTGGTGTATGTAACACTTGTGACATATAGATGAAGAAGAATGATTCTTTTTGGTAACCAGCTTTTTCTGCTCATACAAACATCACTTTTCTGGTGAACCATAAGTCATCTTGATATATTAGATTTACACTGCTCTTCATTTTGAATTGTTTATAATGTAGCATGGAGAATGTCACGACAGCAAGGCTCAGAATCCCAAGGGGATTTCCAAGAATTCACTTCATTGCCTGATACGCAGGATGCTGATCAAGTAGATGGTCTTGATGACATAGCCGATGAGGTTGAAGATAGCGGGATGGAAGCAGGCATTGGGAGTGAATCTGATGATGACAATGATGAAAATAATGACATGATTGTTTTGGATCCTGAGCATGTAAGTCTATGATTTATTCACTATGTTAAAATTACAAATTAACTGATAGTAACTAAAAAAATATATAGTTTATTTTGAAGCTTCTTTTAAAAGGTATATCAACCTCTTGTCCAATTTTCATATTAAGTTTGGAAACCATCAAATTCCTTTCCTTAACTTTTTTCCACTAGAGCCTTGTAATGCATCAAAATATATCATAAAGCAATCGAAAATCTATGCTAATGATTTAGAGATAGAATTTTGGAATATAGCTGCAAATGCACATTTCAAGGCATGATTGAAAAGGCATGAGTATGGTGTCTGCAACCATTAGTAAAAATCAATTTTCACCTCATAGGTCTTTAATTAATCTGAGTTTTGTTTCACTTAAGTTAAAATGCACCCTTAGTTGATATAAAGCCAGAAAAATTCATTGGAACTTAAAATGTTTTGCATTTTACTCAATTTTACTGGTTATTTTTGGAAAGTCCAAATAATTAGCTTTTACTAGTATTTAAGAGGAGATTTTTTAGATAAAGAACTTACCAATCATTTTCTTCAATGAATTTCTTGATATTCTTGTCTGTTGAAAGCTTTTTCTTGAAGTTAATTACACCTTTTTACTCTTTAGCCATTAATGCAAAGGTTCCAAGCTGCATACAAAGCCCATCTATTGAAGCAAATACAGAAGGTGACACTAGAGAAAAGAGAATTGGTATGTTGTTTTGCTCAGCATTTCAAGTCCCTTTTTTCATATTAAGAAAATTTCCTGAGTCCAGTGAGCCATTCTACTCTAAAGAATCCACAACTCACCCCAATGCAAGTTTCATTAACCCCACCATCTTTCTTGTCCAATTAGGGTGAAGAACATGGGAGAAAAAAACGGGAAAGAGAGGAGTTAGGTGTTGATTTATATGGTGTACAGCAAGAGCTTGCAAAACAGCAAATGTCACTGGAAAAGGAACATGACAAGTTGAATGAAATAGAGCAACATAGAAAGAAAACTGAAACGTTATTGAATGAAACCAAATCTAGATACAGCCAGATACAAGAAGATTCTACACAGCAAAGGAAAAGAAGTGAGTAGAGTTGGTTTGACATTACCATAACAGATAAGCAAGGCTTGCACCTTTATAACAAGCAAAGTAGAGAATAAATAGCAGGATACCTGCCAGATTCTGATGGAATGCTTATATTTGAATCATTATTGTATATAAGAAACAAGGTAAGCAGAAAGATGACATTTTGCCCCACCCTATGGAACTCCTACAGAGTATTGTGTCTATATATTCTTTCAGAGTAACCCAAACAAAATTTCTCTACGATTTGTTCCCATTTTTTCTTTCTTTGCAGCAAATGAATTGCAGCTTGAGGTAGAAAACCTTGCAACGAAACTTCGATATATGGAAGATGCTAAGACTGATGTAAGGTCTGATATTGCTGTTATGAAACGGGCAACTGAAAAAGCTGGGGTGGAACTCACAAAAGCTGAAGAAGAGAAGAAAAAACAAGTTAGTATATGTTGCATGGTTTACATATCGTTATAGTGGAAGATTTACACCTGGGGCAGATAGCCCCAGGTTGCAAAGGTACAATGGCCACCCAGGCCCTGTGAAGTGCTTTGTAGATAAATTATGGTAATGATAGTACTTCTAGGGGGACATAGTAGGCCATGCTCCAGTTATTGAGTCCCATGTAGCAAAAGCTTGTTCACTTGTAGCCAAAATTCCGTCTTTTGAGCACAAACCACTGAAAAAGATCTGCATTTACGCCCTGAAAAGTATATTGAGACCAATCTTTTTTATTTTTGCAGGATTTGCTCGTTAATGTTTTGACTCAAGCGGTTGATCATCTGCGAGAAGACATCCAACTCTTCGAAGCGCAGCTTGCTGCTCAAAAGGATGAAACGAAAGCTGCTTTGCAAACCCTAACTGAGGCAGCTACTGAACTTGAGGTAAGCAATCAAGCCCAGAGGGAATTTACTCATTTACCTGATTGTTATTTTTATTATTAACGAATCTTTAAACAGGATTTTTCCACCTTCATATCATATTCACGCTAGGACAATGGGCCTTCCCAATGTCAAGTTAGGCGATGAATTCTTAACAAAATGATATCTTTTGGTCAACATCAGAACTTTGACATCAAATGATAATTGTGGGTTTAAACAAGCAAGAAATTCAACACATCACCTCGAATTTAAATAAAAATTAACCTTGACTGCATTTTTTGCCGATTAAGGAACAAAATCTTCACTGCATCTACTTTTTTAAGAAATGGATTCTTACTTTTAAAAGAAAATGTTTCATTACATACTTCGTAGGTCAGAAAAAACTCAGAAGAAAACTTTCATTCTTGTAAATAAATTCATATACAAGTAATAATAACATTAAGCATATTTGAGCATAGTTATCCCAACTTTGCACCCTCCACTCTAACAGAATTCTTTAAAAAGTCTCCATTTACCTAAAATGGGAAAACCAGGAAAGGTTTTATTGGTCTTCTTATGTTTTGTCTTTCGTTTTCCAACGAACGAACATTTTCACCAACGAAACAAAACGCAATAATTATGACTTGGTGCCTCTAACAGGATTCTATGAAAGTCTCCATCTATCTAAAGTGAGAAAACCAGAGAAAAGTTTTATTGGTCTTTTAATGCTTTGTCTTTCGTTTTCCAACGAACGAACATTTTCACCAACGAAACAAAACGCAATAATTATGACTTGGTGCCTCTAATAGGATTCTATGAAAGTCTCCATCTATCTAAAGTGAGAAAACCAGAGAAAAGTTTTATTGGTCTTTTAATGCTTTGTCTTTCGTTTTCCAACGAACGAACATTTTCACCAACGAAACAAAACGCAATAATTATGACTTGGTGCCTCTAACAGGATTCTATGAAAGTCTCCATCTATCTAAAGTGAGAAAACCAGAGAAAAGTTTTATTGGTCTTTTAATGCTTTGTCTTTCGTTTCCCAACGAACGAAAAAAGCTGCAATAATTGCAAATACACACACAGCCTGCACAATCCCAAAACAAATGTATCGATGTTCGTGGTACACATATGCTGCTAAAAAGCCACCGCATGTCGTACCAAAATAATGGAATGAGTTTGCTATGCCCATGCCAAGAGATCTGTCACATGTTGGCAGCAATTCAGCATCGTAAATTGCAACTATTATCATCATTGCCGAATTGAGCAAAGATATAAGGCCAACCGCTGATGCAAGAGCCCACCCTTTAATAGACCAGTAAAATGGTGTCAAGCAAAGAGATAAAAGGATCATAAATGTTCTAATTGCAGCAATTCGCTCGCATTTTGCCATTACGATCCAAGCAATGATGGCTGAAAAGCCAATTGCAACTTCCATGGCTATACGATAATCGTACTTGAGTTGATTTGCGCAGCCACCACATGCAGTGATTTCAGCATTTTCTCCAAACTGCAACGTGCCATAATTTATAGTATACCCCAGAAGAGCACCGGTGTACATGATCAGTGACACAACTGAGATTCTTTGTACTATTTCTAACGTAGACATTGGAGTTTCTTGATCTCTCTCCTCGACAATGACGTCACTAGTCATTTCCTCTAAATCTCTCACAAGTCCTGGGTCTTTACCATTCATGGTTGCTATGCTCTCTAGTACTGTTACGGCTTCATCATGCCGGTTCATTAGGTTTAGAAAGCGTGGAGATTCGGGACGTATAGAGGCAAGAACGATACAAACTGTCAAGGGTATTACTTCAGCAATAACTATGAACCATCTCCAACTTAGGTAACCTAAAGATACTATACCTGCCGATAGGCCATAAAATGCTCCCAAAGTAAAACATGGCATTAGAAATGACAGATATTTTCTCTTGGAGACTGGAAGTGTCTCCAAAGTATATGACATGACTGAAGCACGACAGGGCGAAAATATTCCGATTGCCGTTCGTGTAATGACAATCATTGTGAAACTTGATGAAAGAGCATTAAGAACCGACGAAGCTAAATGCATTGCTATGGATAACAACATCATTTGCTGTCTGCCATACAGATCCGAAGCCCACCCAAGACATGCAGAAGAAAATATGCGAGCAAACGATTCTGCTGTGATAATCCAGCTCGCTTGGAAGTTAGTCAAATTCATTTTGCAGCGTAAATATGGTTCAATTATGGCAACTAAACTGATCATCGATGCAGTATGGAATGCTTTTGTGAAGGTCAGCGCCATAACTAGAATCTGGAACTTGCCGAACCCAATTTCTTCAATGCAACGGTGAACGAAGTTGCCATGGCCTGTGTCAGATTGCATCATGGAAGCGTGCGTCAAAAGGACGGCTTTCTCGTCGTGTCAACAGAGCTGTTACTGTTAAAAGTTTCACTTCCAAGATGATAAAACTGGACTTATTGTCTAGCCGCTAAAAAGAATCGTTAACTGGCTTTCAATAAGTCATACTATATTCGCTCAACCTCGAAGCTTAGTATGGTGAAAGGCTTCATTGAATACATATGAAAATTGTCCAAGAACCGTTTCAATGGTTATAACTGTAATCGTGTTTATGTACAAAGAATAAGTAATTGATTTAGGTTTGTTGTGGCCGGGTATCCATCAATCCATCGCTTAATCCATATTCAAGTGCTTATGGCCTTCCAACTGCCCCACCCGGATCCCCAACATTTTATCCAGTATTGATAAGAAACATCATTTAGATCTATTTAAATTGACGTTAGAATGGTGCAAGACTGTATTATTTCATTAAACGAGAATTTCTTCATTAGTTCTGAAAGGCAGCTCATCATGTTGTGTGCCACGATAAATTTTTTTCATCAATATTTCCCTCCCCCCACTTTTTGGCCTTGTCAAAGGCCGTGTTACAATGCTACCAGGTACCTGGTACAGGTGCAGTTTAATGCAGCTTTTGAAATACAAATCAGTGCAGATTACAAATCATTAATTTCTTGATTATAAATTGGTCTAAAATACAGTTATATAAGACTGTTTGTGTACCGTCCAATTATAAACGCTGGCTAATAAACTGCTAGTGTTTATATAGCAGTATATATATTCCTATATATATATTTTATATATAGGAAACTTGGTTAGGTGGATGAAATTACTTCCTCTTTACACGAAGTTAGATGCGTTTCGTTAGTAGTGAAGATTGCATTGATCCAACTCAAGTACAGGGTGAAGGGTGATGACTAACTACATTCAATCCGAATTATCAAAGCAAAGGGCACACTGGGGTAATGCACTTTTATGATCTCTGCTACCTCTTTTATCCTTTGTTGTTAAGTATAAGATCATCAATGCATCATTCGGTATTAAGGTGAAACTGTCTTTTTACTTTTTAGGCCATTCAACTTGAGAAAAAACAATTGCTTCAGCAATGGAATAGCAGTCTTATTGGAATGCGTAGGAGAGATGAAGCTTATGCTGCGATGCAGGAAGCTGTGAGGTAATCAATTATCCAATACCAATCCATTTTGCAATATCCGCTTCGCAATTCCTGAACCCTTCCACCTTATACGAGTTGCATTAAAATCCTGACTCATTCTCAAACAGCGCAGTTGCTTTTTGTTAGTCATGTGCCATTTCTCTCAAGTTCCTAATAAATGGGGAGAATCTTTAAAAACGGGAGAGGGATCTAATATAAGGGGGTCCTGATAAACGGGTTGGGACAGAAAAACCGACTCATACTTTGAACTGAGGTGCTTCTCAAAAGTGTAGGCAAGGAGCAGCGATTCGATAACATTTTAAAGACTATACACCCCTTTATTACATTTTACTCGCGGTGATGTTGGCACCGAACATTCTGGAATTAATTTTCCATAGAAGCAAACAAGTCTTTCTCAATTTAGAGGGGAAAGTGGCTACTTTAACCCTCCTCCCTTTCTTGCAAGTTATATCCTGTGCGATCTACACAAGATGTTACTTGGCGATTGTCAGCCCCTACAAAATAGAGGAGGAACAATATTACTGTTTAGTTTATGGAGTGAGGAAATTTGAATAAAGATTTCTCCTAGCTCTGGATCAACGAACGGATAATAGCAATATACACTTCTAGATCCGCCCCTCCTTTTCGATCATAAGTGCCAACTCCCATAAGCGTTTTTGTCTATCATAGCTTGCAGAACCAAAGGATAATGGCAATATACACTTCTAGATCCGCCCCTCCTTTTCGATCATAATTGCCAACTCCCATAAGCGTTTTTGTCTATCATAGCTTGCAGAACCAAAGGATAATGGCAATCGACACTTCTAGATCCGCCCCTCCTTTTCGATCATAAGTGCCAACTCCCATAAGCGTTTTTGTCTATCATAGCTTGCAGAACCAAAGGATAATGGCAATATACACTTCTAGATCCGCCCCTCCTTTTCGATCATAATTGCCAACTCCCATAAGCGTTTTTGTCTATCATAGCTTGCAGAACCAAAGGATAATGGCAATCGACACTTCTAGATCCGCCCCTCCTTTTCGATCATAAGTGCCAACTCCTATAAGCGTTTTTGTCTATCATAGCTTGCAGAACCAAAGGATAATGGCAATATACACTTCTAGATCCGCCCCTCCTTTTTGATCATAAGTGCCAACTCCCATAAGCGTTTTTGTCTATCATAGCTTGCAGAACCAAAGGATAATGGCAATATACACTTCTACATCCGCCCCTCCTTTTCGATCATAAGTGCCAACTCCTATAAGCGTTTTTGTCTATCATAGCTTGCAGAACCAAAGGATAATGGCAATCGACACTGAGCTAGAAGGATACAAACGACAGATCAAGAAAGCTCAGGAACAGAATGAGCAACTGACGTACATGCAGAATAGAATCGAGGGAGACATAGCAATGCTGAAGAAACAAATTGCAATTTGTCAGAACAAGCACGAAGCTTTAAAAATACAGTACAGCACATACAGTAGAACTCTTCATGAAACTGAACAACAGTTGAACAGAACTACGACGGTATGTCACCTCTAATAATAGTTATATTGATTGTTTACACTCCAGTTTTCGCAATACTGGTGCGGCAGGGAGGATTTAGTGTGAAGGCTGGCAATCACAACTATGAACAAAATGATCCTTGTGCATAGCAGGAATGGACACTACGGGACCAATTTTTCTTCCAAGAAATTCACAATTTTAGAACAGATTGCAAGACAGATTTTTGATAACTGGGATTTTAGATAAATAGGACTTTTTAAATGTGAGAGATACTGCTGATCTTACCGAGTTGTCTCACTTGCTAATGAAATTGCTAAACGAGAGACAGATTTTTCAAAGGCTATACAAGTCTCCCATATTCTTATTGTCCAACGAGAGTTTAATATATTTTGTTTTAAACGAATCTTATGTACCACACACGTTTACATTTACAGTTGATTGCAAAGTTGCTAAATAACTTACAAAACTGAGTCTCAATGTTTAAGTCTAACATTTCAGTGTCAAGACGAAGTTTAATGTGTTTAGGTCGAAGTGGATATGCAATAATAGTATAACCAATTTGTCATCGTCCTTGTACAAGATACGTCTCTATTTGTCATCGTCCTTGTCCTTAGCCTTATATCGAGACTGCAATTTTCAAGATCTGGATCAATTACTTACAAAATTGTTCTTGTTTTTGCATGTTTGCGCTTTATTTTCTTTAAACCAGCCTTGAAATTAGAACATGATGTCGTTATTGCATTTCAACAGGAAGCTACTCTAAAAGAGAATGAGGCAAATGTCCTTAGAAAGCAGATCGAACGAGAGTTCTTGGAAAAAGTCAAACTGGAAGACATGATTATGGATAAGATGCGTGAGCAACTAACAGCAGATAAAGCATCGCAATACACTAAGAAAGTAACTGATAAAGTGAGAAGAAGAGCCACTGAACTGGTAAGTTATCGTCCTGTATTTACAAGAGATGGGTACTTCGCTTTGGGATACCGAATATTCGCATGTTTTCCAACAAGTAAAATAGTTTAGCAGGAGAATAATTCAGCATCCCAATTCACTGTTTTCAGTGAAATTTTAGGACATATTGACACTATATTTCAACCATTAAGCTGTGTTTTACATTATTCAAGGTCATACGATTTTGTACTTCTTACGTTGAGAAAAATTTTTATGCCAGGTTTCTTTTCCCAGGAAAGGGCTATGGCTGACGTTGAAAACGAAATATCAACGGACATCTTGGAAATCTCAAACGCAACTTCAAGAGTTCGACGCCTTCAAGACACGCTGACGGACATCAATGGTGAAATCCACCAGAAAAATGACACGATATCTCGTATCGAGAATGAAATTGTGAAGAGAAATGCAGTGATTGAAAAGAAGCAAGGAACAATTGATCAGTATAACAAGAAGATCGACCAAATATTATTGAAAGAAGGGGTAAGAAATTATATAATGGACTTGATTAGCATTTGGTGGTAGGAGCTGGAGAGGGTCACCTGCTTAATTTAAGGGTTACGGTAGGAGAAACCATTGCCCTCGCTATCCCCTGCTGCCGGCACCCCTAGATTTAGGAGCTATTCACGGATAAGCTAAGCGTCCTTTGCAGTCTGGGTAGTTAATTAATTAACTTGAAGATCCTAGCGATGTATACAGACCTATTGCCCCTCCTGCTGTATAAAGATCTTACAAGTCTGTTATGCCAAACTTAACAAAGATATTTTAAAATAATATTACTCCAACGCAGCATTTTTATTTTTCAATGAAACACTTTCACAATCATGTTTTATAGTAGAGGAATAAAGCCAATAGAAGTTGGCTTTTTTAAACGTTGGCATGAGGTACAAATGAAGTTTGACAAACTTTGATTTCTGATTCTTCAACAAAGCCAGGATAAATCGAGTTGGTGATGAATGACATTTGAGTGCTCTTACCCTCCAGAGTTAGGTAAAACTTAGGTCAGATGGACAGTAACTGGAGGAAGGTAAAAAAAAATAGAAACTTGTATGTCACACTCAAGCCATGGTCATTTTCTTTTGCCTTGTGAGGAAGGTGCGTCTTCCGGCATGTGTTTGCCTAGTGGAAGGTTAACGACTTTTCTGGACTTTGTTACCGTTAGACCCTACCATTTTACGTCTTTTTCCTTGCAAATCACAGGATGAAGAATACACTGGCCCTCTCGAGTTCCAGATAAAGACGTTGCAGAAACAAATAGATGCGAAGGTTTCTGAGTGTCTGTCACTACAACAATACTGGCTACGACAGCAGAACGAGCTTGTTCGAATGATTAAGGATGTAACAAATGAAAGCAGTGAAATTGAATCCTTAAAAAAGCAATCAACAATATTGCTGCAAAAGAAGTTACGTATTGAAGGTAATATTCTGTGTTTCTCTTATGTTTAATCTTCATAGTTCCTTTCTGTATCCTGTTCACTGCATTGACAATGTAAAGGTGAAAGCTACTATTTTGTTGGTCTTTGTTGTTTTTTTTATATTCTCCTATGTTTAATCTTCATAGTTTTTCTGTAAGAGCTAGTCGCAACATTATATTTGTACAAGTAATGGTTTATGTTCTGTTGTTTGCCGTTATTCTCTTTGTTTAATCTTCATGGTCAATGTGTAAAATATCTTCACCTCATTAATGTTGTAAAGGTAACTGCTTCAATTCTGTTGTTACTTCTTTCCTTTTATGGTTGCCCTTTATATTTCCTTAATAAGATCTCTTCACTTGGTTGATGTTGTAAAAGAAATGCTTATATTTCGCTAGGTAGTTTTGCGCTTGTACTTGGCTAGAGTGGTAATCTGCAACTTTGACACCCCGTAGCCTCCTGTTGCACCCTTGAAAATAACAACACTTGATATTCTCTTCTTATTCTCTTCTTGAAATCTAGAGCTTATGAACTAGATTAACATTTAGAAATTTTCAACCTGCCCCAAAGATCTCACATACTTCAACATTTTTGAAAATCAGGAGCAAGCTGTGACGTCATTTTAAGCAGATTCCGCTCTGCCATCTTTTATATAACGCATGAAAGTGTGATTTATCTTACTTTTCGCTAGGTGAAATCAACTCCCAACAGACGTCAATGAATGACATTGAGCGAAACATTCGATCGATGCAACATGACATGACCAAGCTGAATATTCTTATTCATAAAAACAAAGGCAAGCAACAGGAACTCTATCAAGAAAATACGCTGCGAGAGAATGAATTCATGGAAAGCTTGAAGGTAAATCTGAGATTTTTATATATCAACATTTTACTAAATATTCAAAGTTCTAACACTTACCATTGCCTATTCCCTAACAGGATCCTATTATATTTCTAACCATTTTAACCTTAAAAATGTTTTATTCCCTAGGAATCCGAACTTAATTCAATCAGGACACAAAATGATGTCAACAGCCTTAAAGAAGAAAAGAAACGGCTTCTGAATGCACTTGTCGAAGCTGAGTACGTAGGAATTTCTTATAATGAGATTTACTAACTTTAATACGAGTTAATACTGGTATGGCGCGCCTGTATGAAAAACAGCCTGCTTGCATGCCTCACAGACTGCTTGTACCCTAAGTAATGCATTTGCTTGACCCAGTGCTATTTCTGCATCTTTTCGTTGTTAATTACGCTCAAAATTCAATACAATAGATGGTTTCCAATATTCTCCACATATTCTTCTACATTGGCTTCAAAAAAGTTGTGACCCAGGTAGCAAATTTCGAGTGTACGTTATACATTGATTTTATCCTTGATCGATGTACTACGTTTTTATTCAAAATTCTGGTTCTAGAATTTGTATTTATATTTGCAGACGTCAGATCATGCTTTGGGAGAAAAAGACTCAGCTCGCTAGGGAGGCGCGAAATGCTGTCGATTCCGAGGTCGGGCAAGGAGAGATACATGCAATGAAGGCAGAAATTCATCGGATGGAAGTGAGGCTCGCTCAGTTGATGAGGCAGCAGGAGAAAATGATTCAAGATATGGAGAAGTCTGTTTTTAAAAGAGAATGCATTATTGTGAAGTATGTTTCCTATGTAATACTTTGAGGCTGGATGAAATATTATTATTTACCCATATACACTTTGTTATAAAGCCCTGCTATTCTGCTATTAGAGCAGTACACTGATCAAGTGAAGATTACCCTGTACTGAGTTTGCAAAGCTGTCTAACTGACTATCATGACTATTCTTGAGAATTACCTCCTCGTCGAACACATGACAATAGCGGTATGACAGCTGATGGTGCTGCCTTCTTATGAAAAGCACTTTTTAACTAACATTTATTATTCGCAATTTAAGAGATTTGAATATAATGCTACAAGTAAGAGGCTGGAATTTTTAATCGTTGGGATGGTAAAAAAGACAATGGTTCAGGCTCATACACTGTTTCGTACGTGCGATATTTTTATCAACTAAATTGTTAAATGAAGGGTCAGAGTTTAAGAGGAAGTTATAATAAGCTTTGATTTTTTTATGACGGCGAATTTATTTGAAATTGTACGGAGAGCTGCAATGAAAAGTTGCCAGGCCAATGAGCCTAGGGCACGAGTAGAATGGACACATAGAATACCTTATTATTGATCTTACGCTGCTATCTCAAAAGAAAGAGAAACTACAAGCAAGGAAAAGGCATAAGTTTGCGTGTAACTCATTTGTGCATTAAGACTGTAGCACGTCTCTACCCTAATATAGCAGAAACGTCTCTTAAATGATAATGCATCAGGCATTTGCATGGGTGTGTGCTTCTGATATATGCTTTGTCCACAGATAACAATTTTGTTCTTCTCTTTTTTAACAGAGGTGATGCTCAGGCTAAAACAGGCAAAGCCAAAGACACTCAAGGTAATTTCAAAAAGAAAGTGGCTGAGTTAAAGAAGAAGATCAAACAAACAGTTCAAGATGCTAACTCCTGTGATGATGGTATGTTCTGACAACTTGTTTTAGCCACGTTCAGATTGATTGATTGATTGTTTGATTGATTAAATGATTGATTGATTGATTGCTTGATTGATTGATTGATTGATTGATTAAATGATTGATTGATTGCTTGATTGATTGATTGATTGATTAAATGATTGATTGTTGATTGATCTGAGCCATCTGAGGTTCAACCGTGGAGTGCACTTATAACTAAAAAATATTACAATATACTCAACATAACAGTACGAAATTGGCTAAGAACGGATTGTCTGAAAAAGTTGACTTTGGGTCAAGTTTTGCCCAATTTAGGTCAAACTGTACCCCTACAGACTGATCACTGTTGCGAAATATGGTTGGACATTTTCGTAAAGTGACTACAACATGCATAAAGATCTTTTTAGAACATTTAAATTGTTTTCAAGTGTTCATATTGCACTAATTTTCTTGTTTTAGCTTATCCCATGTGCTCCGCATACCCATCTTTCTTTCTCTTAATACTCTAAGTCAACAAAGGACTTAGCAATCGTAAGCAAAGGAAATCATCCGATTGTTAAAACACACAAAGTAGTCTTTTGATCTCCTTTAGCCACGATGTGCCCAGTCCTATTTTTGTCATGCAATTTCTCGTCAAATACTGTTTATTTTGTACTTTTGTCGCGCAACACGCGCCGAAAGAACACCGATGGCCTCCTACGTGTTCTAAAAACAATTCCCTAATTCGTGACTGATTCTTTGAGCTTTTCATATACTGTTTCACATAGAAGCTCATATGGATCAAGAACCTATATGAATCTTATCTTAATGATAGGCTTGATTCGATTCTAATGCACTTATAGAAGGATACTTTAACATGTTTGGGAAAGTAATGCTCAAAGCTGGTGACCAAAACACAGTTTCCTCGTCTTTGCATTTCATTTTTTGTTTTCCTTTTACAATTATTGACCAAAGCTACAAATGTAGTATATGAATATACTGTTTTACAAGTGGTCCTGCAAAAAACTGCTTACAAGGATAAATTCTATCGATAAAAGTTTACAAATAAAAAACTATAGAAAACTACGGAGCTAAACTAAACGCTGGTCTTAGATCTCTTTTATAAATTCAGCGATCTCAGGAACCTGAAGTAAAGGCACTGCTGTTACATGGATGCCCCTTCATCGCATTAATACTTACTTTCACCTTATGTCTGTTAGAAGCAACATCGAGTCGTTTTTATTTGACCTAGAAAAACGAATGTGGTTGTCTTATCAAATCCCCTTTCTAATGTTGGGGCAGATGAAATGGAGTTAGGCCACAGATGAAAGGTAGAGAAAAGAAGTGAGAAAAGGGAAGAAAAGGGGGAGAATGAGAGATCAGAATTATTCATTGTATGAGGAGAAGATTTTTCCAGTATGATGAAGCTTCTTTGCTCTGTCTTAATGCTTTCTTGGTTAATTTTTTTTAACTAGATATTCGTGAACTAAGAGAACAACAACATTTGCTGAGTCAGCGGCTTGAAGAGAAGCAAATAACAGAGAATACCCTCACTGCTGCTATCGATGGACAAGAGGCTGAAGTTGAGCTGCAGTCAGAGAACCGTCACAGGGTAAGCACATTTAGCTTAAGCACATTTAACTTAAGCATGTTTAGCTTTAGCATGTTTAGCTTGCAGGCAAATCTTTTTCTTTCGGCGTGCGCCACTTTGGGGTCTCACCATGAGTCTGCAATTCATGCGTTCATGCACAATATCGGGAAATGCACGCAAACACGCGTGGAAAGACACGATTTTCACGTAAGCAAAACAATAAAATTCACAGTCCCCAAGATTCATATTACCTACTTTCAATGATAAGCGCTTCATATTTCAACAAAACTTCAGTTTGATACAGGATCTAATGATCAAATCTATTATATACGATCACTTTCTCATGGTTCGCAATGCATACAGTTTAAAACATGAGGCAAAGATTTGAGAGGGCTGTATGTTGAGGTCCTCAGTCAGTTCTAGCACAAAGCAGCGAGTCGCTGCTGCGGCCATTTGCACCATCCTGTATCGTCCATAAACAGGACTTCTCGCCAAGGAACGGTGCTCTGCGCCACTCAGCGTCGTCATTATTGGCGTAGCCTTAGTTTTTGTATTGCAGCACAATCATATCGAATGTAGATTCATAGAAGACAGTTTTCTCTCTTAATAGAATCTTGCTGACATCGTGGCAAAGCAACAGCGGGTTAAATACTACACTTCAGTGAAAGACAAGAAGTATACATTGGTTTGTAAAAGTGCAGATAAGCTTGAATCAGAAATGCAGAAACAGAGAGATCGCTTCCAATCGCTTCTTACTATTGTTGACAGACTGAACGTTGAATATCCTAGCATTCAGACAGCTCTGCGGCGAATTTCACTGTCCCTTGGATATAGAGGGGCACCGATGGAGTAATATATGCACGAGGTATCATTAAATTGGACTGTATATTTAAAAGTATGCATGCTACGTTCTTTATAGTTATATATTCAAAATCGTACAATAAGTATTAAGGGTGTACAGTGAAGCACTTGTTGTATTTGAGTTTTAATGTAAAAAGGCTTGTTTTGGCTCGTAATTGACGACCAAATGTTTTGCAATTGTTTCACAGAATCTAACAAACGAAGAATCTTTGTAGAAGAAACATCTTTTTAGCGTCTGATGGGATGCTGAATGCTGCAGAATCTTGTTACAGCAACTTGTTTTAGGGGAGTCACCTGAGGGGGGCTGGCGTAAATGGAAACCTTTTCTCAGGGATGTAGGAACGTTTTTGAAAATGGGGGCACAATGAAAAAGGGGTGTTGTTTCGTACTATTAGGGCATACATAGTGCTATATATTAGTGGCTCTTTCACGATAAGAAGCGGCACTTTCACGATGAGATGAGGCACTTTCACGACGAAATGCGGGCACTTCCACGATGGAAAGGGGGATTTTGAAGAGGAAAACGGGCAACTTTTAGAATGAAAAGGGGCTCTTTTTAAGACAAAATGGTCACTTTTCAGAGAAAAAGAGGCATACCGACTGGTGCTGGCAAACAGTATGGGGGCACGTGCCCCCTTTGGCCTCTCTGGTTCTTACGCCATTGCCTTTAGATGCGAGTTTCGATTTCGTACTTTGTCTTCGAGTTTTATTTCTATAAATTCTATTTGGGATGCTATTAAGAAGCTATTGAGAAAATTCAATAAACTAAATATATATCTATATTCAATAAGATTTCTTAACCTAGCCACAGGCAATTTCAAAATATTTGTACTCTGCGTTGTCACATTACGAAGGTTGCGGAGGGATCGTTCATCTTCCCAGCTCAGTCACTACGGAGCAGGGAGGCTAGGTGGGAGGCTATAGTCCCATATTATTTCCAAAGTAGGAAGAAATTTTTCAAAGATATGAAATGTCTTCGTCTTTGATCAATAGTGTCCATATACCTGTCGCTTAAGACAACAGACACTTCAATTTGGAAGATTCATTAAATAAGAACGACTAAAACCTGGACGTAAAAGTCTGTAAGATAGAAGTTTCCCTGAGTGTCTCGCCTACTGGCTGGAATTTTAAAGGTATTGATACCGAAGATTTGTTTTAAGGCCTTTTTGTAAACCTCAGACTCATTAATAAATGCTTTAAGCTCAATTGGAAGTGTTTTGTAACGATTTTTACAGACATTGTCATTGCAATGACAGCATTGATTGGTCTGGTATGAGAAGATTGCATTTTCATTTGATGCTCTGGAGAAACCTCATTGGATTCAAAATTTCTTAGTTTGATGCCAAATCACTTGTATGCAATAGTCCCGAGACGCCACATAGATGCAAAAGTTAGAGGAAGATCAGACTCTTATTGTCCAAAAAATAACATTTTTACATCGATATATTTTATTTATAACTGAAAATATACCCGGATTAAGTTCAGAGTGTTTTAGTTTGGAAAATGAATACGATGCCACTGGGATGCAAAATCTTTGAAAGTTGAATTGCAGAATGTGGAATGCTGGAATATTGGACTGGTAGAATGTAGCCTGTTGGTATGTGAAATGTGTTAAAATATTTGATTTTCATTCGCTCGCGTGCTCGAATGTTTATCGTTCGTTCGTTGACTTTTCTGTTGACTTATTTGTTGGTTCGTTTGTTGGTTCATTTGTCTGTCTATTCGTTTATCTGTTCATTCGTTAGTTCACTCGCTTGTTCATTCGTTCGTTTGTCTATCCATTCATTTATCTGTTCATTCGTTAGTTCGTTTGTTTGTTTCTGAAACTTTGGAAACAGAATGCTCCAAGTCCATTACAAATGCACGATAAAAGCTGCCTGTTACATTCACTATTTCATTGCTCTAACTTTCCAAGACATGTTCATTTCAGCATACCCATCTGCCCAGCATTCCACGATTTCAACATGCCAGAATTTCGATATTCCAACATTGTAAATTCCATGTTTTGAGGATAGGTTGATGCAGAATTTACATAGCACTGAGACAATACCCAATCCTGCTCCGTTTAGAAATCAGCATTTTCGCTTATCAATGCCAAACCGATTATTTTCCGAGAACATAAGCCGTTTGATTTGCATTTATAGTCTTACAGATAGAGACACTTGCAATATATGAGAGATTTCTTCAGTTTGTTTTACGAAGGATCGAGGTTCCATTTTATTTTATTCTATTTAATAAGGCCACTGGCCAATGAAAAACTGGATCAATCTACGCGGTTTTTGTGGTAATTTCATGCCAATCGATGAAGAAACGTTAGGTACTTATCCGTTTCAAGCCTTCAAGAACATTTAAAATTTTTGAATTACGTAAAACTTAGAATGTAGTATGAATGTATTTCCAGTATGTGTAAGTATGCACTTTATTATCTACTTGGTATAAAGTAACGAAGTACATTCTTCGTTTGACACTCATTAAAAAAGTTGGCCGAGAAAGGCACTTTTAGTGTGGTAAGTTTTGCTGCCATTTTTTTCTGCAATATTATGCGTCTTGCAACACAAAACAGTTCAAAATTTTATATTTTCAGAATAATTCACTGGTTTTTTATTTCTTATGGTTTTTGGCTACTGACTAGGAACCACTCTTTTGTTTAAACAGGCCCTTAACTAAGCCATTTTGCCAGTCAAATTATGTTATAATGTCTTGCCTTTTTTGCGGGATGGACCAAACTTCAGACTTGAGAATAACTTATATAAACAACATTCAATTTGCTATCATTGGCCTCGGTGACGATCCTTGAGGAACGCCATAAAATTTGTTGTTTTATGTACCATATCTCAGATTCTCATAACAGTTAAGTTGCATGATGCAACTTTAATTTTGAATCTAAAAGCACACTTTTTACATAATTGTATTATAAGCACGATGTTTTTACCTTAGTTGGCTTAGATTGAGCCGAGTTCATCCAGTATTCAGGGTTGTGGCTTGTGTTTTTTCAAAAGATTAGCCTTTATTTCCCTACAAACTTTTCAAAGTCTTGGAAGGAGTGAAATTCCTTGCTTCTTTTGACTCTATTCGTGACAGCAATCTTGTGGTAGCAATTTTTTATCTTTATTTCAGATGGAAACGAATTTTCCTTTCATTCCTTGACGAAGTCCAAACACCAAGTCTAGTAACAGCACAAATTTATTATCCCTCAATTGATTGTGGTAAGTAGAATTTACACAGTTACGCTTTCAATTGCACTGTTTCGCTTCTCTCAATCTTACAAAGCAACGCGTGTTTATATACTCGTATGCAGTGGTCGTCAACCGCCTTTGTCTAATTGCTTTGTGTGTAACTGTTGCGAGTTCAAATGTTATCATTTTGAGTTTGCACTTTAAAGTAGGCTGTGCAAAGTATATTGACCACGGTTATAAATTTACACATTAGGAAGTCTCTGAGTGTCTCCTATACAGTGACTAGGCACTTCGTCAATCGTATCTCCTACAGTGAACCGAGGCACACGGAAAGTCGTCAACTCGACTTTACAAAAGGCGTACCGGACTCGTATTTACAGCATTAGCTTCTATGGACTTTACTTATAACAAAGAAGCATCCTCATTGCTTGGAAAATAATCTTAGACACAGCCAAAAGACGGCAGTGGATCGTATACAGTGTGCTCAACAAAATTGTGAGTATTTTGCCCTACTTATCCAACATGACAAGAGCTTTTTTACGTACCATGCCATTATGCGTTAACGTACCTTGGTAAGATAAATTGATTTGTATTACAGTGCATAAAACTGCAGCAAACTACAGCAAAATGTACTTTACAGTGCAGATCAATGCGGTCTTGTATTGCGCTGCCTGGTACGGCGAAACAGTGTTACGCGGAGTGTAAGTTAAAGCAACAATTGTATAGTGCAGCACATACAATCCTGTACGAATCTGCACGGTACGTTACGGTGAGTTACGCTACGTTGCGGTATAATGCTGAGCAATGCACTTTGGTATAATGCTGCGCAGTTTCAGGCAGTACGGTTTTTTCGTAAGTTCGTAAGTTTAGCGTATTTTATGCGACTCAGTACTGTTAAGGAAAGACGGACGAAATTTGTCAAAGATAGGAGGTACAGTGGTGGCTATCAGACAAATTAGGTAGAGGAAATCTTCATGTGGTCATATACACCAACGGCTAGCGATAGGGGAGAAATAACGGCCGTATAATCTGTCACTCTTATTGTAAGACTGTACAAGTTAAACGATTTACTCTTAATCGAAGTGAGAAAAACACCTTTTATCCTTTAACTAAGGCAATTCAATTAACATATGGCGGATCATTACGTCAAGATAATATTTCTTAGTTTTCTTTAGATATCCCTTACGGTGTACCTGTGATCTTGATGAATGCAAGTCGCTTAAAATAATCACCTTATTTCATCCCCTGAATCCTCTGTTGACTCTTTTTGTAAAGGGCAACTTTACACTTCTGTAAACAGACGGAACCTGAAGCATGAGTGTAATGGAACCTCAGGGATTTCTGGGTGACGAATTAAGCTAATATTGAAGTAGGTAACGACATAGCCGCAGTTTATCGTTTGGCTAGCAAGCCATGTGTCTCTTGTATACTTTAATCCTAAAAGTAAGGATATCGGAGCCATTTTAGGAACAAGCAGCATGCAGGAGTAGAAAGCAGCATTGAGGTAGGTCTACTTTCTCTTTAACGTGTCCTTTAAACATCAAATAAATCGGGATTATGGTTCGGAGAAAAATAAAAAGGAAATTACTCTCTCTCTCTTACTTGTACAAGTTCTTCCGACTAAAAATAATTAGAACGGGCCTTAGCGCCTCAGATTTTCTAGCAAGCCTAGGGTTTCAGTGCTTAGGTTTTTTTTTATATTTTTAGCTGAAAAAACTAAGTAGAAGGTAATTTTTGTTAAGAAAGTTTCTAGAACTAAAAGATGATTACAAGAAAGTTTCCGTACCAGCGTCATCCCGAGTTTCCTAAGTTTACATGTTAGTTGCGTTGTGTGGGTACATTAACTTGGTAAAGCGCTATCAACCATGTCCAATCTTGTTCAAGACACACTCAATTTGCCGGCTATTTCCTGTTCATCACCCTTTTTAAAAGCGGCCCCGATCTTAGGGGCTCCATTTTGTAGAATGTCAGGGACATTTTGATACGTTTGCCCTGCAAAAATCCTTTTTTAGAGGTTTTGTCACATTATTAATCACTTTATCATATTTTTGTCAAATGACGCTCTCCACATGGACCAGTGCAATTGATCGAGCGGGCGAGACCTGCGGCTCCATCGAGTACCTCTCCAGCGCAACCAACCAACGTTATAACCAGCTTTATTGAAGGCTCTGACATTCTGCAGCAGAATCAAATTCATTTTTACGATAAACACATGTACTGAATTGAATTAAAGATTGTAACGTTTTATGCGTACTGGGTTTCATTTATCAAAATTTTAATTAAAATTTGAAACACAATATGAAATATTCTATGATTGGCTTTTGAAACGCCGTTCGTTACACATAACCGTCATTATCCATTGCATGAGACACACGATTTAAAATAATCTACAGATAAATGATATCTCCCCTAAGCTATCAGTAAAGCAGCTCAAACCCCCCTGTCACCCCCTTGATCATGACACCTAGTGACGGCTCTAGGCCGTTATTGCCAAACATTCCCCTCCCCCCCCTCTATAAGGTGATGCCCGTATCCCATAGGGTGATCCTTCTCTAATTCTTTCCATCTTTTTCCCACGTGACTGAGTCTTGTGACCCTACCCCAGCATTAGCTAAGAAAACAGAAGATTTTGTGAACAGGACAACGATGATATAATCCCCATCAAAAAATGACATGTCGATTCACGTTTGATATTTCACGCACTCCTGTTTGCCAATCGTGGCATTGATGAGCCCGACTTTGTTTGGCGAATCGTTTGTATTTTCTGTTTTGTGGATCAATAATGAACGTGCATTTTGTTGTTCAAAGGTAAACCTTGATTCTTGATAACGTGTGCAGTCATTCATTTTACAACGAAATGGGACCTGCAGGTAAATGAAGAACTTACAAATGGAACGAATTTGCAGAAATCCAGTAAAGAGAGCTGAACAAAACAATGCAGATGTTTTTTGCAAAGGTATTTCCAACTTTTCGATTTTAATTTTAGTAACATCTCATTAGCGACGACACTTCTTATCTAAATAAATAGTTTATGAAAGAGGGGATGTTAGTAGATATAAATCTCTGTACTTGTTGGCTATGTTAAAATCGGTCTCTAGAGCCCCCCAAATCACGATCTTGTCGAAAAATTCATATTCTTTTCTCAAGACTACCTTTTTAATTCAAAAGCCTCAGACATTTCATCCTTGCAAAGGCTTTTTCTAAATGCAAGAATGCAGGAATTAGCAACGGAGAATTGAGGAATCTATGCACTTCGTTTCTAACGTACATTATTGCTGGAAATTTGTGAGATGAAACCCCTACATATATATCCTTTAATTTCCGATACTGGGTGTCGTGTCTATAATGATTTATTCCACCACTTACCCTGGCAGAGTTAATAATATCTAACTGTTCTGTTATCACGACATGGGAATAATAACCAGGCAGATAATCATTAATTTTCTTAATCTACTCATACGGTGTAAAACATTTTCATCAATGTGATGTTAAAGAAAAGTAAAGCTAATTTTTCTAAAAGGATTCGGCACTCTATTAGTCAAATAATCTCAAAAGGAAAAACGCATTTGAACCACATTTTGTTAGTATAAAAAGGGAACGAAAGATTGCTCAGAGGTTTCTGTGTGGCCAGGAATTACAGCAAGAGGGTAGCCTCTAGAAAGTCCTGTGGCCCCCTTTGACAGCGATTTGATAGGGTTCGTATAGCTTTGGGTTTTTTGGACTTCGATCACCTTTTGCAGCTAGTTAACTGGTTGAATCGTGTCAAACCTCTCATTTATCTTTACCTAGTCATTTATCTTGTTAAAAGGGAGTTGGTAACTCGGGAACTGCAACGAAAAACTCCTTATTTATTTCAATCGGCGGTTCGATATAGCTTCCATGTAATACTGCACACTAAACAAGTCCTGATTCAAGGTACCTGGTATCACTTCAGCGAATTGCATCACTACTAAGAATTTGATTTGACCATTCTCGACTCTGTTCAAGGGATGAATTGGTACTTCAAGATTAAGTACTACTTATTTTCCCTACTGTTTTTCCTTGGTCCATTCAATCCAGTGCACTTAACAGTTAACTCCACCTGACTGAGTATTAAGACACTTAAATCAAGTGGAAAAAAGAAAGTCTCCAACAGCTGTTTATAAGCCCTTGTCTTATCGATTGTAATACCTAATGAGATGAGGTGACACCCTTCAGATATCATATCATACAGATGCTTTCATAGGTAACTATACAAAGGGTTTCCCATTTCAAAGTCCAGAAAAGTTGTTATTCTTCCTCCGGACAGTAACTCGTCGCAAGACAAACCATCCTCACAAGACAAAAGAAATAGGTATGGCTTGAGAGTGTAATAGGGGTTTATATTGTTTATCGTGGACCTCCCTCCAGCAATTGACCGTGTGACCGTAATGTTTTCCCAACTCTGTTTCATGTCTCGACGTCCAATTGATTCAAGGCTGTCTCTATCGTTATGTAGCATCTGTTATTGAGAGTCTGGAGCATCAGAAGATTTGTGGGGCAGATGAGGCCCCTACAAGTGCGGATCACGCATTGAAAACATATAAAAATACGGCAAACGAGAGCAAAACAAGAGATAAAGCTTTTTACGTAGGCCAGGGGGAATTCAGCTAGAGGGATGGCGTTTCCCACTCCCCCTGCTGTTTGCGCTCCTGAATAGATCGTTAAGATTCTTCCACATTAAAGCTCGATTCACAGTTGAATATATGTGTGCTGCTATTTCCATTAGGCCAATGTTTTGACCATCCATTAAATTCTTTGGCCCTCAAACTAATAATCTAAATTCACTTATCTTGTTTTTATTCGTACATTTTCTTACTGATCCTTTTGGTTTTTAAGTGCCTGTCCTTTCCTTGCGACTTGTTTAAGCCTATTTTAAGAGTGCTTATCGTATCAATGGAAGACCCAGAGCCCGTTTGATAAAAATTAACTGCAGTACTCGCCCTCTATTTAACTTCTAATCCAGGATTATCGTGCATGGTAAATTTCTGTCGGCAGGGTTGAGAACGTACTGACAGACAAGGCGTGTTGAAAGCTACGCAAGAGAGTTATGAATACGCGAAATTCTCAACGAAGACGCTTCGTCAGCGTTCCAAATGACATGAACAGCGGTGGCCTAGGCCAAACAAAGCACGCTGCTCCCACAATTCAAGTCGAACAAAGTGTCGTTTCTCCCGCATCTTCGAGACGTGGTAGTGAAAATATAGAGCTTATGAGTGGTACTGCGAAGGACGCGTCACTTGCCACGCTGAATGTTGGACTGAACCTGCGGAGAAGAAGAAGAATGTCAGCCAATACTGAACAAATTCAAGCATCGCAGCCTGTTGTGGAGGAGGAACCAACGACATATTTTCACAAGGTATTTAAAAATTGTTCCTAATAGAACAGGGCCTTTAACTTGGTGGACAGTTCCCCCCTAGCCCCCAAGACCTATTGTCTCTTTTTACTAAGAAAACAATATATCCCCCCACATTTATAGTCCCTTAAAAAGGGTTTTTGCTGTAAAACAAATAATAATAAGGAAAGGGAATCACTTTATGGTTTTGCGGAGAGGGTGGTGACACTAGAATGAGCAAACTTTCCACGAAGTAAGGATACATCTTTCAGTAACATTCCAGGGGAGGCTAGCCAAAGCACAAATCACTTACCTACCCCCTTGTGGATAAAGATTGGAATAGCCCTGTGTATTTTAAGTACTACATGTAACTTGGTGCTTCACTCTGGTTTGATTTTACAATCTTGATCTTTTTTAGAATTTTGCACCAATTGAAAATTTCAAGAAGGCTGTTCGCCTTGTCCAGATCTTGATCACGATCTCTGAATATGGCTATAAAAAGTAAGACGCTTCTTATATTCTCAACCTCTAGCCTGTGCTCTAAACCAGCACCATCAAGGTTTGGAGTGGTTATGGCCTAGAAAGTCGCCGTTTTTTTGTGTTTACCTTGCCGTGTTGCAACTTTCCAATCAACAGTCTATCTTGCATCACTTTGTCGCAAGCATTCTATTGAGGATCCGGTGGCTGGTCTGCTGCTGGCCCTTTTCTTGTATCGGTTTATCAGCCCCAAATCTATTGCTTGGTCCCGGCATGGCCACTCCTGGTTAAGAATGTAAGCATTCTTATCAAGGAATGTCCTGGAGGTATCCTTTTCTCTTAGATTTTAAGTAAAAAAAAGATCCTTTGCTCTGATATGTTTGGTAGTGAGCAATCCTTTTCTCTGAGAATTTATCTGGTACCTGCTGCAGCATTTCAAAGGAACCCTTTTTCTAGATTTCCAGATGTATTGAAAAATACCCCCTTTTCTGGTTTCTCTGTCCTTGGGTTTTGCAGAAATTTTACCCCTTTCTCAGAGATTTCCCGGACATGCTTGTTTACATTTTTCCCTTGGAGTGGCCACGCCGGGTGCTTGGTAGCCCACTTGTGAAGCAGAAACTGTTTAAGACCACTTAGTGCCAAGGCCAACTACATTTTTCCCCCGCAGAGTTTCATGTATTTTTGTAATGATCTTTTGTTCGGTTTGAATATAACATATTCGCAAAGAAACATGCTTGAAAAGTAATTTTCTGCTCATTTGATTTCAGAAAAGAGGCTGATGAGTTAACGTTACCAAGTTACTTTACATTCACTGAATACGCAGCGAAAGAGGAAGAAGACCACACCTCAAATGGAAATGGCCTCAGTTTCGATGCTAAATTTTTCAAAGCGAATAAGGAGGTATGTCGAATATGGAGGCACTGTCATGAATCTAAAATTTCTTCTTTGGTGGTCTACCCTCAGGCAGATCCTGCCAGAAAAGCCACTCTCCATCTGTCTCGATCAAAAGCATCTGTTCACAGTGTCGCAGTCTCAAAGATAACTACTGGGGAAAGGTCCTCAGTAGACCCAATATCTTCCCTGGTATAAGTGAGCAGCAAAGTCACAGAATTTTTCTGCAGTTTTGCGCCCTTGTCCATTCCCGTTTACCTAAGACTTTCGTAAAAATCAACTCTTGAATTGCAGTTTTTGTATTTCCCGTTTTGAGTACCTGCGTCTATCTTAAATGATGTATTTTATTACAGGGTAGTTTAATACCCATCCGCTTCTTTGGGTAATCATTCTTCGAGGCAAGCTGTCCCTAGTAGTAAAAGTTTCTTTAAAAATGCCCTGAGTATTTCCATCATATATTATATTTCATGCTCTAAGTAAAGCAAGGGCAAGAAAGCAAGGCACTACAGTTGTATCAAAGTCGCCTCCTTATTCGTGAAGTCGCAAAATATTGTTCTGAATTCCAGCAAATTTCCAGATACTTATAATCATTATAAAATTCCGACCAAGAGCCCTCCTAGGTAACAAAACCCTTTAAACTACAGGAATTACTAAACCAACAGTTTTGACACCACAGATCCCACAGGCCTAACCCCAGAGCAAACTCTAATTGAAGAGTCAGCTTTGTTATTAAAAATCAAAATAGCTTCATTCTCGAATATCTGACGCCTATTAATCAGTATAATCTTATCAAAACACTCCAATCTAGATAGATTTTCCAGTTGCTCGTGTATCCAGAGACCAGAAGTGGCATATTTCCGTATTGATAAGGTCTTTGGAGCTAAAATAAGGTTTCATTATGCTTGGACGTTTCCTTTGCTTACGTCACGCAGCAAAACCACCAAGCTGAGCCATACTGGTGCTGCTGCTAAGCGGTGCAAATCATATGGGCTACACCCCCTGGGGAGGGGGTGGAGCCCTTTTAATCACAATCTTATTGGAGAATCAAAGCGCCAGAGCCCGGTTTCCTTTTCAAATTTTTTTTCCGAATTATGCTCTGATAGCTCAGTGGCCTTGTGCACTGCCGGCTATGTCAAACTTTTATACCAATCTTAGGCTTCTTTGAATTTTTATGTTTTTTATGCTGATATTTTTAAAATTGTATATTCACCCTTTTTTCAACAACTATTGAAATTTTGTATATATGTATCCTGTAAATGTTTCGGTTGGCTTTAATCAGCTTTTCGTTATAGCTTCTCTATTTGTTGGCCACTTTTTAAGAAATTGATAATAATAATGCCAGTTATTATGCTATCAATTAAGCAGTTATCTCTGAAGGAATTAATGCATGGTTTTAGAACGAAGGAAGAAGAATATATGCACTTTATTAGTATCTACAAGTATCTTCTGTCGGACATGTGAGGGACTAAGCTTCTCTAAACATCCCTGAATTTTGCCCGCCACTATTCTTTGCGGCGACACTTCGCAACTAATGGAAGTCAGACTTAGAGCTTGACGTCTGAAACTTATGGGCATAAACTTATATATTGATCTATTGTTATTACACCCCTTCTTCATGAAGCTAGCTTAATATAATCATATATTTGCGATTCATTGTAGATGCGTTTAACAGCAGAAATCAAAGCGATTCTAACGAAGCCTCCAAGCGAAAGGACAAACCAGCAACTTGCTAAGGTACATACGTTGCCAATTCATGTTATTTTAATAGAAAAGCTTTAATGATAAGTTTCACGTGATTGTTTCCTCTATAATCGATTCAAACGAAGGATTACCGCATCAACAACCACCCAAAAGAGCTCTTGTGTCATCTCTATAAAAAACTAAAAATTTACCAATAAATTTTAGTGCTAGTATTCTTGTACTAACGGGAAGGGGCTGCCAAAACACTGCAAGCTGCCGTGTACGCACATACCTTATTTTCAACCGTCTATGTTGCTGACTGATTTTTTCAACTAATTTTTCATTTTTTGCTGCATTTTCTTGCATTGTTTTTGACAAGGCAGTGATGAGTTTCTATCCGCTCTATAGCCTACCCCTACTTCCCAAGGCTTACTTTAATAAATTACATGATAGTGAGGAAACTAAATATTACGTCAAGATTATAACCATTTCACTTTTTTCTTTCTAAGGTGCAATTTTCTCTGAGGAGCATACAATCATTTGCAGAATACCCCGTAAGGATGCAAAAGAAATTGGTAAAAGTTGGATGGTATGAAAGGTAAAATCATTCATTTAATGGGTACAAAGTAAATGTACTGATCATGGTAGCTATGCAAAAGCAAGGATATCATTTTAGCAAGTTCAGACTTAAATCAAAATGCGTAAGCACGATGATTGCAATTCAATTCAATGCAATTCATTTTTATATAATACTTTGATAATAATCTGCATTCATATAGTTTTAATCAACTTTATTTTGCCAATGTTAACAAGCAGTAAAAAGCCAAATCTATTTCTTGCATTTTAGCAATTATTTTCCTCGTTTTTGCAGACATCCTATAAAAAGAGTAATTCTTCGTCAAGGTCATCCCCCACAAGCATTAAGCAGTAAAAATCTATTTCTTGCATTTTAGCAATCATTTCCCTCGTTTTTGCAGACATCCTATAAAAAGAGTAATTCTTCGTCAAGGTCATCCCCCACAAGCATTTTACTTTGTACTGTCCGGCTCAGGTAAGATATTCTTTGGAAATATGACCTTGAAGACGTTCCTGTTATTATAGGAAAAATACCTATAATAAATTAGGTCTCAGAAGTTATTTGAAAGGGAAATTTGCATATTAGGCCGGGATATTGGGAGAAGCCTCTGCCTCAATAAAGCCGTTACCAATTCTGAAGGAACCAATCTTTGGAGATGTATTCGGAGAGGCCAAAGTTAGGAAAATAGCAAAGAAGAGTTTTAGTGACTAATCAAGCTACAGCCTTTGAAAGGAGAACTGGATAGATGTTGGTAAAGCTAGGACCTTAAATCCTATAGGACAAAACCACCCTTGAAAGTCTTTTCAAAGGATGAATTGAACAACTGACTCACTCTATAACGATGTATTCTAATCCTCGTTTGAAATAGAAACTACTCGTGATTGCTTAGTGTTGCGTTATGCAATAGATTAACATGGTGGTCGTGAATACTCAACAAAGTTGCTTGAAAATAGGACAATTTTAATTGAGGTATTTTGATGTACTGTGTGTTGCTAGTAATGACTGCAATGCATAATATTACTTAGTGAGAAGTGAAGAAACGAGAAGATCATAATATAACCAAAAGTACAGGATTTATAAGAAAAGATTCAAAGATTTAAAAGGAAATAGGCAGTGTGCTTAGCAGGTACGCTGATAAAGAGTTTGTCTGAACAGCTGATGATGATGATGATGATGATGATGATGATGATGATGATGATGATGATGATGATGATGATGATGATGATGATGATGATGATGATGATGATGATGATGATGATGATGATGATGATGATGATGATGATGAGGATGATGATGATGATGATGATGATGATGATGATGATGATGACGACGATTTGTTATGAATTTGCTTTTACAGCTGTTGTTAAGATTGTTGATCGCCAAAGAAAAGTTGCAAGAACGATCTGCTTTCTCAAGAGAGGTGACAGTTTTGGTGTAAGTACCATTTTTAAAAGAGTTTTCCTTTTCAAGATTTGAATCGCTTGTTTTTGTTTGAATAGATATTATTCAGAAAAAGAAGCTGAATTAGTTCGAATTGCCCTCCCCAGATGTGTCAATTGAGGGGCTTTCGGGGGGGGGGGGATGGTGCTTTGTGATTCATTCTCCCAACGATACAGGCATCGTCTTTTAGCAGGGTAAAACTGGTCACCAGAGGATAAAAATTTCTTTTCGGTTTCTGGGAAAATAACTTTTCCAGGGCAAGGTGCTTTTATTTTACGAACACAAAGCAGATTATGGTGTCCATTGAACCCCAGGACATCATTATCTCTAGGATGATTTGGCGACAGTGGCGTAACGGAGCAGTGTGGGGCTCTTAGTCAAAGTTGGGGTTTTGGGCCCCTATTTTTTGCGAATCAAGTTTACAGGCTACGCCCGCAATTACCCTTACCTCCATAACTTTTTTACATGCAATTTTAACCAATATTAACTAACATCACTTAACAATTATTGAGAAACGCTAATATCCAAAAAAATTTACAAAATTGCTTAGGGCCCTCCTAGGGACCTAATGGCGTGAGGGTCCTTAGTTTTGCGCTTAAAGGTGCACACCGTGCGTTACGCCAATGTTAAGCGAGCACGCAAAGGCTGATGGTTCTCGAACATTGATTGCCAATTTGCAATGAATTAAATATTTATCTCAGTTTTGCGAGTAAAAGTGTCAACTAAACAACAATTGTATTTGCTCAACGGATTATTCGCATTTTGTCATCCACAAATTCAAGATTTTCATCTCCAATAGAAGTTTTGTTTGGTGGTATTAACCACAGACCTGCCGAAGTATGCTGCATGGGCGAATGTTTACAATTAAAACGGCTTTAGTTCTGTATAAATTCAGGATAGATTTTGCTTTTCATATGACGGTATACCAATTCTGTGCATATCATGAGCGAGGGCATTCAATAGAAACTAACTTGCAAGGTGTAGTACACTATTCTTTGGCTAGGTGAGTATGCAGAGTTAGCCTTGATCTACTCCGTTAAGATTTACCCTCAAAGTAATGATGAATAAGATGGTTAATGACCGATGCTGAAATCTTTGTACTCAGTTGTAACGGTTAGCACATCTCTAAATAAGCATCTGGTCTTGTGAAATAGTAAGCACATTTCCTAGTAAGCATTGGTTAATGATCAACTATGGCTGAAAATAATTGTTTTCAAAGTGAGGAGTGGTTTATAATGAAAAAGAATTCGGTTCTTCAAATAGTAAGAAATGCGCCACTCTCCCAACCTAGCAAAGAATCCAGTTTTATTTTGTCTCAAAAAACTTTTCTATCCCGTACTAAAACAGCATAACTGTATAATTCCTTAACTTGTTGAAAGAGACACTCAGATCAAGGCTTTTTCATTCGTTCTTTGCATGGGTGTTACTTGAACCTAAGGGGGGTTCAGAGATGCAGAATTCGTTTTGAAAGCAAAATGATGGCGGCCAATACTTTGGTTGACAATTTGGAAAAGGGGAGTCCAAAAGAATTTTTAAGCCCCTGGTATGCACGGTAAATGATGATTTGTTTTATTTGCAGGAGTTGGCGATACTCCATGATACTAAACGACAGTCAACAGTAATAAGTAGAGAACTGATTGAATTACTGTGCATTTCGAAAGAGGTATGTTACCCCCGTCTTGCCACCTAGCATTTGCCTAGTATGAAAGTGCTTAATGACGTCTTCAATGTGATTAAGTTTGACCAGATAGCTGCATTTACTTTATCTTCATAAAGTACGATTTAATCACACTATCCTAGAAGGGAATCAGATTCCCATTACAGGCTTTAAAGGCCATCATACTAAATTTTCGATCTTCATTATTCATTCAGTTTTCATATTCAAGATAGTTAGCTATATCATTAGATGTAAATTAATTCGTGGCGTCTTATAGCATTGCGGTTCATCCCCTAGACATGGAGGGGCGTATCGCTTTGATTAATTTTGCTTGTAATCGTAGGCATTGGATGTTTTCAAGAGTTTTTTCTGTTAACAAGTTTCCTCTAATGGACTGTTATGCTCAGTTGATCATTGTAAATATGTAGGAGACATTTTCACATTTTCTTATTCCATACAAAAACGATTAATAAGAATTCAATACTTAATTTTTCAAAATTTTTATAAAAATATATATTACTG
Organism: Catostylus mosaicus; assembly: GCA_964019065.1. Taxonomy (NCBI): domain Eukaryota; kingdom Metazoa; phylum Cnidaria; class Scyphozoa; order Rhizostomeae; family Catostylidae; genus Catostylus; species Catostylus mosaicus. The sequence continues at coordinate 2,373,314 of OZ025191.1, forward strand.
AGTATTTCCGACCTAGTAAAGTATTTTTTCCAGAACCGCTTCCTACTGTATGTAGAATTGGGTGCATCAACTATTTATTCAATTTTTTGCTTAATTGTTATAACAAGATTTTCACTGCAAGACTTACACATCAACGTACTGAAATCTTTGGATTGCTAAGAAATCTTTCTTGTATAAAAGACGTGAATCGTTTGTCTTATGAAGTTAATTTGCACGTCTAAAGAATTGTCAAGAGTTCCTCATCTCAAGAGTTCTTTATGTCAAGAGTTCCTCCTTTCAAGAGTTTCTTTTATAGATATAATTAATTAGAATAAATTCTACACTGCTATGCTTTATAATTCAATTCAACAATAGAGGAACGGTATAATAGGGTGCATAAGACAATTTCTATCTCATAGCCTTTAACCAGTAATGGGTCCAACGGATTGCCAGGGGGCATGGTCATCTTGGTATTATGGGGTATAATCTAAACGTGTGCCTAAAAGCCGAGTAAATAAACATAGTTTTTGTTTCATTAGAAAGTGGCTTGTTAGAAAGTAGAATTATGTCTAAAATTCTAGGCCTTTAACTTTTGCAATACTGCACGTTTCGGGTGCAAGTTCATATTGTGGCATGAACGTGGAGGTTTCACGTAAAGATAATGCTTCATCGCCTTAAGAGTAGTGGTCTGGTACATGCTTAGATTGGCCTATGCTGACTGATGCGGTTATTTAAAGCTTGGACTGGCAACATTCAAGTCGATTTTAGCATGATTTTGGTATCAATGTCGTGAGAAAATGTTTCTCAAATCATTTTACGAAGTGTGCAAGTATATAACAGATAACCTCATTACATCACTTTATTATTATCGATACTGCACTGTATTATTCATATGAAGAACGAACTTGAGATTAAGCATAGTGAGGGCTTAATCAAGCATGTGTAAAGCTAAGCAAGTAGGGCACAGTTCGCTTTTTTAACCACAAATTTGATACAAATCGAGAAACTGTCGTCTGAATTGCGTATAAACTTGTAAAATATTTAAGATTAGGGGAAGGAGGTAGGCAACTTTGCAATTTTCTATAAAAATTAACGGTTTTATCTCAGAAATGCAATTTCTAAGCTTCAATCAATAAATACTTTGTAGAAGTAGATCTACTTGTTTAACCCCCGTCTTTAACTAAACTCTTTACACGTGACTATATCCATATTCTATCGACGCTTATCATAAGTTCTCAGCCCGTGGACCAACTGATTTAATTCTTTGCATATGGTTTATTTCGAAGGATTTCATCGATATATTCATGGCAGCTGGTGGTGTTAAGAATATCAACGATCCTGATCATGCGGAATTCATCTCGTAAGTATACCCTTTTCTCATAAGTTCACTTTTTCTCGTAATTACGTCTCTTTCCCGTAAGTGCACGTAGCTCTTCAACCGATCTTCAAGATTAACGCTTTGTTTCGAGTTGGTCGTAAGTTATCGCAGAGTGTCGCATATGCTCGCAGAGTATCAAAGGTTGAAACGCGGCACCCAAGCGAAAAAGGCAATTCCTATATGGCTCTGAAGAATGCCACTTAGTTCACAAATTGTCGTATGCACTTTTCTGTGACAATGCGACACTTTTCGACAATTTCCTGCTCAGGATTCAGCAAATTGAAGGTCTGATGGTGAAGCTGTATTCAAATAGGCACTTTGCGTTGCTAGTCTGCAATTTTGTGATTTATTTACATATTTGAAATGGCTGTGCTTATCTTGATAGCATTGTATTTATCATTGAATGCATGTTGTACTGTGTACCAAGTGAAAATGCAGAATATCATCCTGTGCCAGGAAAAGTTAAGAACATTGCAGTTATTTCCCAATTCATCGGAAAATGGATCCAAGCCCTGGGGACCACGAGTTCCCGGAAAAACTCTCCCCATGGCACCCCAGTCTTCAGCACATCCCTGATACCAACACCGACTCGTAGAGGCATGTCTCAACATAACTTATCAACTTTGCTTAGTTTTGAAACGCCTTTTTTTGTACAGGAGCCTCGAATTTCTGCAAGGCTGGCCAACGGAAGAGTTGCCAAAGAACCCAAAGAGATGCCTTTTTCATTTTTTCAGGTTAGCTTGAGTATTTTTTTGTAACTAATGCAGGGGGTCCGTCTCAGTGTAGTCGGTTGCCTTCTGTCCAATAACAACTAGCCAACTGTCTGTAAAAGACCAACTGCTCGGTGATTTTCAACAAACCCTGGGATAGACGAAACCTTATGCAATTTGGCCTTGAAATTCCATGTATAAAATTGCCTTGCTTTTCTATATATATTCATATTTTCTTTGGCAGGAGAGGTGCTGTCCTTGTACGTGATAGCAACTATTCAGATTGGATATATATTGTTAAATCGGTAAGTCTTTCATTTTTTTATTAACGTTAACTACACTCTCAAAGCTGGTTGTTAGGTTTTTATACCTGCGACGGTTTTACCTGAACTCAAACCTATATGTTTTATACACTTCTAAACATTTCCTTCTCCGTTGCTTATGTCTGTATTCACACGCTATTCCATTTTAATGCAATTCATTTCACAGTAAATTATTTCAATAACAAACTACATACAATTATTTTCTACTACAGTCTCAAAGTTTGATGTGAGATTTTTAGGCCTACAACAGCGGTTATTATTTGAGCTCAAACCTAAAATTGTTTCACACACTCCCAAGTCTACCTTCCTGTTCTAATGTTATGATTGTATACGGTATTTCATGCGGATGCAATCCATTTCACAGTGAACCAATTCAATACCATACTTCAGACAAGGATTATCTTCTTGGATTTCAATCCAGCCATTGCCAAGCCTAGATTAATCCGAAATAAATTTTAATGCAGCTGTTACTTATGCTAATTCACCTTTTATAGATTTTAAATGCACAATGTGTACATTTTTTACAAATCTAGTTCAAATGGTTTTTCTATTTCATTCAAAAAAGATTGCATTGATTAGCTTTGAAGCCTTGGAGTAATTTTGCTAGACTGTTTGGCAATTTTCTTTCTTAGGGAAGCTGCCAGGTTTTGAAGAAACTCAAAAAGGTCAAATCTCAGATTCAAAATAATGTCAAGCGTAAGTCTAATTTCACATTATAAACGACTTTTACGTACGAAATACTCCAATTTCGATGCTTTGGTTCATTTCAATATCCTCAGGTTATATCTCGTTTAGGAAAATATCGTGACAGGATAGGTCAAAATCATGAGAGTTGGGGGATGGACAACATAAAGAGTCTCTTCATGCTTGAAACAAATAGTTTTGGATTGGCGCAGAAATTCTAATAGACCTTAATCATCTTATCATCCTTATTATCGTATCATCTAACCATCTAACCATCTAATCATCTAACTATCTAATCATCTAATCATCTAACTATCTAATCATCTAACTATCTAATCATCTAACTATCTAATCATCTAATCATCTAATCATTTAACTATCTAATCATCTAATCATCTAACTATCTAATTATCTAACTATCTAATCATCTAACTATCTAATCATCTAATCATCTAATCATTTAACTATCTAATCATCTAATCATCTAACTATCTAATCATCTAACTATCTAATCATCTAATCATCTAACTATCTAATCATCTAATCATCTAACTATCTAATCATCTAACTATCTAATCATCTAACTATCTAATCATCTAATCATCTAATCATTTAACCATCTAATCATCTAATCATTTAACCATCTAATCCTCTAATCATTTAACCATCTAATCCTCTAATCATCTAACCATCTAATCATCTAATCGTGAATTTACCGAGAATCAACTATATCTAGGTAGGAAATGGTTAGGGATTTCTTTGAACAATTTTACTGTATTGCACAGGCATTATTTCCTATCGCCAATATTTCCCTCGTTATCGAACTCGATCAATGACCATTTCTTTGAGTCCCAAATATCAGGAGGGGAAGATGTCGTACAATAAGATGTTGATTGTGGTGTCAGAATAAATTTAAATCAAGAAGATCCAGCCCTGAGATCTTACATTCACCCCTTCTTTTGAATAAAAATTAAAGACTTGAAAGCTTTTGCAATTAATTTGCGCATTCTTCATCGATTGTTTGCCTTACATTTACGCACTCTCTCTTTTTCCACAGATAAGGACAAAGAATCGAATTTGACACTTGAAAAACTTCATGATCTCGCAGTAGACATGGCTCGAAAGAAGCGCCATCAGCTATTAGATCGACATTTCTCTGCAATAGAGACAGTTGCATCAGTACAGGAGAATTGGAACAGCTTCATAGAACCCCCTTTTAGCCAAATATCCGTGGACAGGATCAGCAATAGGGGTAATGTTACATTCGCAGATGAAGACGATGAGAACAATAGTGAAAATAGGCTGAATCGCGAACACAGTAAGGGGAGATTCAGATCATTAGGTAATTATAGGTCATCAGGACCCGTGCGAAGGAGAGCAAGTGAAAGAGAGCTGGATGAACTTAAAAGAAACCGTGACGATATTGATATTGATGCTAAAAAACAAGAGTTTGGTCGAAGCAGATTCGCAACGTTCGGGGGGTCGCTACCTGGAGGTGAACAGGCTTTGCTGGTAAGACAGTTTAGAATATTCACATTTATTACTGTATACAACAGTCTCTTTTAACCACTTTTTTATCAGAACACTGCGTCAATAGTTATGATTTTAAACGTCTTTAGCCTCTTGGCCTTTTTCAAATCTTTCAAGTCCTGGCAATCTATTGCCAACAGCCTGTGTACTGCTGTTGTGTACTGCTCTTTTCAAAACTTTGCAGTAGCTCCTTATTTTGGCTTTATGTGTTAATATGGAAATAGCCCTAGGCATTTGCTCGTGTAGAACTATGGATTATATTGATGGTTATTAATGAATAATTTATTTCTGCTTTCAGGCAGCAAAAAGGGCATACAATGTTAATCTAAAAAGACTTAAAAGCAACAACATGTACATACAGACACCTTCTACATCCCAAAGTAAGTATTATCAAGAATTGACAGAATCATCATCATCATCATCATCACCATTATCATCATCATCATCATTATTATCATCATCATCATCATCACCGTCATCATCACCGTCATCATCATCACCGTCATCATCATCATTATTATCATCATCATCATCATTATCATCATCATCATCATCATCATCATCATCATCATCATCATCAGCATCATCATCACCATTATCACCATCATCATCATCATCATCATCATCATCATCAGCATCATCATCATCATCATCATCATCAGCATCATCATTATCATCATCATCAACATCATCATTATTATCATCATCACAATCATCATTATCAGCATCATCATCATCATTTCTTTTTACTCTGAAGCCTACTTGTAGCGGGCTATACTGTAGCTGTAATCAATCTTTTTCTATTGATTTGCAGCAAAACGAGAATTAGAATCACCTCAACACAAACTTGCAATTATAGATGAAGCTGCTAAGAAGCATGAAGAGGTAGGGAAAGTCAGTTTCGAAAATCATTCCTTAAATTAAATTCTTTGAGCAAAATGCAAACAGCGATTGCTGTACAGACCTTTAAGAAAATATCGTTGTTACTACTGAAGACTTCTAAGGTGATAAATTTGAAGAATTAATAAACTGAGAGCCTTTAAGCTTAAGTTAAAGTGACAATCTTGAAAATTATGTGTTGAGATTGCAATGAATTGCTTAAGCGTGACAAAGGATCTTCAAGAATCGCGTCCAGACCCCTTCTCAGAAGTTTTGTTCTGGTAATTCCATGGGGGCATCGGCAGGTGATTCGGTGTCAGTTACTTTGATAATGAAATTCTACATTTTTAGCACAGTTTTAAGATATCAAAGCAGTTAAAAATATCAGTACTAATTTAACTACTATTGTTATGTCGTGGCTATATGAAAGTGAAAATCTATTCTCAATTGCATATATATATATTCATATACCTTAAAAGCCTCTTTTTATTGCTAGAAATATTGTTTCAAGAGTTGTTAATATTTCTTTCTATATTTGTAATTCTTTTTATATTTGTTCCCATTTGTCAGGCTATTGTCTACAATAAAACCGTTGGCAAATTCTTTTTTTTAACTTTTTCAAACATTTTAATCAAGATTTTTCTCTCTACAGACCGCAGAGCTTACAGAGGCTGATTTGGATCCATGCTTTGTACAAGTGGCCGTTCTCCAAAAAGGGGAGGCGTTTGTGAGTGCCTTAGCTAATAACAATTACTCTTCTCGCAGACAGTCACTTTTCTAATTGCATTGTCTGAATAGACACGAGGCTATATGTTTTACTTCGGATGTTCATTTATTTCTCCTCTGTTTTAGGGCTTACATTCCATGTTTTGCGATGGTCAGCCAAGTCTCAGTTTGGTACGAGAAATAAACATTTTCCATCCAGAAAACATAATAGGAATCTAATGTTCCCAAGTGAATTAGAATCTGATTAAAGTCCTGAATAAAAAAGGGCTATGGTTGGGTGCAGAATATTTTCATAGCAGGGTTGGGGTATTTCTGAAGCGTGTTAAACCATCTATTATTTTCACATAAACGATTTTCAAGTATGTTTTGTTCTTTTAGATTTATTTCAGATAAAACTGGCGATTTTAGATTTTGATGATAAGTTAACGTATATTGGTAATAAAGGTATCCTGCGATTTGGCAAATTTCTAATAGCTGCGGGTATTAGTTGTTACACAAGTGAAGTTAGGACTAACCACTGTTGTTGTGAGTACTAAAATCCTAGGATTACTAAGAAGTTAGAGCCTTTTAATGTTTCCCAACTTTTTAGATCAATATGTATGAAACTTATACATAATTCTAGGTAAGCAATGGAGCAGAATGCATCATGGTATTGAAAAAGTTTTATCTTGAGCATTGTACGGAAAAAATGAAAGGAAAACTGCGTAAATGGGTACATAATTAGTTGTGTTTTTTATTTGTTAATTTTACCTTTTCTTAACTTCAATTGCTTTACCTTTTCACTGCCATTGATAATTCATCTGCGCAGTAACTATCAACACGTTTCGTCAGATTTCAAGGGGGTACCAGCTTCTGATATTAGAGCAAAGACGCCTAACCAATGTTTATCATCAGATGTATCGAGATATTGAAACAGTCACCCCCTGGGAAATCGGCAATTATTACTAATGATCATTTATGATTCCTCTATGAAAGGGTCCATTCCTTTTTACATGCCATGCCCCAGGGGGGCGCTGCCCCTTCTTATGCCAAGTTGAATTGTTTAGCCAAAATGAATGGATTTTATGACAGCATAAATCTTTTTACTCTGAGATATGAGCCTCGCACTTATGCCCCATGGTGATGCCCTTGGGATCGCACAGGCATTTTCAAGTTAAATTTATAGCACACATTGATCTTTACAGGTTTCGCCGTATCCCGATGACACAGAACTGCAAAGCAGTTTACAAGACAAGGTAAATTGGGACCACTACAGATCGCAGGCGTTAGATGAAGCTGTAAGAAGTACTCGAACTATTCGTAGAATACGTGATAAATCTGTGATTTAAAATTATATTTATCTTAGATTTCCAGCACTACGCAAGGGAGGGGATGGCTTCCACAATCGCTTGTAGGAAGGGAGATAATCCAGCATGCAGGCAAAAGATTTCAAGAATAAACATCATGTTGTGATCAAATTCCAAGGACTATATCCATGACTATTTTTAATACTAGCCTCCTCAGATAACAGCCTCTCAACATTTCAGGAACTTTTCCTATAACAAGCGCATGCAAATTGCATATCGAATCTGAAAACAGACTTATGGCATAACCTCCGTTTCGCTATTGACCTCGATTTCAAGACATTGGAAACTAAGCTTTGGTTAATAGCAAAACAGTCCCAGAGCTAAATGCTCGGTTAACGCCACACGTCAACTAGCAGACCTAGAGAAAGCTCAGAATAGCGCAAATTTTAAGTATTAGAAGCTCTAGCACTGAGATCATCCGTAAAAGAATTTAAAGATTTTACAAATTAATATATAAATTTTACAGAGATTGATTCCAAAAGATTATTTTAAATTTTTTACTAAAAAACCGGAGTGATGTAGTATCTATGCTTTAGTTTTTCTACATGACCTTACTTACAGCTATACTTTCTGCCATAATTTAGACCCTTTATATGACCATCAATTTTAACTGAAGTCTATAACTATTTGGACTAAGTTGGAAACTTTTCCAAACCATCACATTTCGAAAATAGACCAAGCCTATATCTTGATATTTTGGAAAGACTTGGGCACTTTTAAGATCACTAAATTTTCGAAAAAACCTCAAGGCTATAGCCTTACTTTTTGGCTGAAAATGGGAACTCTTTCTAACCATCAAATTTTCGAAAAAACATCAAGGCTATAGCCTTACTTTTTGGCTGAAAATGGACACTTTTTCTAACAATTCAATCTTCGAAAAAACATCAAGGCTATAGCCTTACTTTTTGGCTGAAAATGGGAACTCTTTCTAACCATTAAATTTTCGAAAAATCCTCAAGGTTATAGCCTTACCTTTTGGCTGAAAATGGGCACTTTTTCTAACAATTCAATCTTCGAAAAAACATCAAGGATATAGCCTTACTTTTTGGCTGAAAATGGGTACTTTTTCTGGCCATTCAATTTTCGCAAAACAACTCAAGGTTATAGCCTTACTTTTTGGCTGAAAATGGGCACTTTTTCTGGCCATTCAATTTTCGCAAAAAAACTCAAGGCTATAGCCTTACTATTTGGCTGAAAATGGGAACTCTTTCTAACCATTAAATTTTCGAAAAATCCTCAAGGTTATAGCCTTACCTTTTGGCTGAAAATGGGCACTTTTTCTAACAATTCAATCTTCGAAAAAACATCAAGGATATAGCCTTACTTTTTGGCTGAAAATGGGTACTCTTTCTGGCCATTTAATTTTCGCAAAAAAACTCAAGGCTATAGCCTTACTTTTTGGCTGAAAATGGGCACTTTTTTTAACAACTAAATTTTCGAAAATAACATCAAGGCTATAGCCTTACTTTTTGGCAGAAAATGGGTACTTTATCTGGCCATTCAATTTTCGAAAAAAACTCCAGGCTATAGCCTTACTTTTTGGCTGAAAATGGGCACTTTTTCTAACAATTCAATCTTCGAAAACACATCAAGGATATAGCCTTACCTTTTGGCTGAAAATGGGTACTTTTTCTGGCCATTCAATTTTCGCAAAACAACTCAAGGTTATAGCCTTACTTTTTGGCTGAAAATGGGCACTTTTTCTAACAATTAAATATTCGAAAAAAACATCAAGGCTATAGCCCTACTTTTTGGCTGAAAATGGGTACTTTATCTGGCCATTCAATTTTCGAAAAAAACTCAAGGCTATGGCCCTACTTTTTGGCCAAAAATGGGCACTTTTTCTAACAATTCAATTTTCGAAAAAGCATCAAGGCTATAGCCTTACTTTTTGGCTGAAAATGGGCACTTTTTCTAACAATTCAATCTTCGAAAAAACATCAAGGCTATAGCCCTATTTTTTGGCTGAAAATGGGCACTTTTTCTGGCCATTCAATTTTCGAAAAAAACTCAAGGCTATAGCCCTACTTTTTGGCCAAAAATGGGCACTTTTTCTAACAATTCAATTTTCGAAAAAACATCAAGGCTATAGCCTTACTTTTTGGCTGAAAATGGGCACTTTTTCTACCAATTCAATCTTCGAAAAAACATCAAGGATATAGCCTTACCTTTTGGCTGAAAATGGGTACTTTTTCTAACAATTCAATCTTCGAAAAAACATCAAGGATATAGCCTTACTTTTGGCTGAAAATGGGTACTTTTTCTGGCCATTTAATTTTCGCAAAAAAACTCAAGGCTATAGCCTTACTTTTTGGCTGAAAATGGGCACTTTTTTTAACAACTAAATTTTCGAAAATAACATCAAGGCTATAGCCTTACTTTTTGGCTGAAAATGGGTACTTTATCTGGCCATTCAATTTTCGAAAAAAACTCCAGGCTATAGCCTTACTTTTTGGCTGAAAATGGGCACTTTTTCTAACAATTCAATCTTCGAAAAAACATCAAGGATATAGCCTTACCTTTTGGCTGAAAATGGGTACTTTTTCTGGCCATTCAATTTTCGCAAAACAACTCAAGGTTATAGCCTTACTTTTTGGCTGAAAATGGGCACTTTTTCTAACAATTAAATATTCGAAAAAAACATCAAGGCTATAGCCCTACTTTTTGGCTGAAAATGGGTACTTTATCTGGCCATTCAATTTTCGAAAAAAACTCAAGGCTATGGCCCTACTTTTTGGCCAAAAATGGGCACTTTTTCTAACAATTCAATTTTCGAAAAAACATCAAGGCTATAGCCTTACTTTTTGGCTGAAAATGGGCACTTTTTCTAACAATTCAATCTTCGAAAAAACATCAAGGCTATAGCCCTATTTTTTGGCTGAAAATGGGCACTTTTTCTGGCCATTCAATTTTCGAAAAAAACTCAAGGCTATAGCCCTACTTTTTGGCCAAAAATGGGCACTTTTTCTACCAATTCAATCTTCGAAAAAACATCAAGGATATAGCCTTACCTTTTGGCTGAAAATGGGTACTTTTTCTAACAATTCAATCTTCGAAAAAACATCAAGGATATAGCCTTACTTTTGGCTGAAAATGGGTACTTTTTCTGGCCATTTAATTTTCGCAAAAAAACTCAAGGCTATAGCCTTACTTTTTGGCTGAAAATGGGCACTTTTTTTAACAACTAAATTTTCGAAAATAACATCAAGGCTATAGCCTTACTTTTTGGCTGAAAATGGGTACTTTATCTGGCCATTCAATTTTCGAAAAAACATCAAGGATATAGCCTTACCTTTTGGCTGAAAATGGGTACTTTTTCTGGCCATTCAATTTTCGCAAAACAACTCAAGGTTATAGCCTTACTTTTTGGCTGAAAATGGGCACTTTTTCTAACAATTAAATATTCGAAAAAAACATCAAGGCTATAGCCCTACTTTTTGGCTGAAAATGGGTACTTTATCTGGCCATTCAATTTTCGAAAAAAACTCAAGGCTATGGCCCTACTTTTTGGCCAAAAATGGGCACTTTTTCTAACAATTCAATTTTCGAAAAAACATCAAGGCTATAGCCTTACTTTTTGGCTGAAAATGGGCACTTTTTCTAAAAATTCAATTTTCGAAAAAACATCAAGGCTATAGCCCTATTTTTTGGCTGAAAATGGGCACTTTTTCTAACAATTAAATATTCGAAAAAAACATCAAGGCTATAGCCCTACTTTTTGGCTGAAAATGGGTACTTTATCTGGCCATTCAATTTTCGAAAAAAACTCAAGGCTATGGCCCTACTTTTTGGCCAAAAATGGGCACTTTTTCTAACAATTCAATTTTCGAAAAAACATCAAGGCTATAGCCTTACTTTTTGGCTGAAAATGGGCACTTTTTCTAACAATTCAATTTTCGAAAAAACATCAAGGCTATAGCCCTATTTTTTGGCTGAAAATGGGCACTTTTTCTGGTAATTCAATTTTCGAAAAAAACTCAAGGCTATAGCCCTACTTTTTGGCCAAAAATGGGCACTTTTTCTAACAATTCAATTTTCGAAAAAACATCAAGGCTATAGCCTTACTTTTTGGCTGAAAATGGGCACTTTTTCTACCAATTCAATCTTCGAAAAAACATCAAGGATATAGCCTTACCTTTTGGCTGAAAATGGGTACTTTTTCTGGCCATTTAATTTTCGCAAAACAACTCAAGGTTATAGCCTTACTTTTTGGCTGAAAATGGGCACTTTTTCTAACAATTAAATTTTAGAAAAAAACATCAAGGCTATAGCCCTACTTTTTGGCTGAAAATGGGTACTTTTTCTGGCCATTCAATTTTCGAAAAAAACTCAAGGCTATAGCCCTACGTTTTGGCCAAAAATGGGCACTTTTTCTAACAATTCAATTTTCGAAAAAACATCAAGGCTATAGCCTTACTTTTTGGCTGAAAATGGGCACTTTTTCTAACAATTCAATCTTCGAAAAAACATCAAGGTTATAGCCCTACTTTTTGGCTGAAAATGGGTACTTTTTCTGGCCATTCAATTTTCAAAAAAAACTCTAGGCTATAGCCCTACTTTTTTGCTGAAAATTGGTACTTTTTCTGGCCATTCAATTTTCGAAAAAAACTCCAGGCTATAGCCCTACTTTTTGGCCAAAAATGGGCACTTTTTCTAAAAATTCAATTTTCGAAAAAACATCAAGGCTATAGCCTTACTTTTTGGCTGGAAATGGGTACTTTTTCTGGCCATTCAATTTTCGAAAAACATCAAGGCTATAGCCTTACTTTTTTGCTGGAAATGGGTACTTTTTCTGGCCATTCAATTTTCAAAAAAAACTCAAGGCTATAGCCTTACTTTTTGGCCAAAATTGGGCACTTTTTCTAACAATTCAATCTTCGAAAAAACAGCAACGCTATAGCCTTACTTTTTGGCTGAAAATGGGTACTTTTTCTAACAATTCAATTTTCGAAAAAAAAACATCAAGGCTATAGCCCTACTTTTTTGCTGAAAATTGGTACTTTTTCCGGCCATTCAATTTTCGAAAAGAAAACTCAAGGCTATAGCCCTACTTTTTGGCCAAAAATGGGCACTTTTTCTAACAATTTAATTCTCGAAAAAACATCAAGGCTATAGCCTTACTTTTTGGCTGAAAATGGGCACTTTTTCTAACAATTCAATTTTCGAGAAAAACATCAAGGCTATAGCCCTACTTTTTGGCTGAAAATGGGTACTTTATCTGGCCATTCAATTTTCGAAAAAAACTCAAGGCTATGGCCCTACTTTTTGGCCAAAAATGGGCACTTTTTCTAACAATTCAATTTTCGAAAAAACATCAAGGCTATAGCCTTACTTTTTGGCTGAAAATGGGCACTTTTTCTAACAATTCAATTTTCGAAAAAACATCAAGGCTATAGCCCTATTTTTTGGCTGAAAATGGGCACTTTTTCTGGTCATTCAATTTTCGAAAAAAACTCAAGGCTATAGCCCTACTTTTTGGCCAAAAATGGGCACTTTTTCTAACAATTCAATTTTCGAAAAGACATCAAGGCTATAGCCTTACTTTTTGGCTGAAAATGGGCACTTTTTCTACCAATTCAATCTTCGAAAAAACATCAAGGATATAGCCTTACCTTTTGGCTGAAAATGGGTACTTTTTCTGGCCATTTAATTTTCGCAAAACAACTCAAAGTTATAGCCTTACTTTTTGGCTGAAAATGGGCACTTTTTCTAACAATTAAATTTTCGAAAAAAACATCAAGGCTATAGCCCTACTTTTTGGCTGAAAATGGGTACTTTTTCTGGCCATTCAATTTTCGAAAAAAACTCAAGGCTATAGCCCTACGTTTTGGCCAAAAATGGGCAATTTTTCTAACAATTCAATTTTCGAAAAAACATCAAGGCTATAGCCTTACTTTTTGGCTGAAAATGGGCACTTTTTCTAACAATTCAATCTTCGAAAAAACATCAAGGTTATAGCCCTACTTTTTGGCTGAAAATGGGTACTTTTTCTGGCCATTCAATTTTAAAAAAAAACTCTAGGCTATAGCCCTACTTTTTTGCTGAAAATTGGTACTTTTTCTGGCCATTCAATTTTCGAAAAAAACTCCAGGCTATAGCCCTACTTTTTGGCCAAAAATGGGCACTTTTTCTAAAAATTCAATTTTCGAAAAAACATCAAGGCTATAGCCTTACTTTTTGGCTGGAAATGGGTACTTTTTCTGGCCATTCAATTTTCGAAGAACATCAAGGCTATAGCCTTACTTTTTTGCTGGAAATGGGTACTTTTTCTGGCCATTCAATTTTCAAAAAAAACTCAAGGCTATAGCCTTACTTTTTGGCCAAAATTGGGCACTTTTTCTAACAATTCAATCTTCGAAAAAACAGCAACGCTATAGCCTTACTTTTTAGCTGAAAATGGGTACTTTTTCTAGCCATTCAATTTTCGAAAAAAAGTCAAGGCTATAGCCCTACTTTTTTGCTGAAAATTGGTACTTTTTCCGGCCATTCAATTTTCGAAAAAAAAACTCAAGGCTATAGCCCTACTTTTTGGCCAAAAATGGGCACTTTTTCTAACAATTTAATTTTCGAAAAAACATCAAGGCTATAGCCTTACTTTTTGGCTGAAAATGGGCACTTTTTCTAACAATTCAATTTTCGAAAAAACATCAAGGCTATAGCCCTATTTTTTGGCTGAAAATGGGCACTTTTTCTGGTCATTCAATTTTCGAAAAAAACTCAAGGCTATAGCCCTACTTTTTGGCCAAAAATGGGCACTTTTTCTAACAATTCAATTTTCGAAAAAACATCAAGGCTATAGCCTTACTTTTTGGCTGAAAATGGGCACTTTTTCTACCAATTCAATCTTCGAAAAAACATCAAGGATATAGCCTTACCTTTTGGCTGAAAATGGGTACTTTTTCTGGCCATTTAATTTTCGCAAAACAACTCAAGGTTATAGCCTTACTTTTTGGCTGAAAATGGGCACTTTTTCTAACAATTAAATTTTCGAAAAAAACATCAAGGCTATAGCCCTACTTTTTGGCTGAAAATGGGTACTTTTTCTTGCCATTCAATTTTCGAAAAAAACTCAAGGCTATAGCCCTACGTTTTGGCCAAAAATGGGCACTTTTTCTAACAATTCAATTTTCGAAAAAACATCAACGCTATAGCCTTACTTTTTGGCTGAAAATGGGTACTTTTTCTAGCCATTCAATGTTCGAAAAAAAGTCAAGGCTATAGCCCTACTTTTTTGCTGAAAATTGGTACTTTTTCTGGCCATTCAATTTTCGAAAAAAAAACTCAAGGCTATAGCCCTACTTTTTGGCCAAAAATGGGCACTTTTTCTAACAATTCAATTTTCGAAAAAACATCAAGGCTATAGCTTTACTTTTTGGCTGAAAATGGACACTTTTTCTAACAATTCAATCTTCGAAAAAACATCAAGGCTATAGCCTTACTTTTTTGCTGAAAATGGGTACTTTCTCTCGCCATTCAATTTTCGCAAAAAAACTCAAGACTATAGCCTTACTTTTGGCTGTAAATGGGAACTCTTTCTAACCATTAAATTTTCGAAAAAACATCAAGGCTATAGCCCTACGTTTTGTTTAAAAATGGGCACTTTTTCTAACCATTTAATTTTCAAAAAACCTTAAGGCTACAGTCTGACTTTTTGGCCAAAAATGGGCACTTTTTCTGACCTCTTAATTTTCGAAAAAACCAGTATGATACAGCCTTACTTCTGGGCCATTTTGAGCCACTTTCTCTGACCATTCAATAGATGAAAGAATCTTAAGGCTATAGCCTTACTTTTTGGCTGGAAATGGGTACTTTTTCTGGCCATTCAATTTTCAAAAAAAACTCAAGGCTATAGCCTTACTTTTTGGCCAAAATTGGGCACTTTTTCTAACAATTCAATCTTCGAAAAAACAGCAACGCTATAGCCTTACTTTTTGGCTGAAAATGGGTACTTTTTCTAGCCATTCAATGTTCGAAAAAAAGTCAAGGCTATAGCCCTACTTTTTTGCTGAAAATTGGTACTTTTTCTGGCCATTCAATTTTCGAAAAAAAAACTCAAGGCTATAGCCCTACTTTTTGGCCAAAAATGGGCACTTTTTCTAACAATTCAATTTTCGAAAAAACATCAAGGCTATAGCTTTACTTTTTGGCTGAAAATGGACACTTTTTCTAACAATTCAATCTTCGAAAAAACATCAAGGCTATAGCCTTACTTTTTGGCTGAAAATGGGTACTTTTTCTCGCCATTCAATTTTCGCAAAAAAACTCAAGACTATAGCCTTACTTTTGGCTGTAAATGGGAACTCTTTCTAACCATTAAATTTTCGAAAAAACATCAAGGCTATAGCCCTACGTTTTGTTTAAAAATGGGCACTTTTTCTAACCATTTAATTTTCAAAAAACCTTAAGGCTATAGTCTGACTTTTTGGCCAAAAATGGGCACTTTTTCTGACCTCTTAATTTTAAACCAGTATGATACAGCCTTACTTCTGGGCCATTTTGAGCCACTTTCTCTGACCATTCAATAGATGAAAGAATATTAAGGCTATAGCCTTACTTTTTGGCTGGAAATGGGCGCTTGTTCTGACCATTTAATTTTCGAAAAAACCTCAAGGCTATAGCCTTACTTTTTGTCCAGATTTGGCCGCGTTTGCTGACCATTCAATTTTGGAAAAAATCTCAAGCCTATAGTCTTACTATTTTTCTAAAAACGGGCACTTTTTCCGACCATTCAATTTTCGAAAAAACCTCAAGGCTATAGCGTTACGTTTTGGCCTAATAGGGGCAGTTTTTCTGAATATCAAATTCTTGAAAGAATCTCTAGGCTATAACCTTACTTACAATTCTTATATTAATTCTATTGAAAATCCCATATACAGTAGCATTATTCTGGACTTTAATTTTATCCTTAGTGATTATGTTTTTAATCGTATATGACTCCCATGGATATATGTTTCAATGAAATTGGCTCTGTTAGTTTCTTTTATTAGGTAGCTAGTAGATATTACATCATGGGACTGAACTCAGTTTTGACAAAGAAGTATAGAATAATTTTGCAATGAGCACACAAGTTAAAATTGTTTATGTGAACTAGCTTTTACTTGATACTTGTGGCAGTTGAGCACACACGTGCCCCACGCGATAGAAGAATAGACGCTGCATCGCTCTCCTCTTGGAATCCAGCTCTTATGATCCATGGTGCAATTATTTTAAAGCATATGGAAAATATAACTTTTAGCGTGTAACTGATGTATGCTCTACAGCATTGATTCTTATTGCAAATAATAACATCTAGCACTACACTGCAGTACACCTACTAAAAGCTACATAAAATCTGCGTTGATCTAAACTCAAGCTGCGGCCATCTAGAATTATACGGAAATTGGAAGTTTATGAAGAAAGATCGATGGTGACAGATTAGATATATTAAGGGCATGATAAATCAATTAATGCTTGATTATTTACTGCTTTTGCACATCATGTTTCTGGTGTGTCATTTCAGTAGTAATAAACAGTCTAAGACTTATCACAAAGGATCTACAGTGTAGAGCTTGGCGTTATATTTTGGTCATTTATAGCTATGTGGTTGCGTTTTCAAGTCAAATGTTTGTTTTTAGTGTAACTTCTTTTCAGGAGGCGTATGCTTTTGCTTCAACACGTTGTGATATATTGTTATTATGTTTTTATCACAACCTTTACACTTGTAAATATAAGCCAGTCCGTGTTATTCAGCCATTTTGCATCATTCCTTATTGCATCACAAGTGCGTTTTATACACAGAGTATCTGTCCAGGACTAGCCCCAATTGGCCTTGCCTTGACAACTTTACCATCACAAGCCATCAAAAACATTACAACAACAAAAAAAGTCTTTTCAAAGCTTGGAATTATTAAAGTTAGCGTTAGAAGGTGGCCTTCCATAGCAGTCTTGCCTGCTACGATTTACATCCGATCTGTGGATGCAATGACAACAGAAACTTGTGGCAATGTGAATCAAGTTTCGGAGATATCTGTTGATTTCACGGTGCATTTTGGCATAGATTAGCGGATTAACACAACCATTAGCTGCGACTAGAATAAACAAAATAAAGTTTATAGTAACAATTTGTTCGTTTTTAGGATTCTGAGGATCATAAACAGCCATGTAGCTTGCGTAACAGTAGAAGATAGCATACGGCATTGTAAGGGTAAAGAAGATAATGATGATTATGATGAACATTTTGACGATCTTAGCATTCTGCTTGTTTCGCTGTTCCATTGCTCTGTTATTTGCATGCTTCAATGTATTGGCTTTTAAAGCACGAGCAATGAGACAGTAGACAATGATAATGATGAAATTTGGGATGCACCAGATGTAGACATGCCATACAACCACAAGTACGAACGAATCTTTATAGCTTATAATGCTTTCATTTGATGCATAACACACTCCATTCGTTAGCTGAAAGGTGAGAGGAATGAAAAGGCACATAGCCACTGATGAGATACAAACGAGCATCACACTGCCATATACAATTGATCGAGGAAGTTTTGGTGCCATGGGTTTCACAATGATTCTAGAAAAGACGGTATAAATTTGATTCCGTTGTAACTGTAATTAGATCAATCATAAATTTTGCGGTTTATACTTCTTGTTGGAACTTGTTGATAAATGAATGTAAATTAAATTAGGAGATGAGCAGAATTAGCGACGAATTTGCTCCAGTCAACACTAAAAACTCTCCTCTAATCTTGACATCGGCATATGCATATTTTTGGGGTTTTCTAGGCAAAATTTTAACTAGCAAAATAATTTAATGCTAATATTGGAAAATTGAGATTTGTAGAGAAGTTTCTGTCGGAAGGGTTCTTTCTCACTCCTCCTATATTATCAAAGGTTACATGATGCAACTAAAATACCCATACAAAGCAAGCGGTCTTACCGATATCTGTCTAACGAAATCAGAACAAGAAACCAAGCTGAAGCTCCCGTTGTAATTGGATGTGTAGCAGGCAAAACATAGCACAGTACTTCGCCGTATACCCAACCAGTCATGTTTGTGATTAAATCGTTTAGCATAACCATCGGAATAAACACTGATGACAAGAAATCAGCACATGCTAATGACAGAATGTATACATCCCCTCCATTCCGTTTCTTTTTGCGATATCCAATCACGTAAAAGACGATGGCATTGCCGAATGTTCCCAGGACCAGAACCAGCACGTAAAATACATAGCAGAAATATCTTGCTGTTCCATTAATAAGGGGAAATTCGTAAGTGATTATCGTCTTTGGTATTGTGCTAGCCTGGTGTAGACCTGGAGTCATGGATGTCAAATTGCTCGACAACCATGAGCAAGAGTAGTTGAGATGGTAATTTGTATTAAGCTTCGTAGCATTACATGTCCTGTTGAGGTCCATGTTGTTATTCAGCAAGTCCTTATACTAGTCAGAAAAATGCAGTATGATGGCAAATTTGCGCGTGCATATAAGCACCTGTTTAAGGTAGGTGTTAGATGCTTTGCATAACACCAGAATCACGTCATTTAAAGGTTTCTTTCATCTTGCATTAGTTTTGAGTTGCAGGTGTTTGGATTCTGGATGATTCTGATGTACAATGAGAGAACATAAAAAAGATGCAATGCACCAGAAGTTTATCTATGATCATTCTGTAATTTTACTGACTTGCATTCACTACTATCAACGCATATAATTATGATTGAAAATCTAAAACTCCCTTCATTCTAATTCCATTTATTTACTTGTGTATTAAATGACAAGTTTTATGCATTATTATCTTTCATTTAGTTCTCTAATTCTATTTAAAGCTTATATGTTTAGGGCCCAATTAAAAGTCTCCTCTTTATGAAGGGGAAATGCTTCTTTGGAAGGAGAATGAAGTTAAGTTTTGTGAAGATAGTTTTAGCTTTTGTACCAAAACTATGTACGACGTAGAACTATGTAGGAAGCTTAGTGCGCTCGCTGCAAGACAGTTTATATTTGATTACATCCTTTTATCGGAAGTATTGGTCGGTTCATTTAAGCCCACTTGACTTACAATGTTTGCTTACGTATCTTAAATCATTCAGAATCCAACCATCTGCAACTTAAATCTGATACAAGATTGATGAAACCTTTCAATGGCAGATTCTCGTACCTACCATAAAGATTGTGTTATTTAAAATCCTGTACCTAATGCTATACATCAACCGGTGCCTTTATGTAAGCAGACTATCTGGATGCTACTGCATTCATCTGACCAGTCTGAAGACATGCTCAATAACAACATGAACCAAAATAGTACTTGTGATTCTACGGATCTAACTATAATTTACCATCTCAACTACTCTTCTTCATGGTTTCCGAACAATTATACATCCATGACTCCAAGTTTACACCAGGCTAGTACAACAGCAAAGAGAATTTACGTTATTAATGGAACAATAAGATATTTCTGCTATGCATCTTACGTGCTCATTCAGGTCCGGGAAACCTTCGGCAATATCGAAGGCATGGCTTCTTGCTGTTGTAATGTTTGATGGCTTGTGATGGTGCAAAGTCATCAAGGCTTCACCGATGGGTTTACCTCAGCAACACTTTTTTGACCATTCAATTGTTGATAAACTGCAAACCTTTAGCCATTCCTTTTCGCCAAATTTGGCTATATTTTCTGACTATCCAATGATCAAACATATTACAAGCCTTTCGATGCAACAACTGCAAGTTTTTACATAATTATCTTTCTTTTAATTCTTTTATTGTTTTCATTGCTAATTTGTGGAGGGCTAAATGTAAAGTCGCCTCCTTTTCAGGGGAAATGTTTCTTCTGAATGTAAATGCAGTGAATTTTGTGAAGGATATTTAGCTGTTCTGCCATAATTATATGCGTTGATAGTAGGTACTTAAGTGAATGCAAGACAGTAATATTACAATGGGTGCTTATATATAAACTTCTGGCACATTGCAACTTTTTATCAGAAGTATTGAATGGCTCATTAACACGGTGTATCTTAACAAGTTTTCTTATCTTGTATCTCGGGATCATCTAGAATCCAAGCACCTGCAACTCAACTTTAATGCAAGTTTAAAGAAACCTTTAAATGACATGATTCTGGTGTTATGCAAAGCATCTAATACCTATCTTAAACAGGTGCTTATATGCACGCGCAAATTTGCCATCATACTGCATTTGTCTGACTAGTATAAGGACTTGCTGAATAACAACATGGACCTCAACAGGACATGTAATGCTACGAAGCTCAATACAAATTACCATCTCAACTACTCTTCTTCATGGTTTCCGAGCAATTTGACATCTATGACTACAGGTCTACACCAGTGTACCACAACGCCAAAGACGAAAATCTCTTACGAGTTTTCCCCTATTAATGGAACAGCGAGATATTTCTGTTATGCACTTTACGTGCTGGTTCTGGTCCTGGGAACATTCGGCAATGCCATCGTCTTTTACGTGATTGGATATCGCAAAAAGAAACTGAATGGAGGGGATATATACATTCTGTCATTAGCATGTGCTGATTTCTTGTCATCAGTGTTTATTCCGATGGTTATGATAAACGATTTATTAACAAACATGACTGGTTGGGCTTACGGTGAAGCACTGTGCTATGTTTTGCCTGCTATATCTCCAATTACCATGGGAGCTTCAGCTTGGTTCCTTGTTCTGATTTCGTTAGACAGATATCGGTAAGACCTCTTGCTTTGCATGGGTATTTCAGTTGCTTCGTGTAACCCTTGGTAACAGGGAAGGGGCAATAAAGAACCCTTTTCACAGAAACTTTTCTAAAAGTTTCAGTTTTCTACTATTAGCTTTAGATTACTCTTAAAGTAACAGTTTTGCCTAGAATATCCGAAAACTTTTGCATATTCCGATCTCAAGAAGATTAAAGGAGAAGTTTTGAGTGATTTTGAAGTAAATTCTTCGCTAATTCTGTTCCTCATCTCATTTCCTTTAAATTCGTTGATTACCACCTTCAAACATCAAGTAGAAATATAAACCACGACATGTATAATTGATCTAATTACATTGAAGAAAGGAATCAGATTCATACCGTCTTTTCTAGAATCATTGTGAAACCCATGGCACCAAAACCTCCTCGATCAATTTTATATGGCAGTGTGATGCTCGTTTGTTTATTATCAGTGGCTGTATGCCTTCACAATCCACTGTCCTCACAGCTTAAAGATGGTACTTGTTGGAGTACAAATGAAAGCATTATAAACAATAAAGACTTGTTCGTACTTGTGGTTGTGTGGCTGGTCTACACCTGGTGCATCCCAAATTTCATCATTATCATCGGCTACTGTCTCACTGCTCGTGCCTTAAAAGCCAATACCCTGAAGCATGCAAATAACAGAGCAATGAAGCAGCGAAACAAACAGAATGCAAGGATTGTTAAAATGTTCATCATAATCATCTTCATCTTCTTTACCCTCACAATGCCGTATGCTATCTTCTACGGTTACGCAAGCTACATGGCTGTTTATGATCCTCAGAATTCTAGCAACAAAGACAGTAATACTATAAACTATATTTTGTTCATTCCAGCCGCAGCTAATGGTTGTGTTAATCCGCTAATCTATGCCAAAATGCACCGAGAAATCAACAGATATCTCCGAAGCTTGATTCACATTGCCACAGGTTTCTGCTGTAATTGCATCCACAGGTCGGATGTAAATCGTAGCAGGCAAGACTGTTATGGAAGGCCACCTTCTAACGCTAACTTCGACAATACCCAGCTTTAAAAAGACGTTTATTCTTGTTGTTGTAATGTTTTTGATGGTTTGTGATGGTAAAGTTGTCAAGGCAAGGCCAATTGGGGCTAGTGCTGGACAGATATTCTGTGTTTAAAAAGCACTGGTGATGTTATAGGGAATGATGCAAAATGGCTGAACAACACGGATAGGCTTACATTTACAAGTGTAAAGGTTGTGATAAAAACATAGAAACAATATATCACAACGAGTTGAAGCAAAAGCATACGCCTCCTGAAAAGAAGTTACACTAAAAACAAACATTTGACTTGAACAAGCAAAAAATAGCTATAATTGACTAAAATATAACGCAACACTTTACACTGTTGATCCTTTGTGACAAGGCTTAGTTAATTTATGTATAGTTCTTAATTTATGACTGCTGAGTCATCAATTAATTTATCATTATAATCAAAATAATGTTAGTAATCATAAAAGTTATAATAATAATTGTATAACGAATCTTTTAACAGGGTATACATTCCAACAAAAAAATGCTGTCATGAATATGAGTCATATGCGGAAGGAAAAGTAAGAGGAAACCTAAGATATTTCTATTTGATTGAAGCCAAGCAGTAACATAATGGTTATCTACAAGTTCCAGGTGTACAAGTAAAGTTTTCTTCAACATTTCTTGGAATTGCTCGCAGGATTCATTCTTCCTGAGTTCAATTGGAAGCTTGTTATAGATCTTTATAATAATAATAATAATATAGTTATTTATACAGGGTTGCCTTTTCAGCAACATAGGTGCTGTTATCAATAAGGGCCCTGTTATAAACATATATAATCTTAGAAAAAATTAAACTTTAAACTGATTTATTTACAATTAACAGCCTTGAAATTAAAAATCAAATTTGCACCCATGAAACGAAAGGACTTCCTAGCATATTCTGTTTTAATGCCGGGAAGCGTTAATCAAACGCCAAACATTCATTGCTTCTGTTTTGTGCTGTTAAAACTCAAATTAATCTGTAATGTTTGTTATCTGTCAATATCGATCGTGCTGTATAAACCTTTGAATTCTTGGTTAAATTTTCAGGTTAGCTCTTCTTAAGAAGAGCTCAACGCAGATTTTTGTATAGCTTTTAGCACTGGTAGTGTAGGATAGTGTTAGACTCATTGATTTAATGTAAGAATCGATGTTGAAGAACATACCAAAATTACACGCAAAAAGTTTTATTTTCCATATGCTTTTAACATTTAGATTTGCAGGATGGATCACAAAAACTGCATTCCACAAGAGATACAGCGTCTGACACCATTTTTGTATCGTGTTGGATAGGGCCTAGGGGTGCTCCTCTACAAAAGGAACAAGTAAGATATTCGCAGAGATGGCTTTACTCATTAAAGATTGGTTGGGCTCTTTAATGTTGAATAAGAGAACATCAACTAAAGAGCATTAAGCATTGTTAGAGATCTATCACGAGTGTCACATTACCCAATGAGATTCATTACCATGATTCAGGTGTTATGCATGTTACTTGAACGTGAGAATTTCACCACGTGTTACATGTGTAATAGTGTATTAATTACGCGGGCTATTAAGTATCACTTTAATTTGTTTTTAAAACGGCTTTATTAATGTAAAACACAATCCTATAGCCTGTGACGTATTTAAGAGAGTCAGAAAAAAAACATTTTAATAGTTTATTTTCTTATTTGAAAAAGTCCAGGCTTAGAAAGGAGGCTACCTTAATAGGTGAGCAAACGTATCTCGTGAAGACCACTGTCTAGCTAATTCGTGACACTTGGGATAAAGTGAGCAGATGCCAGACAACTTTAGCCAGGGCTAGGTAAAAATACCGCAAAACAAGAGAGCATACTACTTGAAATTGTACTTGGGAATATATATAAACGTAACGTTAAAAGCTACTTTTGAAATTTTATGCTTATGAAGAGTATACATTGTTACTAAAATTTTTTTGCTGAACTTTTCTCCTAGTCATTCATTCATTCCTTCATTTCAATTCTTTATAGGAGGGTAGCTCTTCAGCAAAGCTGATTTTCAAGAGGCCCTCCGCTTAAAAAAGATAACAATTTAGCGAGCTATCTAAAATAATACTTAAAATACCTAATTACAATCTTCTGGCCATAAAACTGTATAAGCCTTGTTACATCGAGGTTTGATCGTGTTTTGAAGAACGTATCGTCCACGAATGAGTTCCGTTATTTTCTCTCTGTTTACATCGAAAGCATTCTACAATCGGATAGATAATGTTATTTCTGATAAATTTGTTCATGCCTCTGTGCATATTGCCATAGATAATAGGATTTACGCAGCCGTTAGCTGAAACTGGAATAAACAATACAAATTTGATGGTGTTCAGGAGGCTGTTCTTAGCATTCTTTGGATCATAGAGGTTGATGTATTCAACGTACATGTAGAAAAGCCCATAAGGCATTGTAAGGATATAAAAGATGACGATGATTATAACAAACATTTTAACAATCCTAGCATTCTGCTTGTTTCGCTGTTCCATTGCTCTGTTGTTCGCATGTTTAAATGTATTGGCTTTTAATGCACGAGTAGTTAGGAAGTAGATGGTAGTGATGATAAATTGTGGAATGCACCAAGTATAGCTCATCCAGATAACCACGGAGATAAAATATCCTTTGGTCGACAGAAATTTGTTGCTAGAGGCTGAACAAGTATTTGATTGTAGACGTAGAACGTATGGTATTGCAATGCCAATTGACACTGTACCAACCAATGCCAAACTGCTGTACAGAACTGATTTACCAGGTCTTGGAGCAATGGGTTTCAAAATGACACTAGGAAAAAAGTTAATATCAAGAAGCTGATTATTCAAACCTACGAAGCGAAAAGACGTGCTAAAGAAAGAGGCATCCATTTGATTAGACGACTCAAAAATAAAAACTTTCATTAAGTAGCAAGAAAATATTTAGACAGAAAGTAACACCTGCTGCACAAGGAGGCAACATCTTGAAAATTGAGGGAATACAGCCAGATAAAACCAATGAATAAAGCTGGAGGGTGCAGGAATCTTTGAAAGCTTAATAATGCAAGGCGCGATTCCATGCTCCTACAAATTGGCACCCAGTGGAGTTATATCTCTCTCATCCACTGAAGGACTATTTGGTCCAATAGCGATAATTGCTCATTTTTAAAAGGGAGAGAACTAATCCCTTCAATAGCTGGATACACCTGCTTCTAAATATTTGAAAAGACTGTCGCTCAAATATCATCAATATTTTTACACCCTTGCAATCCCAGCAGACGCTCTTAATATTACTGTACAGTTGGATAATCACCGGGGGTGAAAAGGATATACCGCATCTAGGATACATGTATACATTTCTCGAATAGGCAGCTTCCTCAGACTATTGTTATCAATATGATATTGTTGTGTTCGATATTTCAGGTATCTAGATGTATTCGTTTAACCTTGTATCGAATCAAATCAAACCAGAATTTCAATCAAATCGAATCAAATCGAATCAAATTAAATCAGTCAGAGTTTAGTGATATTGAGGATTATAACATTGACTTCTTCTTTTATATGAAGTTTTGTATGATGCAAATACTTGGCAGAAACTAGTTTGTTACTATTTATTGCATAAACTTTAGATAATTTGATACAAATAAAAGTGAAAGTAAAGAAATCAAATTAAATCAAATCAATCAACTCGAATCGAATCAAATCAATATATATTTGACTATTGAAACTTACCGATATCTATCAATTGATATCAGCACTAAAAGCCAGGCTGAGCAGCATAATGTTATTGGGTTGATAGTTGAAAAAAAATAACACATTGCATCACCATAAATCCAGTTTGGAGTCTCCTGAATCAAGTAATTGAGCATAAGTATTGGCGCAAATATCGAAACCAGAAAATCAGTACACGCTAAAGAAAGGACGTATATGTCTCCATTGTTCCGCCTTTTTTTACGATACCCAATCACGTAGAATACGAGAATATTGCCGAAAATCCCAAAGAACATGACCAGTCCGTAGAATACATAACAGAGGTATGTAACATAATCTGGCATCGGAACATATACATCTGTGTCGTTACCAATCGGCAAATTACTTGGATTTACGGTTGGAACAAAACACGTTAAGTTCCTCGAAGTAAAGGACACAGAGTAATTTATTGACAAGCTTATATTCTGCTCTGTGATATTGCAGCTACTAGGCAGTGCCATGGTGTGAAAGGCCTAGACGTATGTCGATGCAAATATCGTAAATAAACAAGCCAAACAGTCAAAGGATGCGTACTGTACGAGGCCACATCTTACGCGTAAATAAATTGTTGTGAACAAGGAATAAGCAGCATCTACCATCTACAATGCGTATGAAATCGTTGGATAAATCCAGTCAAATTGTACAGTGTTCAGACACCTGGTCATCAAAGCGTTTATGTATTTCTTCCCGAGATAAATTCAGCATAATTACATCCCCGAAATTAAATAGATATCAGACAACCGTAATCCATTCAAATAATGATTTTTATTCAATTCAAATTTGTTCTGGCCTGTTTATTCATGACCACTTATGCGAGGCAACAATGCTTCATATTTGCGTGCATCACCGTCAATTCATTGCAGAAAACAAACAGCATATGCCCGTATGTTGCTGTTAATTGTAAGGCGGATGTCTGAAAGCCTATGAAAACTATTGACCTACGCGAAATTAATTTCAAGTGCAGTAATGATGATTCAGCATGTGCAATATATATGAAACTGATTTGTAGTTGAGGCTTTGCTCACTTTTTAAGCTCTAGGTATTTTTCTATTGTGAACTCAATCGCACTGATTAAAATAGATTGTGCGTATGATGGTGGAGATATTCAGATAGACGAAAAACTTAAAAATATCCATAAAACATGCTTTTATTTGTGAAGCGCCTCTGGGGGCTAGAATAGCCCATAGAGACTCAACAACCTTGCATTTTCCATCTCTGGGGAAGAGGCAATCGAAAACAATAATAGCAAAATTTGATTTTTAAATTTCATATAATAAAGCAATTATGCTACAATGATTCTTATAATAGTGCTTTTTATACTTGCTCTAAATGTGTCCTGCAAATTCACTTTCAAATGTTTGTGAACCAAGCACTAGTTCGAGGTGCATAATTAAATGTCAAATAATGTCTTGTTTGGCGTAGTTCTTCAGTAATGCTTGGGATCATGTTCCCTTACATCTTGCAAACAGAACCCTGCCTAGCTTAACTCTTGTTGTTGTCACTAGAACTGATTTACCATACATTTATCGTTTTGTCTCTAGCCTATGGCTAGCTTACATCGAGGACTGATCAGTTTTTGAAGTAGATATAGACCATGATGACGATGGGGTATATGCTTCAAGATCACGTCGATGAAAGAATCTCCTGATACGATGGAAGATGCTCTTTAGGTATCCATTAATCTCCCTGTGCATTTTTGCGTAGATGAGAGGATTAACGCAGCCGTTAGCAGAGGCTGCAACAAATAAAGTATAGTTTAACGTAGTGATTAGCCGGTAGTCGAGCTTCTCGAAGTGGTAGAAAATCATGTAATTTCCGTAAAAGTAGAAGATAGCATACGGCATTGTGAGGGTGAAGAAGATGAAGATGATTATGATGAACATTTTAACAATCCTTGCATTCTGCTTGTTTCGCTGTTCCATTGCTCTGTTATTTGCATGCTTCAATGTATTGGCTTTTAGTGCGAGAGCAGTGAGACAGTAGACGATGATGATGATGAAATTTGGGATGCACCAGATGAAGAGAACCCAGAACCCAATAAAGATGAGAAACGTCTTGCTGTCCAAAACCTTGCTGTTGGAATCCCAGCAAATATTATTTTGTAATTGAAGTCGTAAAGAGTATGGAAGACCAACGCCGACTGACATCATCCAAGTTATTGCCAAACTTCCAAACAGAATTCCTCCATGGAGTCTTGGTGCCAAGGGCTTTAAAATAACACTGAAAAGAAAAGAATTCGGTTATAAGTGATTCTGTCTTCTGAAAAATTTTAAAATATATGTTTAAGGTAGTATTTTATATAAATTGTTAACATCTTAAACGGAGAACCTCTCGAAAATCAGCCTTTGCTCAAGAGAAACCTTGTAATGAATGATATGAAATTGAAATGAAATTGAAATGAAATTAGATGGAAATAAAATGAAATGAAATTAAATCAAATTAAATTGAAAATAAATTAAATCGAAATGAAATGAGGTGAAATGAAATGAAATGAGGTGAAATGAAATAAAATCAAGTAAAATGAAATGTTTGTTAGCAATCGTGTAGAATGCTTATACAAATTTTTTGGACTGAAAACTATTGAAAGATGGTGGGATTTTCCGCGTTATCTGTTGCCAGGGTATCGCTGGCCGTGTCCATTAAAAACACAAAATATTCACGGCTAAAACCAATTCCACTTTGTTTAGTAATCATACAATATTTCATATAGTAAATAATCTAATTCAAGAATCAACGGAGTCTGCTAATCATACATGCGACTTATTGTTGTGAATTCGTCAAAAACGATTGAACGCAAAGATTTTGTTTAGACAGTAGGAAATTGGATTCGGTAATATTGCCAGACTTTTGCCTGAGATAACCTACCAGTTGCATTATGATTCAACCATTCGTGGAATCTCTTAATAGAAAAAGCTAATTCCATTTAAGACTTTGCACATTCAGCGAGCCATAGAGTACAACAAGAGTCAATATTCGTTTCTTTGCTATTCCGTAACCTTCAGACAATTGAAATGAA
Organism: Catostylus mosaicus; assembly: GCA_964019065.1. Taxonomy (NCBI): domain Eukaryota; kingdom Metazoa; phylum Cnidaria; class Scyphozoa; order Rhizostomeae; family Catostylidae; genus Catostylus; species Catostylus mosaicus. The sequence goes on from OZ025191.1 coordinate 2,402,352, forward strand.
CAAGGAAGGTAATAGAGTAACCGAGTTAGGAAAACATTTTGGTCAAACGGTCACTAGCTGGAGGAAGGTCCCATATAACAATAGAAACTCCTTTGATACACCAAACCAGGCCTATTTTTCTATTTTCTTGTGAGGAAGTTTTGCTTTTTGGTATGTTTTTGACTGGTGGAAGATTAACAACGGCACAAAAGCAATTATTTATTACACTATCCTAAGTACAACAGAATTTCACTTAATTTGACAATAATTTGACGCACTTTTTGCCTAAACTAATGTATTCGCAGCATCCTAATGGTCTGCATTTATTAGCTTTGCTGTGAAAATAGAATGATCTAATGAAGAGATCAGTATGATAAAATATAACGAGTTTGAATTACAATATCATACCGATATCTGTCTAGAGAAATCAGAACAAGTGACCATGCTGAAGCACACATTGTAGCTGGTGTCATGGATGGCAGAATATAGCACATTGCTTCCCCATAAAACCAACCAGAAAAATCAGTTATCAAATCATTGAGCATAACCATCGGTACAAAGACTGATGACATGAAATCAGCACATGCTAATGAAAGTATGTATATATCGCCTCCATTTCGCCTCTTTTTGCGGTATCCGACCACGTAAAACACGATCATATTGCCAACAACTCCAAAGAAGAAGACCAATGCGTAGAAAACATAGCAGATATATTTCGCTGTGCCTCGAACAGGCAGAAAATCGTACGAGGCTGCCGTGGAAGTCGTGGAGTTAATCGGCTGTATTGTTGCATTGCACGTCTGATTGCCCGATAGCAAGGAGACAGAGCTGTTTAATGTCGATGTGTTGTGCAGTAGGGAAATATTGCAGCTAGCAAACCGGGCCATTTCACTGTATTAATAATCTGAATCAATGCACAGCATATTTATACAAAAATGATAAACACCTGCTCGTGACAGGTAAACAAAGAGATCGAGTGTATCGATCGATGCGGGGGAGAGTAACTGCATCTGCTATCAAGAGCCTAGAGGTATTAAACACTAGTTCTAGAAATTTAGGGTTATATTTGGGAGGGATCTGTCCCTCTACTTTCCTGCAAAATATGCTGAAGGTAAAGATGTGTTTCGTCTTACGTCTAAAACAACTAATAAAACAATTGATTGGCAGGAGAAGCTACCAACCGGTGCTCGAATTTTCAAGAATGCTAACGGAAATTTATTTTGAGAATACTGAGGCCTGTCTCGCATTAAAAAAATGAATGACTCACTTGTAATTGAAATTAAATGTTATCATCAGAGAAGGAACTATGAAACTTATTACTTTGAGACATATGTAATGCCGCATTCAAAACTTAGAGACAGCTTACTGGTGTATGTAGTGACTAGCTCTAGCTTACAGGATTCACAACTAATAGCTGATAGTGCAAACCCTTCAATGTTTGAGCAAGCGTGGATTTTTAACCCGGTGCTGGCTGTATAAATTGGCCACCTTTTATTTTCTTTTTAGAAAATCTAATCCTGTAATTCAAAACGATTTCTACTGCTTTTTCCCCTCTAAACATCAGTCTATTTGGTTCAAAGCAACACTCAAAGCCTGTTTCAGAACCTTATATCGGTCAACTTGATACTTAAGTGTGCAACTGAGCAGTCCAGGCGAGGCTTTTGAATGATTCCTGAGTATGGGTGAGAGGTTGTCTCTAAAGAGGGGCGGGTTTTTAGCCATCTACTTCAAGGATCATAGAATACTTGCCCAGTAATTAGGATTTGCGCTAGACAATTTCTTCAAAGGGATTTCTGATGCTAGGTCGCCGAGTATGTTTAGAAATACAATCATCATTGACTTTGTAATTTTTGCGGACCACTTAGTTTGTTGAATGGGCAGTACAAATTGCTGATTCTGCCTAGTGAAGTTAAGCTTCATTTCTCTTAGGGGGAAGAGGGGTGCAAGTAAGTGATTCTTGTTGCAAATACAGGGTAGCCGAGAAGGAATGGAGCTTTAAAAGTGTATAGTCGAAAAGCAAACAGGCAGTTGTATCAATAGAAAGCACCCCCTGGCAAAATTCAACCGTTTTCCTAAGCCCTTCTTCCAAAGTTTTCCAACAGAAGTTTGCGTTTGATTTGAAGAGAGAGGTTTCTGGTACCAGTAAGCTGATTTTGATTGCGATCACTCTCTCAAGGATTTGTTTTCTAATCTCAAACAAATTGAGCAAACGAATGTGCGTGATTGCAATTAAATTCCATTCATCTCTACGTTAAAATTGCAGCTTCTGTTGAGGATTCCACTTAAAGTTGTGTAAACAGAGAGAAATTATTGATCATATGATATGATCGAACCACAAACAACAAAGTATCGTTAGCAGCAAATGCCGTCCTGCCGAAGGTTTCATTGTTGATGCACTCTTTTGTCGGAATGGAACTTGCAATAAAAATAAGTTTATTTGCAAGGAAGAGAAGTGCTGTTTGATATATTGAACAATAATAAAAGCTTAGATATGCTCCGAAAATTCGTTTTGTATTGTAACGAAAACATTTTTAATTTACCATGGCATTTTCAAACTTTGTTGGTAACTAACCACCTGCAGTGCAATGCTTCGAATTTTTAAATTAAAAATAGAACCATACTGCGCTTGATATTAAAAGTAAGAACGAAATCGAATGCAGAGCATTTTGAATTGCAGATAAATGTTGAGATTTAGATATGATAAGGGCAGGACTAAAACCAGTCGTGTTGTTTTTAAAACTCAATGCTACAGTCGGTGAGCTTAAGCAGCCTCGAAGCATCATCTAGTTCTTCCAGTTGCGTGGCTTGACCTTATTCGCAAGGGTCTTGCAAATCCACCTTTTAACCGCCACAATACTTCTTATAAGTCACATTTGACCGACAGAAATCTTTCTACGTCTCAATTTCTATGTTTAGCATTCGATTCCTTTTCCAGTAACAATTTTTACTCAAATATCAACAAAATTGTGCACGTTTGATAGCCAATAGACCAGACCTATTAAATAATCTCTCCAGTAAATTCGTCGGCATATTTACCTTTGATTTGCACTGTTTTTGAAATTGGGTTTAATATCCAAGCCTTGTAAGGCTACTTGATGGAAATCTACAGACGAGGCCATTAAAACCCCACATCTCAATCTAAACCCCTGTGTGCAGGCATGTATGAAGTACTTGTCAGAATTATGATTTACAATTTGGGTTCCTTCCAGTGCCAAATCTCCCGTTAAGGTAAGGGGCAGGTGAGTCATTTAAGAACAACAGACCCATTGTTAAGGAAACAAAAGAGCTGTTGGTTGGTCCATTGCTGCATGGAGATATTTTCAAATATGGGGAGATGGGAAATAAAATTAAAAGATCAACGGTGGAAAATTTATACTTAATTTATGGGTAGGTTCCCTCTTTGAAAACAGTTGTTTAGTGCTTAGTTTTAGCAAATGGAAAAATTCATCTCCTGCATAGCTGGGATTCTATTCTGATAAAAAATATTTATGCATTACTCATATATTGATCTTTTTATGCAGAGGGGGCAGAAGTGGGGGCACAGCATATAAACTCAGGATGGGATTACTCAAGTTTGGGGGTCATTACAAATTTGAATCAAAAATATTTCATCCCAAAACCAAAACCCAAATCTCTTCTCTGATATTCCTATTCTGAAACCATTTCTCAGCAGCACTCCTTGGTTGGTGCAGGTTTTATAAATTGGCTGCATTAAGCTGCCAATATTTAACAATCCACCCATTCGCAAATGCCAGGGAATATATAACTTGTTAAATCAGATCAGAGCAGTGACTCCCTTTCTTTCTTCTGATCACGCTTTGAAAACTGATTTTCCACTATCACAGATAATAATTGCAAATTCTAGTCTACTGTTTTCATGGTTAACCTTAGACCAAGCTTTAAACTCACTTTTCTTGTTAAAAAGAAACTTTATATGTTTACTTCTTATATCAAAATGAACCATAAGTGAAAAAATTCCAACAAGAATTATACTAATTTTTCATGGTACTTCAGGTGTTGGGGACTCACAGTAGATCAATCTTCAGAAGCTACATACTCTTACTTAAGTGAAAAAAATTTCTAAATGACAACTCATATGAATTCAACCCCTTCATATTTATCATTGTCAATAAATGATTCATCCATGATTATTGTACCATCAACTCCAAAAACCATAATGTATGTGCTTATCTGACCTTGGTCTTCAACACTCCGTAAAGCTACAATTACCTCATCATTTGTGCCAGGCACAAACTTAAATGATGAGAAACCATGTGTAGGTATCAATTTACCAATTCTGGTCACAGTAAAATCCTCAAAACTTTCATTGCAAGACAGCAGCACATTAGCTGCCCTTCTCTCGTCAGCCTGGTCATCATACTTTTCATGACTTGCTCGTCTTGGAAGAAAGAACCATCTGCGTTTTACATTGCTCCACATCACAGCCTCGTGAATGACATAGCCTGGGCTCTTGATGCCCAATGCTACCTTTACACTCTCATAAACACTTCTCCAGTTATGATGCACAACATCACCTGAAGGGCCAACACTTTTCACATATTGTGGATTAAAGTTAACAAGCTCTCCTGTAGGGGTTGTCCACTCTTTACCAAGGCCACCAACATATAATGTGTTATCTTTAACTGTCATCCATTCACACTTGAATCCTTTAGACACAGTTCCATCTCCATCTGGAAGAATAACCCAAGGAATAACTTTCTTATCCTTGATTCGATAAACAATACCAGTCCGGTCATCTACAGTGTACAACTTCTCATGAAAAACAGCTAATTCTGACAACTCCAAGCCTCGGCCCTTTTCTGCAATTTGAGACACAAGAACATCTTTTTCATTATTCCAAAAAACAGAATACTCTCCGTTGAAATGCTTCCGCAAAGTACCTTCTTTGTAAAAACTTCTCCACTTGTTTTTCTTATCTGGGACTTTTGATTTCTCTTCATCTAAGTCTGCAACAACTGCAATCTTATATGCAATCCAGTTACTATCCACAACTGGTTTAGATAAGCCCCCGTTTGAACCTCCGCAGTTTTCTACTCCCATTTTATGGGCAAGGTCTCCAGCCACACAAGACTCGTCACTCTTTGATGATATGTAGCCACCGCTCAAAGAACTTGGCCAGAAAAACATGTATAAAATAAATGCCAAGAAAAGGGTCAAAACTAAGTAAATCATAGCCTGTTTCATGTCTCTCTTTCTCCAATAAGCGCTATTTGGAGAAAAGTAATAGTTAAGATACTGCATTATCCTTACTTACTTAGAAGAGAGCACCGTTTTCGACGCAGATTAGGCCTAGCCACCTTGATGAGCAAGGCAATCTTGTCAAAAACAACAAATGAAAATCAGTTAGATTTTATGTGGATGTCTGACTGCTGTTGAGCAAAATTCAGATCGATCGTAACATTTAGAGCCACATATCAATTACCTTGGTCCACCATTGCAAATACATAGATGTTGTTGTAGCTGTTGTGCTGAGTCAGTGATCAAAGAAACGACTTCACCTCGTTTGGATGTTGGCAATAGTTTGGCGTTAGTCTACGTGCCCCAGAACGCTTTACAGGAAAACAGGGACACAGAAAGCATTTGCAGCTTTGTGAGGTGGGGGGGGGGGGGCACGACGTTTCGAAGGGCACTTTTTCTCGTCACCGCTGCAGTGTTCTGTTAGCGGGAGTTGGATATGGCTGTGGAGAGGCAAGGGATAGAAACACAGGAAAATTCTTGCAATGGTGTCCTTTTATGCTACAGAAATTCCCCTATTTGAACATAGTTGCAACACAAAAAGGGCACTTCTCTTCGCTGAAAGGGCACTTTTCTACTCTGATGAAAGGGTATTTGTCACAAACTTTGGTGCAAGTGCCCCCTGTACCCCCTCCCCCTCCCCCGGTTCCCACGTTTCTGCAGGGATGAATCCTCTCAGGTAATAGCATTATCTTTGAAAATATCTTGGAACTCTGTTGCTTCTTCTACGTGACTAGATGTTCTATAGGGGGGGATGTATTCAAAATGAATTTTCCGACAAATGAGCGTCATAAAGGCCCCTTTATGATCAAAACGCCTTGTTTTTGATACAAACTTTTTGCCTGTGGGTCTTGTTCTTCTCAAACAATGTTACAGCCTAAACTCAATTTTAAATATAAGTCCGGCGAACATACTGGGGTGGAGAGGAAAGTAGAGTGGAAATCAGAAATTCTACGAAATGTCTTTAGATGTAAAAGACTTCAATACAAAAATCATTCGATTTAAATCTAGACGTGACAAACGAAGCGGCAGCAATCACCTGATATTTGAAACAACGCATAGTTGAACCAACTTACTAAACAAGATTCGTTTTAACACATTCTTTTAGAAGCAACTACATACGATGTAAAACACTAATAGTGAACAGTCTTCAATGGGTGGAAGCGAAGGTGCAGCTGCCCCAAGGATGCCCCTCTGAAGGTGCAACTACCATCCCTAAAAACCTTAAAAGTCGGGCTTATGGTTTCCAAAACTGACTGGGAGAACCATCGAAGCTGGAGAAGCATCCGTCAAAACTTTCGGAGACGGGGACGACGACGCGTAAGTGTTACCGTTCTGAGATCGGTAAAAGTACAGGTGCTTGAAAATAGTTAGAAATGCTCTTCCGTACCCTAAAAATGCTTCGTTTACGGTTACAAAGGATCTATTTAGATATTATAGGCTTTATGAGCGCTGACTGGGAGGTAAGCATTCATTACTCGTTAATAAACATTAGCTGAAAAACAATTGCTACCATATTTAATTCGCCTTCTCTCCGCATCGAGGCTGCCTGTGAGGGTCGGAGCTCCCTTTTAATTTTATATCTTTTACTGTTGGTTGCAATGACATGGTTGTATATCAAATCTAAAGAGCTGTTCTTCCTACACAGTGACCCCGATGCTTCGAACAGGCTTGGTGAATTCTTATGCGAGTTTAACTTCCTTTCTCTAATTGTAATACGTTATACTACAAAATAGAAACTCGCAAGAAACTATCAATTCTGACTCATGTGATCAAACGAATCATTGATCACACGAATCATTGATCACACGAATCGTTGATCACACGAATCGTTCATCACAGCTCAAAGCTATGTTAAGTCGATTCAAACTTATATGCAAATGTCCATATTACTGTATAGGTTTCTCTTTACCACATAAGTTCATTCAAAACGCATCAGATTGCCAATCACTAATCGCACATCAAAAATCGAAAATATTTAGCAGGCAAATATTGGCTACATTATAAAAAATGAACCAAATAGTGCAAATCATTACAAGCAATCACTGCCATCTGATTTTGATGGCGATTTTAATCAAACAGTCCATCATGCCTTGACAACATTAGGGTGTCTCTGATAACGGATAATCTCTGATAATAGTTTCTGAACGGCAAAATTTGTCAAAAATAAATATATGTTTTGTATTTTTATGAAGTCTTAATAATTTGAGCCTCTTCAACAAAAACTAAATCTATTGGCTTAAGCGGCGGGGAAAAATAAGCCACGAAAAATGTAAGATCGCAATGTCCCTGGACAAAAAGGTGACGGATGTTTTTTCTGACGAAGGCTGGCGACTCGCTGACAAATCCTCCCCCTCCTAACAAATGCCTATCACCCCATGGATCAATAATGCATCTGTTATAACATGAAGAAAATTAATACCGATACCCGTCCAGCTGTATCCTTTAATCGTTGAAAGCTTTCTGAAAGCACGTACCCAGGAAACTGCCCATTTTTGCAGAGTTTATTGCATTTCAGTTATTTTATAAATTTGGGCAAAAATATCCTCATCATCTATGAAAGAGGGTAACTGCTCACTTTTTGGCGCAAAACGTTTATTTGAGTTCCTTTTCAAATTGGACAATAATAACATTTATGAAACTTTTAAAAAACCAACATACAAAATCATTTAAGGTCTTGAGTACGAACGGGCCATAGATTTTATACTCCATCCAACTTATTCCGCCAAAGTCCTTGTGCCTCAAAGTCCATCCAATTTTTGTTTTGGTAGTCTTCGTTCCTTCTATGGTACACGCATTGACGTCTAAATTAACCAATGCATATCAAATGGTCTATAGCAACTTAACAAAGACTGTAAGAATATCAAACCTAAGAGTTCAAAAGGAATGTTACCTCTCTAATCATCGTTGGCCTGCTGCATCTCCTGATCACCATTAATACTTTCAGGCTTCTTGTCTGCTTCGATGGCAACAGCATCATCTTCTCCCTTCTCAGAATCGTCTTTTCTCTCGTCCGATCTATCTGAGTCCACGCTGTTCCTGCTACTCCGTGTCCGCCTTTTGCTTCGGGATCCGCTTCTGCTGCGACGTCGATCACGACTTCTACTGCGTTTCTTCTTGTCACGGCTTCGACTTCGGCTGCGGCTCCTTCTCCGTTCTCTGTCTCTGTCCCTGTCTCTATCTCTACTGCGGCTACGTCTTCTTTCCCGGCTTCTGCTTCTTCTGCCTCGTTCTCTACTTCGGCTACGGCGTCTGTCCCGTGAACTTCTTCGTCTGTGTCTATCACGGCTCCTGCTTCGTCGACCCTTACTTCTGCTTCTCCTGTCACGACTGCGACTTCTTCTACCCTTACTTCGGCTCCTTCTCCTGTCTCTATCCCGACGTCGATCCCGGCTACGATCTCTATCCTTTCTTTCTTTACTGCGGTTTCTTTCCCTACTACGCTCACGATCTCTTCGGCGGGATCCCTCCCTGCTGTCATTCCTACCCTCAACTTTACCACCTCTCGGCTCCTTACCTTGATTCTCTTCTGTCTTTTCGCTCTTTTCACGTTCTTCACGAAGTTTCGCTCTCCATTTACCATCCTGTAAAAAAATCCAAAGACTTGCAACTACGATATTCTGGTGACAACATCCAGATAATATTGTCTCGACGCAGAGAAGCGTTCACAAAACCAGCATGAAACAACTTATATCTGCCTAATGCTGGCAGTCTGTTGTGACAAACATCTGTCTTGCAAACTGACAGTTTGTCATTACGTTTACTTTTCACTCAGTGACGTAATTGCTTGGGCATGCATCATAATTATCAATTTCTGACTGAAAGAGTGAGAATTTCAAAAGGAATTGACAAGGCTTTGGTCCAACCAGCTAGGGTACCGGAAATGCTCGGCAAAGATTTCGAAATATCAGAAGAAAAACTTTTAAACTGTGAAGAAAAGTCTTTTATGCATCAGGTGTAATTAAACTGATTTACCGTAAAGGCCTGCCTGACATTACCGGAAATGGTCCTGGATTTCTATGGTAGGAGGTTTCTCAGTTTTGGAGATCTTTGATCAGATTGGTATTCTAGGGCCTGTGTTGGTGGAGGTAATGAAAAATGTTGAACGTAACACTCCAAAACGATACCATTTGCACAGAAATGAGATTTTATCTATGCATATGTTAATCTTTATGTTACAACTAAGATTGTGCATAGCCCAAACAACCACATCACTGACAATCGATTTGATCTCTCCGTTAATAAAAAGTTTAAATTTCAAAAACGCGCAAGTTAGCAAACATCCACTTTTTTCCGGCTCATAAATATCGTTGAAAATACCTCTAGGCCACATTGTTAATTCTTCTCTTGTTCAATCGAACATCAACAACATGTATCAATCCTGTTCTCAACCGTTGTTACATAAGCTGTAGAAATATTAAGTAGAAAATGAAATACAATGATTCCATCAGTATTACCCTCTCACGCCGCCCTGACATGATTACATAACTTAATAGGCCTAAGTCAATATCTGTAAAGCGACATAGAACCGTACTCATTGCAGTACAACTACACCATAGAAAAAAACAAGTCCAAGAATGATATTTGCAGTTTAATCAGTTTGCGTTTCAGAAGTTTTTATAAGATGATAGAATAAACAAGAAGTATATTAAAAAGGTTTAGGGTTAACTAGATTCACCTACATAAACTGCAAATATAAAACAAACCAGGTTCAAAGGCATTTTAAAAAACAGCTTCAATTGAAAGTAATCAGCAAATTTATGACCACAAAAATTTCTCCACTCTTGTCTATTTATAAATCTACCTATTTATTTATCTATATATTTTACTTCTTTAATTATTAATTTATTTCTTCAGTTATTCATTCATTTGTTAGACATAATCCACTTGTTAATTTGTCAGTTTATTAGTTCCTTTGCTCGTTCGCACATTTGTTCGTTAGTTTCACTCATTCACTTTCTCGCAAACTGCGTTTATTGTTTTAATGCATATTCGATAAGTCTAAGGCATGACCAACCTATCTTCCTGAAGACAGAATAAATTATACCTTTAATGATCTTCTTTAAATTCTCCATGCATCTGAAACACTACCTCAACTTGAAATGTTCCCAAAGGAACTTCACTGGATATATACAGCCGAAATTTTGATTCAGAAGGGGGCAAAATAAAAATAACATAGCAACTATGATATGATGGACAAATTTGGGACATAAAAATAGAAACTAGATACCGTATGTTCTGAGTAAGTAGCATCTTTAAAAAAATCTCTCAATAATCCAGCTTAACTTATGCTTAAAGAGTAAACAAAATTTTCGTAAATATTTTATTCCGTTAGAGAAATCATTCATCAACAAGGAACAAAATAATTCTGCTTAGACTGAAACTATTTAAAAATTGATGCTTAATAGCTCATATTTTTCTATGACTAGCTTAAACAGTTTAACACTAATCTACTCCTTAATTGTATTCAACTGTATGTAATTATATATTTCACGTGAATAGAGTCCTTTGGAGGGTACGGTATGCATTAAACTATCCCGATCCGTACTCGCATGAAGGAATTGATGGTAGCACGTGATAGATTATACCCGATTGGGGAATCTACGGGGTATTCACTCAAAGAAACTGCAGCTTTCGTAGCAAAGCAATGAGAGATAAGCAGGTACCTGTCTCTAAACTCTTTCCAATCCTTTGGTACAGTCATTTCCGCAACATACAAAAATAACACCCCACTTACCTTCATTTCGTCAACAGCTGTCTTGATTCTTGCATATCCCACGTGCTGTTTACCTTGTAAGTGGTCATCCACTCTTGACTGTGCATCTCCGACAATTAGGAACGCACCACATGTCTCGCAGACCTCCATTTGCTTTTCTTGGGATGCCATCGGATTCAGCTTGCTCTAAAAAAGCAAGGTAGCAGTTATGCTACATCTATTCAATGAACGAGGACTTCTGGGCACTTTAGCAGGTGTTTCTTTCTATAGATAGCAATGATCATTTACGTGGCTAGCAGACTAGCCTTCATCAACATTGGCCAGGCCATTGGGTTGGAGAAAGATGCAGCAGGATTTTCTCCCCAGAGATTTTAGGAAAACTGTGAGATCTCCTCGAGTTAACAAAGATTTGTTTGAAATGAATAAAAACTGAGAAAAATGTTGCTTTCTCAAATCTTCTGCGTTCTAGCTACTTTTATACTACTTTCAAATATATATTATATAGTGTAGAGAACTATCCTTTTTCTATGGAATATCTAGTCCTCCCATTTCAAACAGACACTGAACACAATAACCTATTTTATCTCAAATTACACACTTTACCACCCTCCAATTACCGATCTTACCCATTTTACTAAAGCGCCGGAGGTTCTTAAACATTATTAAAAACATGTCACAACCAGACGGAGAAAAGAACCAGGTCTTAATACTTGAGTATTCAGATGCAATTTCAACCCTTTAAAAGCTACATAATGCATTCTAAAATAGTCTTGGCACTCTGATAGTATTGCTCGTTACAAAATGCCTTGATGAACAGTGCTACTGGAGTCGCTCTCTGCAATGCTCCTGTTCTATGTAGATTACCCAATGTATACCACTTCAAAAATTATAAGGACTTCTATAAGGAAACGAAAACACTGTTCCACATTACTTAAAGCGAATGAACCAAGCTAAATAGCGTCCATCTATAACTAGAAGAAAGAGAGACCAACAGGCGCCATTGTTTACTGGCATTTTGCATTCTTTCGGCATGTGTCCAATTGCTAAATACAATAGGCTTTTTATAGAATCTGTGCGATGGCCATTTATCAACCTTGGTCATTCGCTTTACTTCTCATATAGAATGACGTATTTCGTCTCGCACTCATCAAAGGTAAATGCTTTTACATGCAGTTCATTATTTTTTGATCAAATGGTCCATTACAACAAGTACAAAAGTCTTCTGATATATCCAAGTCACGCCTTTTTTCTATTGGTATGCGAGGAAAATTCAATCTCAAATCATTGCACCAGTTAATTCAATTTAAACCAGCAGTTAAAATAGGAATCAATTGCAACTTCATCAAACACCCCTTCTCTGTTGCCTGTATCAACAGACTACATTATTTTCACAATGTTTCCTTAAGCAATACATGACGTAAAACCAGAAGCAAGAGCATAATCGCATTCTGTTGAAAGGGCGATGGCATTTAAACCCTGAGAAAAGTTACTTTTTGCTCTGCTATTTACCATTTGTTAGATAAACAAAATTGAAAAATCCCCCAGCAGCAGCAGCAGCTATTTTGGCCCCGAAAAGCCAGCATATCATAGTTGGGAGGGTAGAAACATTTAAAGCCACCTCAAATGACACCCTAACTACAGCTATTCGCTACGTAGGCTATCTAGAATAGCACATTTTAAATTTCAATTCATTTACAAAAGCAATTATTTTTTAATGTAGCATAAGACAAACAACTTTGTTCTTGAATCTTCAAAACGTTTTCTTTCAACTTAAGACAACAGTTGAATATGACCTTTAGGACACAGTTCTAGACATTTAGACCAGATTTTGATATTGGGAAAATATAAGATTTCACAGGCTTCTCTCTATTATCCATTATGGGGTTGAATTTAAGAAACACACAATACAAAAACACCCTAACCTTGATAACAGTGACTCTTTCCATCCAATCATCAGTATTCTTAAAAAGAATTTTTTTGCTAGAACTTTATGAGTAAAAGAGTTGCATGGTTATGAACAGATTTAGGCTATGACTCCTTTTGACAAAGGTATTTGCAGGGACAATAAACAATGTTCTTATCACTAGTCTTTCTGCCAATAAAGAAACAAATGACTGAGTTGGACTTGCATCTTCTAGAACCTCATAAATACAGAAGTGGAACTGACTACTTCAATAGAATAAAGCTTTAACTGTCCACTAATGGCCAAAGAAAATCATTGAACTATTACTGTTGGTAGACCTGAAGATATTATGATTATTAATTGTGTAAACTGATTGTAATTATGGCAATTGTAGAACCACGAAAAGAGCTCCTCTCCCAATACTCAGTCTTCCTATCAATATCTTTATCAAACGACATCTTGCCACAAAAAAACATCTACTATGCAATGCTTACATTGCAAAGTAGGTGAAAATAAGTTGAGTTGAGAAAAAACTCTAGAGCCTTTTGAGATGTTGTATGTAGTATGTTGTAAGGTTGCATGCTGTATGTTGCATGTTGTGTATTGCCTGTTGTATCTTGCATGCAATATGTCTCAGGACTCTGTTTAGGGTTCAAGAACCTGATAATGCACCCTTGCAATGAAAAGAAAGCCATGACAATTCGGGGTACCTTAAAAAGGTTATCAATCAACTTACCATCTGTACAATTGTCTCTTTTTCTTCTTTAAGTTGTTCAACTAGTTTCATGACACCTTGGGCTTCTTCTACTTTACCTTCTGAGCCAAGTGTTTCAATCTAAAATGCAATATTGCTCAAGATGATTCTGTCACTTGTACACAGCAATTATACATGAATGCCCTTATTTTCATAGATAAGGGGTTGTGTACCATGCAAGATTGTATAAAAATAATCCCCAGCACAAAATAATACAAATGACCTTGGCGTTTGTCTGCTATGTTTCTCTGTACCATATTGTTACTGTGTTGCTATTTTTGATATTAATAGTTCAATTGTAAATGTCATCCAAGATATGGACCAGATAATCCTGTGTCTTTCCTTGACATTAAAGGCACATGTAAATGATACTCCTTTTATTTAGATTTATGGTTTATTGTTAAAGAACAAAATATAACACAAAAATATTTGGTGGCAATACAGATCAGAAGAAAATATTTTATCACTAGCTTTGGGTTGAATAACTTTGCATGCATATAGAAATGAAGATAGCTGACTGACTACCAGAGGTAGCAACCAGATGTATTTCTATTGTAAATGGTGATTTCAAACAAAAATGATAATGAAATTACCACCTGGCCACATGTAGAGCAAACAGTGTGTGAAAAACTGCAACCGATGAATACAGAGAACATTTCTACATCAATGTTATAGATCAAATAAATTTCTTTGCAGTATATTTCTCTTCTTTTCAAACAAATATAAAACTATGGTACATCAATTATGTCAATGAGTTGCCCCAAGGTCATTGGCACTATTTTCTGACATCAAGCATCTCTCAAACAATCTATATGGTTTCAAGAGTTATCTGTGACCAATTGACAAACTATCAGCAATTTCACACAAATGGGAAATGAAATGTTACTTACTTCCTTAAGTAGTTGATTGATATGGTCACTTATCATTGAGATTTTCTCATCATCACCTTTAGCACTCTTCAGATCCTAGAATTGTAATATAATGTTTCACCATGGACTTTGAAAAGATATATCTGAATACATATATAGGGCTGCCTGCAAATAAGCATATTCTGGTTTGTTTCCTGGTGGGGGTAAGATCTAATTTCAAAAATAAGATATCATGATGTTACTTTTAGGACCAAAAAACATGGGCTTGGAGGATAATCATCCTCCGAATAAAATTTAAATCAATCTCAATGCATAATAAATTCAGAACGAACAAGCAATATCTAGAAAACCTCATAACAGACCATAAATCAAGCTTCAACCCCCGCTTAAAGTCTTGGAACATTTCAGTCTTGGACACTTAAGTCATAAAAAGTCATGAAATTTGATTTCCTCAGTTAATGGTTACAATGCTAATATTATAAAGCTGTAACTCAAGTCCGTATCCAGTTAATCTTTCAAAACCACAGGTCATAAAAAGTCATGAAATTTGATTTTATCCACCATCATCTCCTTGCATTTTTATGGTTACAATTGCTTATATTAACCCTTTCACACCCGGATATATTTTCAGTTAACTGTTAAAACCCATATAATTCTTTGTGATGCTAAAGGCAAAGCCTGAAGGAGGTTTAATTACCTGTAATGGTAGCAGCTGTGGCTGTAGATAACTAGATACATTTCAAAGATATTTGCTGTGATATAACTACACATTTCATTAACAGTGTTGGCTCAACTGTGGTTAACCATAGGATCATAGAATATCTACCATCCTGGCAAACAAAACTTTAAAGTTTAGTAGGTCAGGATTTGGTAATACCAGGTGGCTTCATAATATAATAATAATAATAATAATAATAATAATAATATACGAATATTTTAACAGGATAACCTATCAGTAATTACATACTGTTATCAACAGGGTCCTGTTATCCTCTGCTTTATCTTTGAAAAGGGGGCATCTGATTTTGATTTTAAATAAGGTAGATGCAAAATGTACAAGTAACTGATGTTTTGAGTTTGCCAAGAACCAATTCATTTGATGAGACAATAATTCATGGAATGAAAATGACCAAGTTTGAGATTCTTGCAATAAAAATTTATAAAAAGACTTTATAAAAACTTTTCATGATGAGAACTATCGAGTTGAATAAAGGAACCTTTAAGAATGAGAGCGAGAGAGTGCATTTAACAGCACATAACCAAATTTAACTGCATTTTAAATGTTACCTGCTCTTTTTTTGCATTTAATGCAAGCCTCTCGTGACCCCTCCGGATACGCCTCTCTACGTCAGACATGATGCCTTGAAGGAACCTGTAAAATGTCTCTTCATATCCCATTGACCCTCTTCTGCTGCTTTTTTCGTATCTAAAAATAGGCAGCACGTAATTAGATACATGGATATGGAAAGAAACAAAGCTTCACTGTTCTTTATAACAAAAACCAACATTAAATATCTTAGAGATGATTTTAATATATTTAATAGAAAATGATGATTAATAAATGTATTAAAATAGATACTCACTCTTTCTTCAGTGCTTCATCGTGCTCTTTTGGACAAGTACCTGAAAAATTTAGAAATAAAAGATTATATGTGTTATAACTAAAAGAGAGAAAAAATGGCAAGCTGCCTACTGAATCTGTGAGGAATACATTGGACAATGTATATAAATGACAGAAATAAAGAACAATGCAAAGCTGCTGGAATAAGAAGCAAATACTAACCAGATAATAATTATGTAATTATAATTATAACTTATATTGTGGGAAATATTTTTCATAGGAATTTTTTAGAATTCATGTAGTTATTAGTAATATTATGTTTAAAATTAAGCATCTCCCATATTCTTCATTTTCCTTTTTCTCAATATATATATATATTGCAAATAACAATAACAATAACTATATATGGATATTATTTTATCTGCCATAGCCAGTAAAGACTTGAAGTCTTTGAGTTCAGACTATGATAGCCACTTACATTAATACCAAAATATATGTACAGATAATATAAATGACAAAAAAATAAATAAAGGTGTCTTAGAAGGAACAAGCCCCCCCCCATCCACATTATTGTTAATGGACCCTGATGAAACAATAAAGGCTTGACGACAAACTTTGGAATCCAATGTCCTATAGTAGAGGAAAAGACGATTGGAAAACTTTGACTGCAAATTCATTAATTAAATCTTGCTTATTGTACAAAAGTGGGGTTTTTCAACAGCAAAATTTCTGTTGTAATGCACTTACCTAAGTCTGCCTTGGTATTTGTGAAAAGTTCATGAGGACAAAATCCACAAAGAAAATATTTACACACCTACAAAAGAAAGTGTGTTAGTGGTATGTATATATATATTTTGAAATCTAAAATAATAGGGAGGATGCAGGTACTCCATTCATCTCATTAGGATCTTCCAGCATCCTTACACCAGCCCTGGTGCACTAGTGCACCTCTCAACAGCAACAACATAATTAAACACTGTAAAATACTAGATATTCTGGAGTTACACAAAAGGTTTGGGAAGGTCAGGGTCAGTGTTAGCATAGGTTTTATAGGGTTAAGGAAAGAGTGAGCCAATCTGCAGACCGTGGCAACTGCATGCACAAGAAAATTTGCAGCAGATCAAAGTGCACCCCAAATATTAGGCCTTGCACGCACGCATGGTATGGGTATAGGCTCAATATAGGTTCACCTTGAGTTTCATATCACATAAAGCAGCTTGGCGCGCCTGAGAGAATCAGATGTGCATGCCCTACAACCCCCATTTTTTACGTTGCATCACACAAGATCTTGTCGAGTTCTGGAAATTGCATAAAAGCCATTGTTCTCAAAATTGGTGTTGCTATTTTGTATGTCAGGTAAACATCTGCATTAGCTCCTTTTACCTTATCTCGGTGTTTCTCTCCGAAATATTTACCAAAAGAGAAAATGGCGGATTTAGGCTACCTTGATAAAGGCCTTGAACACACACACAAAGTAAGTATAATAACTACAAATGAGAAGACAGAATATTAAAAATTTGCGGCAATAAAAATCGGTCAATACATGCATAATGTACCATTCATACGCCATAAAAAGCCCGTACTACATGCACACTGCCCTGGAAAAATGTGCATGTGACCAGCCTCAGTCATGCTCTTTACTTTGCACCGAATTCCTCAACAAATTAGCAACGGGAAATATTTCCAAATCGCAATGCTTGCGTGTCAAATTCCCGTTCACAGTGAAGGTCCTACTTTGGCTTTTATGCGTCAAACATTTATCTGCATACAACAGAATGCCGGTGTTTTTACAATGCGAGCTAGCTGGCATCCAGTCCAGGCCGGTTCACACTAACGGGCAAAGAGAGGGCCTAACATATCTTGATAGCATACCTCGTTGTCCGACCAGTGAATCCTTGAACTTGGCTCTCCAGGAGCTCTGTTTCTATCTTTTCCCATCAATTCATCAAGTAGCTGGGCTGCAGACATCGCCATCGCTACAAATTTTAGCTTTTTGTTTGCAGTGACCAGCTTCGGGAGGATTTCCACGCGCGTTGATTGATTTTCCACATAAAACCAGCAAATGTCCCGTATGTGGGTGATACTCTGTGTAAACATATTGAATTCCTACGCAGTTTCCAATCCCAATTTATGACTGCGGATTATTGCAGGGCTTTGGGTGGGGGCGTTTGGTACATCCAGTAGACGTGAGGGGGTGAGCCCAGCAATTTCACAGGTTGACCACTATACCAGCTCTGCTTATATCTTGCTCACACCATTTAACGTTGGATCGAACGGTTAAATTTTTAGGAGGGGTGTCACACTTCTCGCATCCCCTTGATTTGCACCCTTTTAAACCTCGTACAATGAGCTGCAAAAACTAACTTGGATTCTGATTAAATGGCTGCTTAGTTTATACAGTATTATATAAACATGTCCTAAGTTTGGATAGGCAGGTAGCGGGGATGAATTTTCTCAGAATAAAGCACAAAATAAATAGCGAAAACAACTACGTATATAAAATATATATCAAAATATAAGTAAATAATTTATGACTAGAGAGGACCCTTATCAAAATCTAATCTCTTCAAAGATACCTATATATTATATAGTGCTATTAAATCGAAGAAATTGTACAAAAGAACAGGAAGAACGAAAATATATATCTTGTTCTACACGTTTTTTTAAAATAAGGAACCACTTTATAAGAAACCAACCTGTAGAAGGCAAAAATATTTAAAGAACTTATACTACTAAAAAAGAAATACCTGAAGTACTTAACGATTTGATAAATTTTTATAACTGCAAGCATCAAGAACTAAAAAGCCGGTTCCATTCATTTACAGTCAATATTTCATGAATTGTTTGCTACTCGTGTGTCAAGTGTTTTATTGTGTAGTTGCTGCATATGCTGTCTTGCATGTTCTTCTGGCACCTTTTTCCTGTTTCTGTAGTATTCTTATGGCACTTGATGTGCAGTGAAAATTAAGGAACTATTAAGGAACTTTTGGTACTACAATTCGATCATTTGAGGTCTTCGAATAAGGAACTTTTGGAGCTAGGCCTTGAGGTAGGTTCCTTATAAAACAGAAAGCGTTTAATGTAAATATAAGTATCATTCACTTAGTAAAAGTGTTTGTATCAGTTAAATTGTTCTCCGTTTTCACATAATTCCTATTAAAATAATCTTCACCGTAGTATGGCAGATATTTGTTCAAACTCTGAAGTTCGATATGCTCGAAATGTATCTATCTTGTTATGACAATAATATCGTTAAGTAATCGTTTATTTATTCCAAACATCTCCATTCTTTTCATGAAAATAATGTTCACCATAGTATGGGAGAAAAGGCAGGTACTTCACAACACGAAACCTCTGCAAATATGGAGTGATAAATGGGATATCATACGTATGAATCGAAGCAACATCTCGTTTTTCACCGTCTGCAGTTGCATTCTGGCTCCATTTTTTCACTCCTCTTTCTTCTATTGTTCCTGGTAGCAAGTTATCCAAAACAAAACCGGCAACTCCGCCTACAGCCATTGGGGTGCTCAGCAATACAGTAATAATCTGATTAAATTCCATATTTCCTAAATCGAGAAGAAACAGTTGCAACAAAATTTGAAACGAATATAATTAGCGGGATGCCTTTTGATTCGAATCATCATAAGCCTAGACCCTTTCTCCACATTCCCTACTCGCCCTTCGTTTAGTAATGAAAGAAAGGTCGAATAGCGGTATCTGCCTTTTTGGATGGGTGGGATACGGGATACCTGATTCCTGGTAAGCGGATACGGGACATTTAAGAGGATCTGGGAGAGCGGGAGACGGGATTTGCAGTAATACAGCGGCAGGATGAGCGATATCCTGCGAAATATGTGCGGCATGCCGGGATGAAGATACCCTTTTGTACACCCTCTAAGAAGGCCTGATGAAAGTTTGTTTCATTTTCGTCTAAACGTTTGTAGTAAAAGTGTAAACGTTTTAAGTGTATTCTTAGAAGTTGAGCTTTTACGTTTGGATACTTAAACATGTGCATCATTAAAAAGGGGCCCAGGGGGAACTTTCTGTCGGCACAACGAACGTTTTTTAGGCAAATGATGAAGTTTTTGTACCGTCTTGTTTTACTTGTCTTGTTTAAATATTGTAGAAAAGAAAATTATTGTAGAAAAAATAAACATTATTATGCTGAGGAAATTCACTAGTTATAATGGAAAAGACATCCATCCCACGCCCTTATGTCCACCCAAATGGCAAATCTAATCTCTTTTCCCCCTCCCAAAAACAATTGGTGAACCCCTGGTATTAGACTTACTAGAATAATGTGCCCCTCGTGTTTCTATGTGCTTGGTGCCCCCCTTAATATTGATTCATAAAGTATCTGCCGGACAGAACAGATGGAAGCAAAATCAACGATCATAGAGAAATGAAATCGAGGTAAGCATTCAAGTACCTGTGTTGATTGCATTGGGCGTACGCTTTACCCAGAACGGCAAAACCAATCCAAGGAATATAGAGTTTCCAAGAACAAACAAGTTTCTCATGGAATTTAGATTGACGAATTGCAATGGGCTAAAACCAACACCAACCAACAGTCCAAACAGAGCTATAAATAGCCCTCCGATTACTGGGTCTGGAATTGTCGTAAACAGGGCTCCGAATTTACCGATTATGCCCAAGAGAATCATAAAAGCAGCACCAAACTGGATGACACGCCGGCTTCCAACCTGTGAATTCAATTTATCATTTCATTCCATTTTCATTCATTTTCAAATATCAAAGGATATAATATAAGAATTCCTGACTCTACCCTTGATCCATAAGTGAACATTTGGTCCAATGGCTGCCAGCGAGAATGGGTTATTTCTTAAAGGGAGAAATCTTAACACCTGTTTCTAAACATTTGTAAAGATTTTCGCTCCAGCATCATCGATAATTTCATCAATCATACCATTTAAAATAAGCTTAAATATCTACCCTTGTGATGCCTAACGCTGCTATATTTTCACTGTATGATGTTGTACCATTTCCAGTTCCCCAGACACCAGTCATTATGCATCCAATACCTTCAAAGCTAATCCCTCTATTTATGGCATGCTTTGGAGGTGGGGGTGCACCTGAAATCTTTGCACACGCGTAGTAATCTCCGATAGACTCCATCATTGAGGCTAGGACGCCTGCTAACATGCCAATAAACGTCGATAATTTGAAAACGGGAGTTCCCCATTGACCTGCATTAAAAAATATATAACAGCATGTATAAGAATATATACTTTATATATAAGAATATAACAACGCACCTGGAACATCATATAATAATACCATAGTTTCTAAGAGAGCAGGCACTACATCACTACAGGTTCTGAGAACGTTATTTTTTAACTTTTAACCTCAGAATTGTAAAGCAAAAATGATTGGAAAACAGCACATTTTGTTGTAATTTTTTTGTTGTAATTACCAATAATTTGCTATTATTTCTACATATTCATCATGCTTTCATCACCCTGAAACATAACTCCGGAAACTAAAAATACTGTGGCATGAAATGATTGAAACACTCTCATACCAGTGTTTCAAGGTAATCGCATGGGCCAAGGGCCAAACCATCTAACTTTTCTGCCATAAAAAGCATCACGGTCATATTGGAAAAGGTATCGAAGATCAATTACGGAAGTGTATGCTACTGTAGAATTAACTCTTTTTCTCCCGGTGATAATGGACCTGGGCATTATCCTAAGAATACACTGCCTATCATTTACTTTTAGTGACCCTGAATACTTAGAATCAGGACCGTCGAGAGGGGGGAGGGTAGCCGGGGCGGAGGTCCGGGGCCCGTAGGGGCCCGCAAAAGTTTTCTTTAATGCAAAAATTGATTGCTCACTGGGGCCCGGTGCAATGAAATACACTCTGGCTCTCGACGGCCCTACTTAGAATCTAACAAACGCACCTGGATATGGCACTCTAATCCATGGTACTTCCTGAAGTACAGATATCCTCTGATCGGTACGAGCCTTATGGCCAGTTGGGAATGCACCACCTCCAGTCAATATTGCACAAAGAATCCAAGATAAACATATTGATAATATGAGCTGTAAAATTGGTGTAAAAAGGCATGTAAATCAAAACATAAGTGTAATGACGACACAAGAATTGTTACAACGACCAAGAATGGAACTACCATTCATTGCAAACTTGTTTGACCCAAAGCAAAAAAAATTAAATAATGGGTATAAACTCTTCTCTCACCCTTCATCAATACTGATCGTACATAAATTGATCCACCAAGGTGACCCAAAACAAAATCGACAGCTTTTGAAAATCAACATTTACAAGAGGGGGGGGGGGGTTTGAAAAACTCGTTTCTTTGCTAGGGGGTCCAACCATATTGCAATTTATTAAAGCTATGTATAAGGGGGCCCAAGTCTGGCGCAAAAAATTTTGTTTGTGACTCCATATCAACAACACACCTTTCTACTTGAATACTGAAAAAACCTCTTCGTATTTTTGTGCAACACGTACTGTAAAGAAGTCTTAATTCAAAGGTATCGTTTGAAAATACGATCATGTATAAAGGGTCCGAAAACAAAAAGAAATAAAAGAACTAACCGGGAATAGTTTGAAGCAAGGAAACCAAAATGCATGCCACTGTCCTTCTTTATAATATGGAATAGGAATATTAACCTCTTTTAAACACTGTGAAAATATTGTTATTGTAATAACGGTGCTGAAAGAGGAAAAATCGTTTTGATCATGCTAAATTGATAGAGAAATAAATATTCTTTGGTAATACTAATGAGGAGCAATGCCATAGGTTACGAAAATTTTGAGCATAGGGACTGATGCAACGTTCTCTTCCTGCTCTACTTCGCTCTGTTCCATGAATCTGCATTCACAATCTTGCAAAAACATATTGAGAACACCAAAGAGAGGAAGCTATGTGAGTTGCAAAGTTCCGTAAAAAAAGAGAATCTCGATTTTTAGAAATCTGATTTTTTCTTAGACGCCGCATTTTGCCCTTTCGTAAAATATTGTGACTTTTTCAGCGACATCTGCCAAAAGATTTTGCCTCTCTTCCAACAAACATCCATTGATAAGAGGTAGATTTCTGCCAGAGGCAAAGTTTGGACTCCCCAGAAAGTATACTATTTTGATAATAATGTAGAAGTATAATGAATCTCGTCAGGAATTAGCACCTCTAGTAGCACAAAAAGTGACCTTAAATTTCCCTCACAACATATTATTTATCAAATTATGGATGCCTAAATTGTATTACAAAGTTATATACTCACAAAATCGCAATACCCCATTGCGTACCTGAAAATTGAAACAGGAGATTTTACTTTGAGGTTTTTACAGTTACATCGATAGTAGAGGATGTTTTGAGTATCTACCGGTGACCTGATTCGAGTTTAGGGGTGCTGGAACTCAGTGCTTGACGGAAGGGGCTACTGGAACACAGTGCTGTTCGCACAACCACCTTTCCTGCCCTAACCAAGCAGGGCTAACGGTAACATCCATGTGCATAAAGGTAATTCCCTCCTGGAAGCAGATCACTAATGAGAATGTTAGGCCATTACTCCCATTTAACCCATGATAATAAGCCCCATAAGCCCTTTCGATGGATAGTCTGAGTGGAAAAATTGACGGATTAGTTGGTAAGACCTGTACTATACTATCATACTAGTAATCATATGTACGTTGTTAACAAGCGAGAGACATACCTCCCACCCCCCCCCCCCCCCATCAACAACAGGGTCCAAAATCGATCCCTAACTCTATGTTACGTTCCCATTTTGGTTTAAGAAACACTGATCAGTTCATTTATTATACACATCCTTTAAGCTGGGACACTTTCACGGACCGTATTATTTGTTCCTTAAGGAAAAAAGTTGATGAACTGCACCTTGGCTTGGTATGGAACTAAGTTAATAATCTGCACTGTCTTTTATACGCAGTTTCGATATGATTTAAAATGATCGTAAACACTCATAGGTTCTTACTTGAATACCCGTAGGCCACCTCAAACAGAGGCAACCCAACAAGCACTATGGTAGGTACAACAGTCAATGGTCCCACAAATCTGAGAACGAGACCAACAATTCCAGTAGCACCAATGATAACTTGCAAAAGGGCACTGACTGCGATTCCCCCTTGAATCTGCAACAGAGAGAGCACGCTGTAAACCCTTGGCAATACGTTTATGTCCAGGTTGCATGTGGCTTTGTGAGGGTAGGTGCATTATAGTAGTGGGGGGATAAGAAAGCACAGCAGGCGTGGGAGGGAAAACTTTCAATGTATTAAAAATATCATAAAGTTTTACCTAAATGAATCTTTATAAGCAATCCGTGCACGATACATTAGATTTTAAGACTAGGGGCAGCCTTCTCAATTGTAAGCATACTCAAAGGGTTCCTCTTTTATGTCATTCTTCTACACACGAATTTGGTTCCTTCTGTGTAGTTTCTTTTTGTTATTGTTATCAAAGTATATTAAATCTGTTTTATTCAATTGTGTTTAGATACTTTTTGCATGCATGAGAATTTAAAAGATCAAGTTATTTGAACTGCATCGAATTTTTCTTTGAATTGCTCCCTAAGAGTACCATTGCGCTATCCGAATGCAGTAAACTTTCAACAAAAAGTAGGAAATGACACCCCTAAGGCATCCTAAAGTGGCAACTAATACCTCAAGGATGCGAGACCTCCATTCATCGTCAGCAATCATGGGCGTTGCAGTAGATAAATTCTGGCTGACATTGGCTGATAGTGGAGCTAGAATCAAATATCAATTTTTTTAGAAAAAGTTTAAGAGTAATGAAGGGCAAATTGAAAAGCAAATAAATACGAAACCAGCTAAGTTAATCAATTAATTAACTAATCAATTTATCTATTTATTTATTCATTTATTTATTTATAATTTATTTATTTATTCATTTTAGGCCCATCGAGTTTAGGGTATGAAAGGTCCTCAAATGACTGCTCATATTATCGAATATGGCACACGCCTTAAAACACTATAAGTTAAGAAAAATAACAACAGTAGCCTGCCCTTCGCGATCTTCTAAAGAAAAACTGCGGCGATGAAAAAATGTAAAGTAAAGTGAGACAAAAATTGTTGAAATCATAATGGACTTTGTTAATTCATCAATATGCTGCCTTTAGTAAATAAAGAGTAACATTTTCAATTCGAATTGATCGGAACTTAAATATCTAGGCTTTAATTGATCTTCGAAGATCATTTTTATTACGTCAAAGTCGTTGCGACCTTATTTTTGATATCAAATTCAGACTCTCCTCGATATCGTCATTACATCCTTGGTTTTCAAAAATCCAAGTGTTTTTTGGGGACAAGGAGGTGATGCTAGCGTTTTCCGGCCAGAAACTACATAACAGCCAGTAAAAATTGACCTATTCATCTGTTCTATCGACCTTTGGCAGGGGTTGTACAAGTCAAAGAAAAAATCTCATACAGAAAGAGACAAGAAAATATTCTCATTCAACTCAAGGATCCATTCAAACACGCCTCTTAGCCAAGTGACTCCCCCCTGTTCCTTAAATGCCGACAAATGTGGGCCTAGCGGAATTTCTGAAAGAAAAGCTCACCTGCATTGGAAGGACAAGGACCTTTCAAAGCCATGCTGGAAAATGTTGGTGCAAGAAAGGCAAATGTGCAGCCTTGAATGATCGGAAGTCTAAAAATATATGGGAATAAATACCATAAAATATTTCCGTTCAAAGCTATTCCAGAGGAAAATGCTAAAAAATTCAAAAATCTGATTAAAACTTGGTTCCATGAGAACAAATGCACGTGTTCTTTATGCGGCAAATGAACTGCTTTATGCAATCCTTGAAATTGCTTTATGTTAGTCTGAATAAGTGAATATCCACTATTGTAAAAAATAACATTAAACAATACAATACAATACAATACAATACAATACAATACAATACAATACAATACAATACAATACAATACAATACAATACAATACAATACAATACAATACAATACAATACAATACAATTGATAACACACGACCAGAGCCGTTGAGAAACGGGCCAGGCCCCAGGGTAAGGACCGACATGGGGTCACCGGCGTTGAAGACAGTGAAAACCTTTTGGATCTCTTACCATTGCGTTCTATCCTTGGATTCGCTGTCAACACCCTGATTTTGGATAGAAAAGTCACAACACACTGTTGAAATTATTTATACTGAGGCTAAAACAGAAGATGGAATTATTGAAACTTTTGCTTACAAATGCCCCCAAAAGAACCAAATTTACCAAAGATAAAAATACACACCTTTATTTTGCTGGCCTCGCAAAGCTAACCTAATAAAAACCCTGGATACAACCCCTTCTGACGGTCCTGCACACAACAGTTCTTATTAGACTTAAGAAGATATATGGTGGAAAGTCGAAGCGTAAAGCAAAGAATCGACATTGCTTTATTTTGATTGCGGCTTTGAGGGTACCCATGTTTAATCAACCGAATACAATTGGTTATGAAAGATTTTGTTTCAG
Source organism: Catostylus mosaicus (assembly GCA_964019065.1). Lineage (NCBI taxonomy): Eukaryota > Metazoa > Cnidaria > Scyphozoa > Rhizostomeae > Catostylidae > Catostylus > Catostylus mosaicus. Next base: position 2,428,891 of record OZ025191.1, read on the forward strand.
ATTGACTTACCTACAACCAAAGGTTGATTGCAAGAACGTGACCATCCCGGAAACAAATAGAATGGTGCTCAGAATGTTGCTGATAACGACTGGCTTGTCTGCAAAGCAAAGTGGTCCCGACAAAATGAATGGCATTGTAACAGTTCCTCCAAACATCAACATGTATTGCTATTAAATGAAATGATTGAGATAATGCATAATGAGCATTAAATTGAGGCAAACTACAATGGATACACTACTTAGGGCCTTTGAAAAACAACAAAAGCCCCCAGGCACTAAATATTTTCTAGTATTGATATGTACTGACATAAAAACTAAGGCTACGCCCATCATGACGACGCTGAGTGGCGCAGAGCAGAGCGCCTTAGCGAAAAATCCTGTGTTCGACGACACAGCGAACTAATTCTGTTTTGACTTGTCAGTGCCGCAATGGAACCTAAGTTCAAACTTCCAAGGATGGAATCTCGAACTGCAATAGATTTTCTTTAATATGATACCTCAACTATTATTTTGATAACAGCTTCACCTCTAATGAGCCAAGGTTATTAACATGTCGTCAGACAGTCCCGCAAAAAGATATAATGTAACTGATTAATGAAAATGTCCTAAGCTGGCTCCAAATTTTGCAAAAACCGCTGAAAAATTGATCTTATCTACAAACTTTCGTTGCTAAACACTCCTTTGATTTAGAGGTAGTTAGAAGTCTCTGCAAATTAAATTCTCCAAATAGTAAGTCCCAGAGAGGGTGTATGTGGCATTTGCTTAAAGCTATTTATATGTAAATATAAAATATACAATGATCAAAAACTTTGTTATTTAGCCATTTGTAAACTACCTTTAGAGAGAGTTTAATCAATGTGTTATTTTAAATATCATTCAAAGAGAAGAAGTTTTAAAAAGCACTTGTCATCCCAAAAGTTCTTAGCATTACTACAATTAAATGTTTCTCCCCATGCAAACACTTTTCTCAATTTCTGTTCTCGTTTCGTCCTGGTGGATCAAAGTTTCAAATTTACAATTCAATACCTGAAATCCAAGGCCAAGTGCCAAGTACCAAGGGGGAGTATCATCAATAGCATACAGCAACTCAGATTCATCATTGCTTTTGATTATGACCTCGCCTTTAACCTCGCTATTGACCTCGCCTTTGACCTGGTCTTTGACTTCACCTGTGATGTTAACATTTTCTGCGGTTTCTTCAACTGTGTCTTTCTCAACCTAAAATGTAAAGTCCAATTCATGTGAAAGTTTGAGACAGCGCCAGAAAATTGTCACGGTTCCGTGGCTGGCAGCCATAGGAGTGGGGTTGGGCTGTCAGAAATTTTCCTTTGGAGGTTCACATCCCCCCACCCCACTGTAACTACGGCCCTGGGCTCACCCGCTAAAAATGTTCACCCACCGACTAAAGATGTTCAACCACTTAAATACTAACAATTCAATCCTTTGCCACAAAACGATATTGATAAGTTTGTCCACAACATTATTCCATTGTACATGACCGGCTTATTGGTGATTTATTGGTGAAGCCGGATTAAAAGGTTGAGCATCATTGTTACAATTCAGGGCGCATCCACGCTAGATATTACTGTAAGAAACAATAGAATAATTTGCGACACATTTTCGAATTGTTCCACGCCGTAAATCTCCGGCGGCGTTGACTACACAAAGTGCACCCGGCGTTGCTACCATTATTATTTTCTTGTATACACTTTACTTAAGCTATAACATCCTGTGCGATTGTTCATGAAGTTTCACTTATGCTTATGTTGTAAAAACGCTCGTTCAACCGAGGGGAAAATAATTTTCTAAGTTATCAAGTTATTAGGGCCGAAGCAAGATGTTCTGTCTCAGGGGGGGGGGGGCGTCTACCATCCTTTTTTCCGACAAGACAGCAATATGTGTCCACGAAATACCCCTTATAGGCCAAAAATGCCTTGTTTTTGAAGCACAATATTTTCCATGGAGGTTTCATACCCATCACATTATTGTATAGCATGCGTGCAGCCCCTACTGTTTCTCGCGAGTTCAAAATTAGATTAAGTTGATGAATTCAATTTCTGACGACCAGTAGGGTCTGCGAACCAGCGAATGAAAGCTCGTTTCCTGACATCAGCAAATTTTTTGCCCGCGACAATCCCGCGTTTTGCACGCTGCTAAGAAAAACATTGCAAATAAGTTCGGCCTATCTGAAGTAATTCAAGAATCTGAACGCAATGACAAACAAGTGCAGTTTATGTGGATTTCTCATTGTTACAAAACACGATTTCAACTTAATAAATGGCAAAAATGATTATCGCTCAGAAGTTTTGGAGCTCCCATTTACAATCGTTTTGAATTCAAAGCATCGCTACATTGCAAGCGATGTGATGCTGTGCTGTGAATTGTTCAACAAGCGGAAGAGCCATAAAAAATTACAAGATGCTTAGAGATTGGTCGAATGAAAGAATTTCAATCCGCCTCTTCTCGTAAACACACGCGATAATTCAGCTTCTATTAAAATGTTTAACTTTTTGATTTCCCGAAAAATTACCTGGTTTCTGAATTTTGAAAACTTACAGAAATTATATCTCTTTTTTCGTCTTGTTTATTGATTGGCTTACACTCAAGCCAAAACCATTTCTCCATGTTTTGTTACCAAGAAACTTCTTCCCCGCGGTTACTACAGTTCACAGCACTCTTTTTTCTCCTTCTAACCGAGCTGATAGCAATTTTTGTTTTCAATAACAATCATGGGTATTTGCTGACAGTGGATTAATCAAGCATGAAGGTAAAATCATTGTCAAAATCGTCGCATAAAAGCCGATTTTTCAACCTCCCTTCATCCTGTCAACGTAACGTTGATTTGAAAGAGCGGCACATTTTGTTGTAGAGACTGCTTCCACCATCACGCATTCAGGAACAAGTTGCTTCACATTTTTTCCATTATCGTGTGCAGCGGAAAAATGTGATGGCGTAAATGGCCGCGTCAAGGTGCGCGGTTTCGCTTTTTGAGTGGAATTTAAATCTATTTTGGGGAGAGAACTTTCGATCACTACTCAAAATGATTTCCATCGTATTGAAGTTTTTCAAATGAAGCCAACAATCAGTTACGGGATATTTCTTCCTTTACCTTATGACGTGTTATAAAATGGTAATTTTATATTCTTCGCTGATACAACAGACAGGATCAGATGCTCAAGAAAGGGAAGACTCTAAATAACAACACTTGCTTGCGACTCTATTTTAAATATTTTCATCTTTTGGTCTTACTTCTACAACTCATCGGCATAATCCAACGCCTAACAACGTTAACTCCAAACTAAAATCACTAACGGGGTGTGTCACAGGTGAATCACACTCCGTTCTATCACCAATAAAAATTAAGTAATAAGATCGCATGATATTAGTATTTCTTTTACGAACTGCCAATAGGTATAAAAATAAGATTAAACAAACCGAATAAACAATAGATAATTCAGCAAACACTCCCAGGATTAATTAAGTTAACAACCAGTTTGCAGAGTATGGCCGATGTTGACAAGATCTTGGGTGCGCCAACAGTACCGCACCTCAGGTGCGGATGCGCAAAAACCGAACAAAAATCGTCAGGTGCGCCACTAAACTATGGGTACCACTGCATATACATTAAAACTTCAAAATCTGAGGGGCGCCCAGGTGCGCTATCTTACACATTTAAAAATTTTCTTGGGTGCGCCACAGCCACGCTCTGCAATCTGGGTTAACAATACACATTTGCGTCGCAAGCACCGCGTGCTACATGAATTCCCACATAACGTGATATATAAGACGCAATTTCATAACAACAAAATTCTAAGTACACTTTGGTTGAAATTAGATAAAATAAAGATTGATAGGCTGTAATAGCCCTTTGCCCCTTGAACTCCCTTATTAATACTAAATTTCTACGGTACTTCGTATCCAACTCGACAGGTCACTGTAGCTTAGGCGTGAAAATCTTCTTCCCATGGGCACTATTTCTCGAAATTGTCACACAACGGAAATTAAGGGATATTGTGGAACAAATCATTTCTTTTACAACTCCGATTTAATCACGAAATCATAAATTATTGTCTATCGTTCCCTGTCACCATGAATTCAAAATAGTTATTACTGTTATTTTGCCAAATAGTAGAGGGAACATGGGAAGATTTAACAAAAATCCGTTAATTTGTTTAGCAAAATTTGCAGTTTCCTTCCGGGTTCCTCGTGATGCGACTGTAGAGTGGTATAAAACACTTACACTTACCTTACGTTTACGAGTAATGCTCACAATGTTTAGCTCGATAGCATGCTGGTTTTCTCGAACGAATGATTCATCTGCTTCTTGCACAGTTGACATTATTGCTTGTACAGCATCAGTTTCGGTGGACGAATGTGAACTGGGCAGGTAATAAATATGCCTTACCTTTAATCATTGTGACATATGGGCAGCTTTTATTACAAAAGAGACTCCGCCCGTTGTTAAATAATCGCTTGGCAAACCTCACAGGACCACATATTTTATTTAGAGATTTATTTACACAAAACCCTTCCAGGACCAGCGGCGGAAATTGAGCCTCTTGAGGGGGGGGGGGGGGGAGGGCAAAAGCAGTGAATCATCCGAGAAGTTAAGGGGATAAGAGGCGTTGTCTTTCCCAAAACTTTTTCAACTACGCCCTTTCATGCATCCCCTCTTTAATGATCTTTTTGTGTCCAGGGCCTTTTCATGATACAGAAAGAGAGCCCTTTGTGCAACATTTCAATGCTACAACCCTTAGAAGGAATTATTTAAAATTACCCTACATCCAAACGTTAAAATCAGATTCTTTTCTTCATTTCCCAGATAGAAAAATTTCGACTTTTCTGAGTCATTTTAAATGCCTCCCAGCGTCTCCATAATTTCCGCCTCTGTTCTAGACCAGTTGTCAATTTCCAAATTTTCAGGTTAGTAAACAATCGAAGATGTCATTTACAGACGTTCTTAAACCACATCAGTCATATATCAGGGGGCAGACACCTTCAGTTCTTCAACGATCGTAATCGTCAACAGCCTATACAAATTTTCATGGGGGGGGGGATTCTAAAATTGCTACAAAATGTGCGTTCAATTTTACTTTATTGTTTTATCATTCTGACTGGGGGGAGAGGCTAAGCTCACTAGCCCCCTTCTGGCCCCGGGCCTGTATACAATCTTTGTTTCGTGAGAAATATCCATAAAATTTCCCGACAAACATTCACGACTGCAATGGTCTGAGCAGTTTAAATTTCTGTTAGGTACGGTTGGTTGTTGGTTTATGCTCTCTGTGGCAAAACCTTTTGTCTGTCGGCACAACGAAGGTATTTGCCTGAAAATGATGAAATTCCCTCTTGTTTCATTTTGCTTTCGGCGTATTTTCAATAAAAAGGGGAAAAGATTAAAGCATAGAACTTTATTATAAAGGAAATAAACAATCTAATGCTTAGGAAATTCACTGCTCATAAGGATAACACGAACTACGCATTTTACTGCTTATTGATACGCAGGAAGGCTAAGGCTGCAACAAAAAAATTGTTTGCCAGAAAAATCATTAACAAATACAAGCAAAAAACTAGCGATAAATTAGATTTACACTTAAGAAGAAGATAAATAAGAAGCAAGTAAAAATATATGCGAGCACAAGCAGGGCCGCCGAGAGGTATTCGAAGCCTAGGGGCAAAACCGCAAGATGAAGCCCCTTGTGTCTGTGATCGAAGCGAGCAGAAAGGGCAGAAAGTAAGGGAATCTGGGGGAACTGAATCTGGAGGCACCCTTAGAACCTTGTAGGCTGCTTCTATTGGGAGGTTCCTTGAAAACATCTTAAGAAGCTATAAATAAAAATTTTAATATTAGTTGATGAGGCCGCCTGGACCCTGAGGCCCTGGGGCAAACTGCGCCCCTCCCTCTTGGCGGCCCTGAGAAAAAGTGCAGAGACCCGTCCAAAGACTTCTTCCGTTATTTAGGGTGTCGGGCAAAACCGTAAATTTACTCGTAATCATGAAATCGTTTTTTATGCAAATCCAGCATAAAGGGAGGACTCAATTTACTGGAATACTCGCAGTCAGCCGCTCATCTTTATGCATAAAAGTTTAAAGGTGCAGTTTGTTTTAACGAGCCAATATGATGAAACTCGGATTGGCTCACAAGCAAACTCTATTGTTTTGACTGTTTCCTACGTCAGTTTCAGTTGACAATAGAACCAAATAATTGAGAACAGTAGAGTTTGTGCGCAGTTATGCTGTGAAGGAGGTAAAGGGCTGCGAATAAACTTAGCTTGTCGAGCTAATAAAATAATATACTACAAGTAATGCTAGTCTAGTGACAGGCTAACGCTCTCATTTTCACGCGCAATTTTGGCGAATTTTCATCGATTACAAATCCTCTCGTTCATTATAAATTAAATCGTATAAATTATACTAAATGTTTTATGAACATTATATTGTAAATTAAATGAAGGAAAAATTTCATTCGATTTAGATTAGTTAATTTAAGGTATGTTTTTTTATATTTTTAAGTATTTTAGCTAGATTTCTTTCATCGAATCCAAATAAAATGAACAAACAGAGGGCTCCTCGCAAAAATAATTCTACTAACAATTAAAACCTAATTATAATATGCAAAAAAGTAATCTGCAATAAATATGAAAACGGGGTAAGATGGCGACTGTACAAGCCCAGTGCAAAATCACAGGAAAACCTCTGCTCGTCCGCAAAAACTTTCGCGAAAAAACAAATTGGGATGAAATAGCCTCTTCCAGAGACCATCTTGGTCATTGCCAGGCCCTATGTGCAATTGTTTTGTGCACATCGAATTTGATTGGCCCAGAGGCGCACATCCAACTTGTTGGCGGGGAGTGTACTCTAGCTGTACCAACTTCCATTATTCATTCTATTTGAGACTCACTGTGTTCAAAAGCACGTATTAAATGATGAATTAGAAAGCAAGTACGTGACTTTTTTAGCTGATGTGTTGTGTAACCTTTTTTTGTTGTTTTTTGTGGACCATTAAAATTGTTTGTTTTGTTTATCTTGCACTTTTCTAAATGATGAGGTTTTTTGCAGGTTTATAGACCAACTTTTTTCATTGATAATACATTTAAGGACTGAATCAGCAAATATTTGAGTGCAACACCCCTGCAACCCCTAATGTGCATCCCTGGATTAGCCTGATAATGTTCAAAATTGCACAGTCTTCCTAAATCTGCTCAATAAATTGTGTATTTACCAGCAAAATAAAGGTCACACCTTAGATACGCCTCGACACATCAAGATACCAGAGTCATAAGTATTCTCTGAAGCTGATCCTTTAATTTTGAAATTGAGGATCTTCCTCTTGACTTTTAAATTCGGATTCATCGTTTTCCTGAGGAACACGGCTAACCCGATGCTGATCCTCAGTGTTTTCAACGGGTTGACGTACTAATCGAGGTGGTTCAGACGGCTGTGCTATGGGCGATGGCATCCTCCGAGATTCTGGAGGATTCTGTGGTATTTCTGATGAAGGGTATGGCATGACTGACGGCAAAGCTTGCAGAGCAAATTTCAGCTCGTATTTCTTCGATCTGCTATCACCGCGAACAATTTCGATGATGAACGTAAATACACCAATAGATATTTGGTCGTTATTACGAAGTTCGTATACTTCACCAGAATTCAGCTCCCTATTTCCATTCACCTTAATCTTCTTTAATTCACTTTTGTTCCTTATCATCGCAACAAATCTTTGCGAATTTTCATTTCGATTATCTCTTGTTATCGTGAATTCAGCATGTTTTCGCGACGACAGCAAGTCATGCAAATAAACGTCAACATTCTCACCTCGCCCGAATAGCGTCCACTGTCCTATGCCCTTGACGATGGCTTCAGCTGGTAGCAAGTGCAGCATCTTTGAAACAGGGTCAACATTCTTTTGATGAGGCCGCACCTCTAGTAATTTCCAAATGACTTTGGTATCAACGTAGACTGAAAGAGAAAGTTAATGTTATACTGTCTTGCGTGCTTTAGCTTGTTTTAGATTTCAGTCGTTTTTAATCATTCTTCGATGGTAGGTTTTATGGAGCTGTAAGAAAACTCTTCTTTAAAGGTCTCTTTATCAGCATCATTGTAATCTGGTTCCATTTCTTGTCAATTTATGACTAGGGCCACAGATAACTGCCCCCTTACATGTCTTTTAACCGTTTACTCCAAATTTTCCATCAAGTAAACAATTTTGCAATCAGAGACACCGGAGGGGGGAGCCTAAGTGAAAAAATGCTTCCCCTGCCCACTCCAAGTGTAAAAAATTGGGGAAAGGGATAAGGATGCCCTTTTTAAAAAAACTTAAGGCTTAAAATGTTTTAACAGAAATGATATTGCAGGGGTAAATATCCAGTTAAATTTACAGAAGCAATATCTAACATATGTCTAATTTTATGGGCAGATATTTGCAACAGGGCCCAAGTTCCATCAAGTGAAAAATTTTCCAATAAACTAAGCAAAGCTGACCACAAATGCTAATATGACATCATTCATTGTTTGCCCAAATTACCAAATACATCAACACAAACAATTTTTTCTCTAGATTGGCAAATTCAAGGCTGGTTACTCTTGAAAAACCACCGCTAAACATAAATATTGATCACTTTTGGTATCAATTGCTTATGCATTCAGGTTAGCCCCCTTGCCACTTGATCACTTCAGTCTTCCTGCAGGATATTTTTGTATTAATTTAGAATGGCATAGTTACCTTGATTATGCCTAGGGTCATCATCATCTTCTTCTACTGTTCTCATCACGCGATGGTTTCCATCAGGTGCTTTTAGGTCATCATCCAAAGTTTTACTGCCAAAGTAATCAGCAGGTGGTCCACTGACAAACCCCTGAACCTCAGAATTATTTGCTTCAGCATCTTCTTCTGTTCTAAATGCTCTAATTGAATCTTTACCAGCAGTGTGACTAGGGGATTCTTGTGTTTGAGATCCTCTCCAGTTGAAGAATTCTCCATTTTTGTTCCGTTCAGGCGATTCCTGTGTCTCAAAGTCTTTCATTCTTGGTGGATTTGGCTCATCCCCTTCAACAGTAAGTTGTAGGTGCATGTTCATTCTTTCATCATTTGCATTTTTTCCTTCTGTGTCTGTTTTTACACTGTCATCTTCCTCAACAGTCTCTTCTGTTTTAGCATTTTGAAATTCACTCATTTTCAAGTTCTGTTTAAGTTTAAGCAAGAGAAAATTTTGAGAAATCTTGGAAATAGACACATTGACTCCAGAGAAGGAGTTAAAGTCAAGATTTGTAGCAGGGTATCTAATTGGGACTTGGGAAATCAAGGGGCAATAAAGCAGTCTGTAGAGTGTGGCAACTGCAAGCTTGAGGGACTTTGCAGTAGGGTGAAGTGTACCCCAAAAATTAGGCCTTGCACCCGTGGATGGTATGAGTGCATGAAAAAAGAAAATTAGGCTGTTGAAGTTTAAAATTGAACACATTTAAACATTAGGAATTTTCCAATTGCCCCATTGTTTTAAACATTTTCCTCTTGCCCAATGTCTTTAATCTAATGATAATTATTCTTTAATTCATTTTCATTCATTTATCAAATTTCAACCAAAAACTGTTTTTGTTCACTAGTCACTCCCCATTCCTTTATTAAATGATTCACAAAAAAGGAAAGAAAAAATATTCACCCAGGAACTTTGGTTTGCTGCTGGGCCAATTTTTTTAAGCCCACTTAATTATGGTGTAATTCAAAAATGCCAAAAAAAAATTGGGAAAGATCAACATGGAATGCACCCTGGAGGTTAAGAGCGCTAATGCACCTGACATGCGTAGATAGCAATACCAATTTAAAAAAGGGGGTTTTATGCACTTACCCATACCCTATTAAACCGATGCAAACCCTAACCCTGATCCAATCCTTTTGGGTAAACCCTGAAAGTATAGTATTTCAGAGCGTTTAATAATGTTGTTGCTGTTGGAAGGTACGTTTATGCATCGGGGCCGTAGTTAACTAGACTTAACTTAGGCCACGTTTTGGCAAGTTGCGTTACCAAATGTTTCTTGGTGAATGGGGGTTACGCAAATTTTCCATCAATAAAAGAGCCTCTTTTTCACCAGAAAAGTCTGGTTAGAATTCTTGGCAAGGAAAAAATATCAAGCGCAAAGAGCATGCTCGTTTATCAAAAACGAAGAGCTGATTAAAATCTAAGACCATTTTAGGCCCATATGGGAGAAGAGGTGTGGTTTAGATCCAGATGGTTCTTTAAGCCTGATGATCATATTGAAGCCTCAATTCAAAGGATAATATCGTTCAATTTAATTTTACTGTGAATGTTTATACAAAAAACTTACGATTTTTACGCGTCAGTACAACTCTGTTGACAAACCTGACTCTTTCATTAACTGCTAAGGTTATTTCCCAACAAGGAACATATGACGCAATTGATTTGCGCCTCCCCGCTGGTTGTGTGGTGCACATCATAGTTACGATATCATAACTTCCTCTTTTACCAAATCGTCTTAAATCGTCGTTTGATTGGCAAAAAGTGCTAAATAAGAATAGTTCACACGACAGAAGAATAGTTTTAATCTGAGGGAGCGAAAGGGCTTGGCGAAAGTGACAAGTGAAAGCTGCTGAGAAGGAGCCTATTGTTAATTGAAATTTCCTAGAAATGAACTGAATTGATTCAACTCAGCGTCTTATTGGAAAATGGGAAGTGTTACAAGACGACACGGTAAAAATGGAACAAAAGAATTTCAGGATCAAAATGCGGATGAGTTTAGTTTTTTGGAGCTCCTTTCATCCACTAGGTATGTTATCTGCATAAAGTTTTACAGTGGACCGAAACCTCATTATTTGCAACCAAGATAAGGAAATTTATATTTTATGAATATCCTTTGTTTGTATTTGATGGTACCAGATGGATCACAGGTAGCCCTGTATGAATAATATTGCACCTTTTCACCGCGATCTCAGGTGCGCAACCAAAATCCCAAAGTGTGGAAGTACACAATAATGCTAAGCGTGCAATATCACTTGTCTTGTGCAGGAATTTTTGCGGTGCCGACATTCGTTGCTAGAAAAGATGACTGCATAACTGTAGAATGTGTTTGACCGCGCTCTTGCCACGCCCAAGTCACGTCCTTCACTTCGGAAACACCCAGTGTATCAAGTGCACAGTAATAATGTACTAGAAATTTCTCCGGAGTGCCAGAGTGCAGAGTATGGCAATGGCACTCCCAAGAAATTCTTAAATGCCTAAGATAGCGCACCTGGGCGCCCCTCAGATTTTGGAGTTTTCATGCGTTTGTGCAGTAATGTTCATAGTGTAGTGGCGCACCTGACGATTTTTGTACGGTTTTTGCGCACCCGCACCTGAGGTGCGGTACTGTTAGCGCACCCAAGATCTTGTCAAGATTGGCCATACTCTGCAAACTGGCCGGAGTGCACCTGCCATACTTACCATACAGGCAACTAGCTGACGCATACATTGAACCCGAGCAAATTGCTTTATCTCTATCTTTCCTCATGTTTGTCGGTATCAGATGTACTTTTATGACTGATCAACAAGAATTGAAAAAATGAACTACGTGCTTCATGATGCTTTGCCACACTCTTCCTTTTTTTTGAGAGTGACAAATGAGATGAATCGGATGACATTTAGTGATGGATTTTAATCTTTAAATGCTTCGAATTTCTCTATTAATTGTTGCTACAATTTTTCTGTTTTATCATGAATTTTTGCAGGTTCTTTTCTTATTTCACAATCCACAATAAACATTCAAGCCTATTTGCTCAGTTGATCATCTTTGTTTACTCAGCTGCACGAAAGACATCTTTTTGACCAAACTAACCAAGCAAGCAGTTTTCAAACTAATTTAATGCAAATACCTAAATTGTGAAGATTGAATTGCTCTTTTTTAAATTCAAAATCGTTTGTTAACTTTATATCTATTTCACTTCATACATCATTTTTTTGTTGCAAAAACAGGATGGCCTTTTCAATAAAAATGGAAAAAAGTTTTGAAGGTGGCCCCAGGAACTACAGCAGGTTAAAAGATGGTGCATGGAAGCTTACCAATGGACTAATGGCAGTTCTGTTCTACATTGCAGCCGTTCTGCAGGTACCTGATTTTCTCACAATCAAAATGGAGCACAAGGTGTAAGCAATGAGAAACCAAGATTGTCTTTTATGGTGAAATGGAAGACCCTTTAAGTCCATTACATGCAACTTGGTTCATCACACTATCACAAAAATCAAAGCCAACCCCACACAATTTTGATAAAGATTCTTTACCTCTTGCACCATTAAAAACGATCAGTTTTTTATATCCTCCCCCCTAGTTGGCAACCTCATCAGTGTCATTTTATATTTGTTTTTTTGTATTTTGCTACTTTATATTTATTGATGTAAAAAATGATGCATTTGTCTGAATCGACAATCCATGATTGATCTTAAAGGATTAAATTTGAAATAAAAATGAAAATAAAGAAAATACAAATTCTTCAGGTTTGGTATGGATTTACAATATATTTGGATTTATCTGGATTTATAAATCCAATGTTTAATATAATATATTTATGATATATTATATTGTTGCTAATATCATGTTTAAATTCATTTCAATTATATAATGATTGTTTCCAATGATATAATATATTCGGATTTTTCTGGATTTATAAATCCAATGAAAAGATGCATTGTGTATGTGATGTTTGCTTGTTTATGTTTTTGTTTATTAAAACTAACTGCACAGTTTAATTTTTCTCACCTTTTCAATTTTTTTTTTAGATTAATGACCCAGATTCCGAGATCTGGATGGTAAGTAATTATAAATTTATTTCAGATCTATAACCAAGATATATTTATTATATTTGATTAATTAAACAGACAAGTTATAGACAAGATAGTCTGTTTTTTTTCAAAAGTTTCACAGCTTCACTGAACATACAGGATGCTTGACATTTTGAAGTTTGGGACAAATGAGAAACCCAACAACACAAAATAAAGTGAATTTTTTTTACAAAGTTGTGAGTTAAGAGAAGAGAAAGATGTTTTTGCCAAAATATGCAAAGCATTCAGGAACTGTTTGGTATGAAGATATAAAATAAAAACCTGTTGCAATTTTGTGTATACCGGATGTGCACTTCTGTTAAGAATTGCCTGTGTCCTAAATGCTCATTTGCCAAAGAGCTTCATGTATTTGAAATCAAGTCCATGAAGATTTTCAGCGCAAATAACATTACCAGGAAGGGTAAGGTGTGGTTGTAGCAAAGTCTCCTTTTTACTTGTGTGTTTTTGCCATTGATTCTAGTTATTAATGATTTGACTGTATGCTAAAGGAATCATTGCCTTAACCTTACAATACCTCTCTGCTTTTCTCTTCTAACAGATCCTTTATCTAATTCCTGGATTTATATGCTGTGCTGTAATTATTTTTCCTGACATTCAAGGTATGTGATGTGAAATTGGTGATTCAGTATGTAGAATCTTACATGTGTTTTTCATTTGAAGTAGTGCTGTAGATCCAGGGAAATAAACGATCAATTTTTGTTTCTAAACATCAAGAAATGAAACTTTAAGGTTAAACTATTCAAGAACCTTATAGGTAAAAACTTGTTCACAGCATGGTGGAAGACAGGTTGTAAATGTCAATCACACTACTGAACATGAGTCAACATAATAATCATGATTAGTTTTCATATTCTAAAATTTTTACAGACACAAACAAGATCCGAAAAGTTGGAACTTAATGACCTTGTGTCCTTTGTGATGGGTTTCCGAATTCTTTTTCAATTATTGTTATTAAATTATACATTTGAAAATTAAGGAATTATAAAAATTACACACTGAATTTTTTTATTTACAGGATTTTGGCTGTTCAGATCAGTGACCTCGTTTCAGTTAATTTGTTCTATAACTGGGATCATTTACACAATTTACATTGGATCAAAGGAGATAGCAACTCACAAAGCAAATATTTTTGAAGTTGAGGAAATCAGGTAAATATATGGAACAACCACTTGCTAACAGGAATTGCAAAGTTTGGTAGAGTTTTTTATAAACATTTCTACCTACTCATTAAAAGGTCTTCTTAGTCACTTTTTTATAATAACATTTTGCTAAATAGCTTTGAGTTAGTCCAAAATAATTTATTTTGTTTACATTAGCTAGATGTTTAAATTCAATTTTATTTTGTAGAGAGGCTGGTGGCCTTGCAATTGTGGCAGCGTGGTTGTATGTAACACTGCAGATCAACTCAAATAGGTAAGGACTGATAATGGAACTTTTAATGCTTCAACTTTGTTTTATAATATTCTTCAATTTCTGTTGATTATGCCGAAATTCAACTCAAAACACGAGAGGAAGGCAGCAGCATGGAAAAATTTCTCAGCTCCCACCTGAAATTATCCCAGTTCGAGTTTTCATTGTGGCTCCATATGTTTACGTCGAAAAATCTAAGATGCAATGGATATCTTAAGATGTCTTTCAATAGTATGGTGCAATGTATTTCTTAGAACAACATACTAGTCTGTCAACAGTGAAGTTGTTATAGTTCAAGTTTCCATTATAAAAAATTCCACGACAATACAAATTCCTTTTAAACAACAAAAGTTTCGTTCTGCTAATGCTTGGGACTGTCATGACCACATAGATTCAATTGAAGTTCACCTCTTTGGAATGGTATAACTGAGATGCTAATGCCTTTTTAATTATTGATTTAGATTATTTGTTTAAGTAAGTCCCAAGAGACCATTTAGCACCCACAATGATTAAGTTGTTTACAACGTTCTTAGTTGGTTTGATCATTTTTAATTTAACGCTTTCAAAAGCAAACGCGATGCTTTTATTTCTGGTACTCTAATAACCTATTTACACTACATAACTAGCTCTGGTTTCGTTTCAGGTTAAAATAATCCAGGTTGGCCCACGTCTAATTGTGCACGCGTTTACAATTGAGTTTATCTCTCGAGTTTAGATCTTCTCTGAACTTCTTAAATAGCACAAATAACAGATGTGTTCTAACTGAAAATACGTGGTCAAGAAAACTTGCGATAAACTTGTGGCGGCGCAAGAGAGTGGACATGTCCACCCACTAACGTGGCGGTTAGGGGGAGGCATTGGGGAACCTAAGTATTACATTAATCTAGCGCCGTACCTGCAATTAACTGTTTACTATAAATGTTTCAAAAGTTGGTAAGAGGTGTTAGTGTGTTAGTGGGGATAAGGTTCTTCTTCAAAAAATTGTACATTATGTACAAAATATTAGCTAAAGAGCTGTTGTTGTCATTTTGTGGATCAATATGTAAAACTCTAAACATCGATTATTTGTTTGTTATCATTTTCTGTTCCTAGCATCCAGACAATGAATACATCAAGTTGGCTCAAGATAATTTCTGTTGCAATGCTACCTGTTGTATTGACTTCAATTTGGCTGTACACAGTTGACATTCAACAATCCCCTGAACATTGTCAGGGCATGCTTAACAAGATATCTTGAAGGAGTTTTAACTAGAGCATCTACAAAAAATCTGCATATAAGAAACGGATTTAGCAGTATAGTTTTTTATAGAATTTATTATTTTTAATTTTAAAGAATTTAATATTTATAAAGAAAAACCTTGAGTTGAATAAGCTTAAATAAAAAATTAAATATTAGTTAAAATAAAATCGTATTTTCATAATCTTGTCAAAATTTTGTATTCGCTCTATCTTTTTAACTTTTAAACTATCGGTCTTCTTTACTAAAAAGCAGGACTTATCCCTCAGTAATTATAATTTTCATCTTGAGTTCTTATTATTTTAATGTACGATTATTATATGCTAACAAAACACAGTGTATAAACATAAATGAGATGTAAGTAAGAAAATTTAACATACAAATGTTTGGTTATTTGCTTGGTTCATCTCAATCCTCTAGAATGTTACATTCTTTGTTAATTTGCCAAAGCCAACTGACAGCGATTGATGATAGACATCAAGCTAGAATAAGAATCATTTATCAAATGTAAGAGAGCCAAGCATTCATATAGGCATGAGGAAGAGGAAACTTGAGATGGAAAATTAACAGGATAAAGTCTTTAGATTCTAATTTCCATTGCTAATTTGTTCGAAGTTTCCCCCGTGGATGTTTCTTTTAAGCAGCCATGAAAATATCCCTTATCTCTGTGACAATTTGAACCCCAACTGGGAGCCGAGAAGCAAGCATATATCATGTGAAAGACTATCTAAGAATATCAAGCCTTAGTGCCACATCAGCTAACTAAAGGCTACCAGAATCCCAGCCAGGGTTCACAAAAAAATTGCTTGTTTGCTTGCTTGCTAGGTCACCGCTGGTAAATTTATATGCACCAAAGCGAGGGGGCGGCAACAGCTGCTTTATACCAGATTGATGGCAAACAGTGCGAACTAGAGACCCATTCTAATGGACCTCTGAGAAAAATACAGTAGAGAGACAGCCAATACCAGAATCTGACAAGGCACCGATGTACGACCCCAAACGTGACCTATGACAGCCAACAGCAGGCTTTATAGAATCCCAATATAAGTAACCTGTCTCTGATTGAATTACCCGATCTAGTATGCGACCATAAACATCAGCAGCCTTTTTCATCCTCTCTTGAAATTTGAAATCCTCGACAGAGATCTAAAAAGATAGGCGATTCAATGCTAAGAAAGGTCAGGGTAACGTAGTGAACTGCAAACTTCAAAAGAAGAAACATTACATAAGAAGTTAGCGTTATTGTTTTTAGGGTAGATTTTAAACATGGTATTGTAGCTTTCATTAACACGTGTCAAGTATCTTAAACTTTAACTTGTTTCTTTGAATGTAATTGAATTTATTGGTAATATATTTTATTTGCCTCTCGATCCTTATCCGACTTTGTATACTCTGATGTGTGGCAACTTAAACATTACTTCTCAGAATGCTAAGGACTGAACAACCATGGTGCCACCACATTCGAAACTACTTGCATTACACCACTGCACGACACAGGAACCAAGAAATAGTTGTAAAATTCACATTATATATGATACATTATATATAATATATAATATATAATATATAGTATATTGTTTATCACATACCATATATCTTATATTTCACTTAAGAAGCAAAAGCGAAATATCTCAGTGTATTTATTTGAGTAGTTTATATTAGTATTTAAACTTTCAAGGTATGAGCTATTGAATAAATTTATATATTTATATATATATTTATAAATTTATTAAAATTAAAAGAACAATTCTCAACAACAGTTATGATTATATCTAATATCTAATTCTCTGACGAGTGCCGAAAAGAAGTTCCAAAAATTTGCTTCGTAATGCTTCTGTTTATTTGAGAAGTTTCTTTTTTGTATAAACCACCTTTTTCTTCAAAGGTGGGCAAATATTTGCGTAGCAATCCAAGATATTGATGCAAAAGCAGATAGATGCGCATTTGTTGGATGCAATTTAACAACGAGGGACTTTGCTACTTACCATTACAGAAACTTCACTTATTTCGTCTTCAATCTCGGCTATTTCTTGACGTATTTTCATGTCTAGATCTGTTTTCATTGTAGCCATTCTCCTGTAAACAGAAGCATGGGTTTTATACAAAATTCTACCATTTTCATAGCAGAGGAATAAACGAATCTTTCGAATATGCTTCTTTTGGCTTGAGTGTTAAGAGTTTTAAGAGATTAAAGGCTGCGTATTGCGTATTACAAGGATCTAAAACAGAACGTATTCCAATGATTGGTATTCCTTTTCGTCTAATTCGTTTCATTTTTGTACTTAGTTATTGGCTTCTCATTCTCTTCTTTTCTTCTCTTCTCTTCTTTTCTCTTCTCTCCTCTCCTCTCCTCTCCTCTCCTCTCCTCTCTTCTTTCTCTTCTCCTCTTTTCTTTTGCATAGATTTAAATAAAATGTTACAAATCCGCTCTTTCTCATTATCTCTTTGTCGCATTACATTATACTCCCAATACAATTATATTAAGCTAAGTTCAAAATGAAATGGCTTTACAAACCCCTGCTCAATTTCGATTTCTTTCAATTTCTCAGTTGTACTCTTTTGATGCTGGGATTGTATCCTTGCGTCCCTTTCTGTCTTCATGTTCTGTTGTCTGATAACATTCTGTGAAAAAATTGCAATTCCAAGACATTTAATGCAGATAACGGAATAGCATGCTAAACATGGGCCTGGCATTTTGCTTAATCTTGTTCCATCCCAGTCAGTATGGTTAGAAATTCGCGGTGTTGTCTATAGTAATTGTATGAAATTTTCGTCCTGTCATTCTAAACTTTCGTTTTGAATATCAAAAAGGCATAAATATCCTTTCAATCATCAATCTAGTATTTTTACTAAATGCGAAAGGAATGCTTCTCAAGTAAAACTGAAAAGTCTGACAATATAAGGTATTGTTTGCAGATGGAAAAGCACAGCCTGTTAATTTATTCAATTGCGGGCATCAAGTATCAAATTACCGCCCCGGGCCATACGTTTCTTACCTGTATACCAGCTGATAGGTCTGTAAAACTTTGCTCTCGTATTCGAACTTTCTCTTTTATCAGATCGAGACTCCTCGTCATTCCACTGAAATTGAAGATGGGAACTCGAATTTAAAGGTTCATTATAGACATTTTGTGTTTTATTCTTTTAGAATTTAAAATCATTTTGCGATTTTCGAAACATCATAATGAATTTTTTACGTGTCCCTTTACAACTTTTATGACATAATAAAATGCAATTGACGTCAAATTTGTTATATAACAAAAATCACAAAAATCAAAAACTTGAGAAAATTCCCTGACATTTCGCAGACTCGGGTGCAAGACCTTTTTCTTGGCCTATCCAGGTGGTACATAGCTTTGTCAATATATAAGCTTCTTCCTAGGCTTACAAGGTTATGTGCCTGCTTTGGAAAATGTTTCAAACAAACTCCTTGATAATAAAGATAAGCATTTTCAACCAATTGGAGCCTTACGTGTGTTTCTCAAGGGCAGCAGCAAAACATGAAATCAGTTTCAGCGCAGTTGCACAATCCTTAATAGAGAAATGTGGCATTAAAATTCATATTTAAAATTCCGTGACAAGTCGATAAAAAGTGACAAAAATTCTCAGGTTAATTTTTCACCGAGAAACTCTTCCTAAGTAGAAATTTTGATATCTTGAGTTCTGTCTCTACTGTAGGTAGTTTGATCTTTTAAATTTGAGTCTCTATTGTAAGTAGCTCAGTAGTAAGTTAATAAACAATGTATGCAATTTTTAAAAAGTAAACGTGGACTTTAATACTCTTTAAAACTTTCCAAACATTTTTCCTATTTGGGGCATCAAGGTGCTCGGAGTCAAACTGATTAATAACATCTCTCAAATAACGGTTGAAAATGCGGAAGGTATGCAAATGTGGTTTGATCCAAGCCTAACCTCTCTTTCCACATTTTTGGTCACACCGCTGGATGCTGGAGAAAGTTCAAGATGATGATGCATGAAAATACTGTCGAAATACGTTGGGAACTCGCAGACGGGCTTGTTAGTTTGACAACTATTAATTTCGAACCTTTCACTTCACGTTTGAGGCCCTAGTTAGCTTTATAATGAAAAACAAACCTCTTCAAGATCACGAAGTTGACGTTCTTTGAAGATCAGCCTGTTCAGCCGGCTCGACCGCTCCAAGGAAATTTCGGTGCCTTCTTTTATTTTGTCCTCCATTTGAACGCTGTTCTGTAAAAATCAAACATATCAGTTGAAGAAAGATGTTGTCCAATTACGCGTGCTTCAAATCAGTGGCGGACACTTGGGCAAATATTGGGGAGGGGGCAAGCCTATTGTTTTGGTAGGATGACATCACACGTTTCCTTTGATTTAGAGCAAAAGACTATTGTCTTCAAAACTATTAGGGGCCATCGCCCCCCCCCCCCCCTCGTCCCCCCAAGTGTCCACCACTGCTTCAAATTATCCCCGGCATGGGACTTTGGTCCATATTCTTTAAAATCCTCTCTGCAGGGTACACTCTTGAAATAATTTCTCCTTGAAAACATGCCAGAAAATGACTTTTTCACAGCAGAATTGATACAGAAATTTGGGAAAAAGTTGGATAGGAACAAACGATACCCAAAAATGGGAAGAATTTCTCAAAAAAGACTCAAAACTTGGACGCCAAACGTCCCTGCCAGAAGTCTTGGGTACTGCCAGGCCTTGGGTATCACCCATTGTGTACTGTGTATCATATATAATGAGCATTAGACCAGTTATACTCGTGAATTAGGTTCCCAAGATTACCACAAGATTAAAAGATTTCTAAACAGATCAAATGGATTTTCATGGAAGGTTTTCTAAGGAATCTTTTAGAGCGAATACCATTCAGTATAAGAAAGACCATTCTTGCTAGTCACCCAAAACTTACCAAGAGTGCTGCTTTGTTTTGCACTGATTGCACCTCCTGAGCGGATCGCTTCTCATCTCCACTCTGCAAAGAAATTCATTCTTTTTCAGTTAGCTGCGCAGCAGCATGCATAACAGACTCAACTTAGAATAAAATGGGTTATGGGTCCTCGTGTACCCTTTTCATTGCAACCATTACGTTGTTAGCCGTTAAGCTGGTGTTAGGTTACATGAAGGGGGCTTTGTAACTATAGAGGAAAGAAACATATTCGACTGCGTGCATTTTTATGAACTAGTTGAAACGTTAACCCCTTCGCCCCCGGACGGGCCATATGTTTCAATGACAAACACTGTAAAAGATAATTCTTCAGGAGGTGAAGTACAAAATACTGTAAATGTTCTGATAGCAGTTTCTATAATAGTTTACGCTTTTACTTAATTTCTTTGACTATGCCCCCCCGAATAGCGTAGTTTTATATGGGTTTTAACATTTCAATGAAAACAAATCCGGGTGCGAAAGGGATAAATAAAGAGACCTAGGTTAGAGCACCATTGTTCAAATCGAAAGGGACCCAGATCAAGAGGATTAAATCCCAAAACAATTTAGAATGAGTTCCACGATTACCTTGTTCAAAAAGAGACTGAAGGATTCCTACAAAATTAAGATCCTTCATCCAGCACGATCCCTAAAAAGACCAGGAATTTCGTGTATTTTAGATGATCAATATATACTTATTTGTAAATCAACTATTTTTTGTCTCAAATATATATAACTTTGTTCAAAATAAAAAATAATTGAATTTATTGAATTTGATGAACCTGGAAACAGTTGATATCATTATCATTAAAACTATTATTATGCATTTTTGAAAATTACATTCAAGCTTATTCAAGCTGTAAATAAGGTTAAATGCCAACCAACAATTTTACTGTTAAAACCCATATAAATCTACGATTTTCAGGGGGTAGCATAGTCAAATAAATTAGGTGAAAGCGTAAACTATTATAGAAAAATGCCATCCGAACAATAACAATATTTTGTACTTTACCTCCTGAATAATTATTTTTTACGGTGTCTGTCATTGGGCCATATGGCCCGTTCGGGGGTGAAAGGGTTAATATATGCACAAAAAATGATACAGAATAAAATTACACGTACTTGCTGATGAAGCATTTCATTGTAATCTGATCTCCTCATTTCAGCTTCTGGTTTCAACTACAAAAGAACAGATACTATATACACATCTAGCGTTAAATTGGAAATTTTGCGTCTAACTAGATCAAAGGAGATTATCTGTCGACGAAAAGCAAAATGTTGAAAATTTTTTTAGGAGAAACGCCCATTAATACATTTGTACACATAACAGACATATATATCTACGTAGCATGTTCATTAATTCATTCATAGTTTCCTCATTCCCATCTTTATTAATGCATTTTGTCTTTCATTCACTCATTACCCAATGCATTCATTTACTAATTCATTTGATCATTTATCAAATTACAACCAGCTGCTCATTCTTTTCCTCATATATTCATTTCTTCATTTAACGTATAAATTCATTCATTCATTCATTCATTCATCCATCCATTCATTCATTCACTCATTCATTCATTCATTCATTTATTCATTCATTAATTTAACATTCTATACCTTCAGGTATACATGCATTAATTAATCAAATACCTTTGCCAACTCTCTTCGTTCCTCTGCTCTCTTCAACCTTACAAAACACAAAGTTTCAATACATTAACATTGCTGGAATAAATCCCTCGTAAATTGCTACAATATAGTTTAGTTCTGACACTAACGTGGAGAAGATTTCCTGGTAGGAAACGGACAATAATTATAACATTACATATAGACATTCGAAGAGCCAAAAACAATACAAAAATCCTTCATTCAAAGTCATTCCACTGGTCTCAATCATCAGTCTCCAAAACCTACATAAAAAGCAAAGAAATGAAATTGTGAAGAAGCATCACAAAGCAAGCAGTTGGTTATGTTTATTCTTGTTGATCAATCATAAAGAATCATCTTTAAAACAGACCAACTTGGGGGATAGTAAAGCCTGGTTCCCATAAAATCGTAAGTGTCGGGAACGTGTCGCCGAATCCTTCTTCCATCTTCCACAACGATCAAAGAAAAGGTGTTCCCATAAAATCGTTAGTGTCGGGATGATGTCGCCGACGCGGGTCGCCGAATTCTTCTGTTCAATAGATGAGGGTAGAAAATTTTTGAGGTCTGCAGTCTAAAATAATGCGTTTTCACGAAAAACGGTCGGGGTGAAAAACACCAATTTTTGATAACACTTCAAGGGGCGTAAGTGTCTTATGACGATTCAATTGAAAACTGGTCCGAGGTCGCCCATTAATAACTTTTTTGTTTTGCAATATTTTTTTCAAAATTCGTTCACAGTTCATAGATGTGGGTAGTTTTTGAATACAATTCATAAGCATTTCATTGTCAACTTGATACACTACTTGTTGGGAGGCCATTTTTTGATCAACTGTTCTGACAACCACAACAAATAAACTAAAACGCACAAAAAGCTTTACAATGATTGGTTAATTGCATCCATGAGACCAAGTTTTGACAATAGTGGATCGGCGACGTCGGCGACCAGTGTTCCCATAAAAATTTTCTTTGATCGTAACAGTCGTAAGAGTCGGGAAAGTTGAACTCAGATCAACTCTACCGATCTTTGCGATTCACAGTTGGCGTAGTAGTAACGATCGTAAGAAATTGTTCCCATAAAAATCGGGAGGCCAACGCAGACTGACGCAGACCGTCGCCGACTCCCTTACGATTTTATGGGAACCAGGCTTAAAGAAGAGCAACTAACTCTAATTCTTCTATTCCTCGATTTTTGTCATCTGTAACCTGTTCTTCTTCTTCTGCACATTGTTTTATTTCATTCTGAAAAGAACAAGTTGTTTCAATTAACACATATCGATTTCAATAGAACTAATCATAAAACTAATCTCCATTAAAACTAATTTGAAGACAAGAGCGCCAAAACTGACGGCAAAAATATCTCTCTAAGTACCGTGTCCACCCAGGACGTAAGTGGTCAAGGCTCTCTCTCTCTCTCTCTCTCTCTCTCTCTCTCTCTCTCTCTCTCTCTCTCTCTCTCTCTCTCTCTCTCTCTCTCTCTCTCTCTCTCTCTCTCTCTCTCTCTCTCTCTCTCTCTCTCCTTTTTTCATTTCAGCAGCTCTATCTCTCACAAATTCACTTTGGCTTTTCTGGCACACGTTCTACCATCAACGGGCTCAAACACACCAAGTATTTTAACTGCATTCTCCCGCTGCTTTTCTTCCTTCAAAATGTCCAGTGACCATAAAATTTTCTAGCCATTCATTCCTATTATATTCCCCAAACCTTTCAACCACCACTTTCTCATCATTAGCAGCAGTAACATTTGTAATACAGTTGCCGAAACACTGGAACAAAATCTATGAATGTTGTGTTTTTAGTTTGGTTTATAAACAGTCAGAATGAAAATATTAAATTGATAAAGTTTTTTGGTTACTTACACATTGACTGAAGGCATCATCAACAACATTTTGTTTTGAATTGCAGAAGCGTAGATAGTTTACCAAGGAGCTGAAACAAAAAATAAGGAACCATGAGTAAAATAACAGCTTATTTCTGCATTCCTCTATCAGCATGAAATTTTTATTTTATAATATTTATCCAAGTAAAACGTTTCAGTAAAAGTTTTAATTACTGTTCCCCAAACTGACGTGTTAAAACAAATTAATAGATATAATATTACAAACAAAGTAGCCCTAATTGCTTGGTAAAAAAAGAAAAGAAAATAAAACGAGACAAAGGAAGACAATATCTCCGGTTCAGTGTACCACCAATACTTTTTCAAAGTTGGTTTTTTAAAGGAAGGTTGCTACTTTAGCTTCCCTACGCAAGCTGTTCCAAAGTTTGGTCCTACGCAAGTCTGGCCCCTCGATACGAGAAATAGATTTAAGACTAAGATAAACAATGACAATGTTAGATAGTACTAACTTTAAAAAGTGGTAATATGAAAATTCCTTTATTTCTCAAATGTTTGATCCATTCTGGGCACTTGATGAATAATGGTGCCATTGATGTGTATGGACAAGGACTTATCATTTCAGGCCCTGGTGACAAAGGAAGTGAGACAAAAGTGGTCCAAAGTGTCTGTGGTCCAAGGATAATTTATCACCCACTTATGCAAATGTCTGAGCTTTGGAAGTTAGAGATCACAGCCTAAGGAGGGTGTTCCCCCATGCTCTAGGGAATACTGAGAGTTCAATTGAATTGAAAGCATGATTTAATGTATTTTTTCTAAAGAATTTAGCTTACCTTAGCAGTCTATGAGTTCGCTTGGGTTCTAGGGATATAACAACAACAAAAGTTATGACTTTACAAGCTTGTACAAAAAGATGAATTTTTGCTCTTCATACGAAAGGTAATTTTTTATACAACAGTCCACAGAAGTAACTAACGACAAATCCACAGGACAAGTTAAATTTCATATCATGACAGGCCTTGCCCTGAGTCAAAAAATGAGCTCCTTCAACAGGTTAGGGGGTCTATTTGCCATCTCTTCTGAGAAAACATTTACCTTACTTAAGATGAAACCATTAAAAGCATATGTGAAAAAGCTGACAAAGAAATGTTGACTGAAATTTGGGTGCTCAGAAAATTACGCTCCATGCATAATCTAAGACATGTATTAGGCGCTTGGGTTTGATGGAGTTCTGATTATTCTGATCAAACTCAACATTCTGATAAGACTTATTTTGCAAAGATTTACAGACCTAGCGCCCCCCTCCCCCCTACAACACTATCCTGTATGCCACCCATGCAGTCAAGGAGCACATTTTCTAGATCTATCAACCAATCTTTCTCTTTCACTGTGTTTTCACTGGCCCAGTTTTACCTTAAAATTTCAGAAATGAGGCACTCAAAGAAAAATGAAATTTGATGAAGTCCTCACTTGGGGCAACAAGGTCTCTGAAACTGAAATTGTTTATGCAGCATGCCTTGAACACACTTGATCTAAAGATGAAAAATTCTGTATAAGTCACCATTTAAGTCAGAAATATATGTAATATGTAAACAACATGTTTTAGTCTCAGTATCTCACTGGTTAAAGATGTTTAGGTTAAACCTGTTATGTATCCCACCATGTAAAGCAGAGACTGAGCCAGTAGGCAACAGCCCCCCCCCTTAATTGCTTTTGAGTTGGCCAAGATTTTCAGTTAGTCTGTCAAATTTTGCTTGGCTGCTCAGCCAAATCCCTCTCTCTGAACTTTTTGCCCCCCCCCCCAAATTGTCTGATCTTAGCTCCACCCCTGGGGTAAAGCTGAAAGATCAAGAGAGAGACATGAAAAAGATGTTGCTGATTGTCAACATTCTTTTTTCAATCTAAAACTTATAGATCTTATTGCAATTATCATGGTCTCGTGATTATCCTAAAAGTAATGGAGACAAATACATACAAAGTAACTGTCAGACCAAGTAATGATATTGAGTCTTCTTGAAGCCAATGGTGTTTTATTTCCAATACATGTTCACTGACTCTAAGCTAAAATAAACAAGACCATTTGAATTGATTCATCCACTAAAATCATCATCATCTATACAAATTAACAGTTAATTGCAATAATTAATTTTCATCACATGCTTCTGTCTTTAGCAAGTCCTTCAAGTGGTGCGATTTTTGCTTACAGTGTTGTCTCGTCATTTAAGTTTAGTTTGATGTTTACTAATTAAAATCTTTTCTATCAACTTCATTCATGTTAAGTCTTCCTCTCTGTCTTTTCCTTTGTTGCATGGATTTAAATAGAGCTAGCCGAACTAGAGATTGTCTGTTAAGCTGGTTTGATAAAAGAAGGACTGCTAAATTTTTGGGAGTAATTGCAGAATACAGGGCCACTGAATAAGTCTCGTGCTTCTTGCTATCAACTAGCTTTTCTGTTTGCATCAAATACTTGGCCTCATGTAATTTTCCATAATTGATTGAATAGAGGGCATTCATCTCTGTGATCTTCCATTCTGCATGCATTAAATAAATAGCCCATGGGAATATGGTTATATGTGGCCCTGTATTCTGCAGTTGTACCAATTTTTGCATTCAGTTTGGCTTTCTGGATACATATGAATTACGAAAACAATTTTCCTGCAATGAAACAAACCAGGTGTGTCCATAAAATTCAGTGAATTCATTTTCTAAACAATTAATCAATGATCCCCTATTCCAATGCCTAAATTCTGAATACAAACAACTTTATGGGAATATCAAATCCAAATTTGATGATAACAGAATCAAAATTTTCAGAGCACATACCAAACTTAGCTGTTCTGATGCTCCAGGAAACTGTGCAAACAGCAATGCCCTGTAGATTTCAATTGCTGTTTCAGACTGCAAAAAGCAAGGAATAGAAACAGTGCAGTTGGTGGTAATGAAAATATCAATGTTGACAAAGATGGCAATTATGTCGGCAGCTTCATTCTGCATGCTTGCAGGTTAAGTAATCCGCTGGTTGACCACGAAAAAGCAAACATGCCTGTCATCACTACGGCCAAGAACTCTACGGCCCAAAGGAAACTGGCCATGTGACACAAATATCGAATGGTGAAGAAATTCAGGGGGTCATCTCTGCCAATAATGGGCATTTGAACAAGTTTTGTGGCAATATTGATATTGATATGTGGCAATAAATGAAATAGGGTCACGTCGCCCTAAGTGGGACGGCGTCTAATTGCAAAAAAATCTTACGCGCTTATTGTAATGACTATTTTAAGGATTCAGAGTCACCTTAATTTGTTGAAAACGCGCGAAAATGTGTTGCTGACGCCATATTTTGTGTGTTGGTTAATTTTTATTGCTTTACCAAGACAAGTGTTGGTTGGAAACGGAATTTAAATGTTAGAAGCATTATAGAGTGGTAAGAGCTTGTGTTTTCCTCTCCGTTCTTTCCACCGCACCTCAACTTTCTTTTTCATTTTTTTGCGAGTCGCTTTGAGTACATTAAAAATAACAACGGCAGCATATTCTTCGACCCTCAGGTAAATAAAAGTCAAAAAAGTCGATTGATTTTATGCCCTGCCTTGTTCCTTGGAGGCCTTTTCTCAAGACCGATATGAGTAGCCTCGTGTCGCCCTAAGTGGAACAGTTGCGGAAAGTCCATGCACTTTGTTCGAAACTCAGTAGCACCGGCTTGAGACCATTGGATGAGAAGAAAAATTTATCCTCCGGCGCGTTCAGCAAACATAGCAGTCAGGTCCAGCAACAATGTTTCAAAAAGTTTCCAGAATTAGAAAAGTCTCTGGCAGGTGTAATTCTCCGTTTTTGCAAAAGGATTGCTGTGAATCCTTTTGATTTACGAAACTTTCTCCTTCTTTTAATACCGTCCCAAGTAGGGCGACGGCCTATCATTTCGAAAAGGAATAGGAGGGCATAGTAATTTTGTTCTCACAGAAAGAAGATCGAGCTGATAAGTCTGCCTCTATGCAAATATTATGACCATAGAATAAGAAATATTTTGAAGGCTTGTTGTTTTTATTACAATGTTCAATTGTGCAAATGAGAACCGAGTCCTTAAAATCGTTCCACTTAGGGCGACGTGACCCTACTCCGAACAATTATATTTTGTTTTCACGTCTTTGATATATATTCTGATACGCTGAACATTACGTTATTTCATGACTCACAATAAAATTGAAGGAAACTGGAAATTAAAGTAATGCTTTGACAAACCTTAATACAAAAATCGTGGAAGTTGATTCTGTTCTTCATACAAAAATCATAAAAAACCAAACCGAATGCCAGGAAAGGGTTTTGGGGGAGGGCTTGGTCCAGCCAAGGGACTGGCAAGATTAGACAAAAGAAATGATAAAAAGCTGGCACACATTTTGTAATTTTTTTCTCGAAAGAGCCTCTTTTGTTAGGCAAATAAGTAGGTAGGTCTGTAGCAGGTAGGCCCAATTAACAAGGGCAGGATCGTGCAGCTTCAGAGGAGCTGTCTCTTACCTGAATGTTCTTTAAATTTTCAGTAGTTACTGCTAAGGTCCCATCAGATATATCATGGATGGCACTGACGATCACATCAAAATCCAAGAGAGTGGGTTCGGCTTCGGATCCGCAGGTAGACATTTTCAATTTTGTTTCGTTGCTCAACTTTGGCGCCACTTCGAAAGCTACTTCATGTAAGACAAACGTACAAATGTAAATCGCAGACGGTCAATCTAAAGGGGTTGGGTGGGTCCAATGTTTTTGTTATTGATAAAAATTGTTGTTAGTTTGCATGTCATTGGACTTTTAAATATGTAACTGAAATTAAACCGAAATCTACGAATTTACCAGTACATCACGAACCCCAACAATTCCATCAACGGTATTGCACCCAAAGACGAGTACTTAAATTTGCCCCAAGTAAGAATAACCTGCATTGCAGTCTAGAAAATGAGCTGCACCGCAGGCTACAGGAGGTTGGAGTCAGAAATAAAGAAGAGAATGTCAAATACGCTTCTTTGAAGATAAGTATTCATTTACTAAGCATACTTTAAAACAAACCTTGTGTCACAAAATAAAGAAACTATTGCAGATGAAATATAATATTGTTGGTACTGCATCTTTCGAAATTGTACAGCGAATTATTTATGTAGCATGCCAAGAGTTACGGCAAGATCGTCGACCCTGTAGCGGCTAGTTTTGTAATGCATTATGCCTATATTTCTAGAGGTGGGAGTATGCACAGCCCCCTTGCAAAAGAAACCCTCCCCCCAAAAGGATACTCCTTTTCGGAACTAATGCGTTGAATTTTTATTTCTCGCTATTTAGTGAAATTTAGATTGATTTCATTTACTGGCTTGAATTTCACAAAAGCT
This sequence comes from Catostylus mosaicus, assembly GCA_964019065.1. NCBI lineage: Eukaryota > Metazoa > Cnidaria > Scyphozoa > Rhizostomeae > Catostylidae > Catostylus > Catostylus mosaicus. The sequence continues at coordinate 2,458,106 of OZ025191.1, forward strand.
TTCTTCGGTCGTATTAAAGCCATCTTGAAATGCAATTTTCAACATCATCATTCCAGACGTTCAGGCTGTCAAAAAAAGGAATAGTTTAAGAAAAAATATGATAAATAATAAGACTAATTTAACAGTAGACAAAAGCTATCAAAACCCATTATTTTAAAAGTGGAAATGACCCTGCCACTTAGCAGGGGGGGCCGAGTCCTACTAGATGTGGTATGGACCACCGGGAAACCAGGAAATTTTTTTCAAAATCCTGCAAAAAGATGGCTCTAAGAAATATTTTATTTTTGCCTATTTTCGTTTATTGATTTGTCAAAAGGGACGCCGGAGCATATTTGCGAGTGAGGGTGCTATGAAGATTGGGAGTGTTAATTTTTGGGCGTGGTCGCTGAAGTTCATATTGGTGCTCCCTAGAAGTCAATAAAATGGTAAAGACATGACCAAGCTTTGTGAAGGGGCTAATGGCACAAAATATTACAAACAGGGCCTCCGATGAGACCAAAAAAGTGGGGGGGGGGATAAAGCTTCGATGCCAAAAAATTACCAAGGCAAAAGATCACGAGCTGCCTTTTAAAAGCATAATTTCCAGAACAGTGGGGGGCCAAAGTTAAGTTCCAAGAAAATGCTTGCCATGGTTGACAAATAATTTAAGACAAGTTATTTAATAAAAATTTACAAATTTTCTCAATTTAATGTTCACCTCGTAATTCGAACTTCGCTTAAAGACAACACGTGGTGATGCCACTGAGTGAGTTATGGTTTTCAAAAGATAATCTCGACAAGATCTGCAAAATATGAAGTTATATTTGATGAAAATTACTGCTATTGTTGCGTCTGTTTTACAGTGCTCAATGTCATGTGGACAGAACAGATATTACTAGTGAAACAAGATTTGAAAGTTGTTACAATAGAAAATCATCAGACCAGGGCCACCGAGAGGTTTTCGAGACCCTGGGACAACACTGCAAAATGAGGCCCCACGTGTTTGTGATCGCAGCGAACAGAAAGGGCAGAAAGCAAGGGAATCTGGGGGAACTGAATCTGGAGGCACTCTTTGAACGTTGTAGGCTGCTCCTATTGGGAGATTCCTGGAATACATCTATAGAGGCTATAAATAAAATTTTGATATTAGTTGATTTGGCCGCCTGAACCCTGAGGCCCTGGGGCAAACTACCCCCTCTGCCCCTCCCTCTCAGCGGCCCTGCATCAGACACATCTGGAGCTATATTTATAGTTGTAAGAAACTGGCTTCCATTAAAGAGTACTTTAGGCAACTCATGTGTGGTTTCAGCAAAGATTGAATTGTTAGTCGTTTAATGGGGTTACATTACGTTTAAAGTCTAAAATGTTGAGGGGGCAAGAAAGTCTCGACAGACAATTGTTCGTTCAGTATTTATTGAATCGGTGCAAAAACACCATTTTTCAATGGAACATAAAGTCTAGTTGTATTCTTTCACTTAATCTAAAGAAAAGCCTTCTAGGCCAAATGCTGTCTCGTTCTTTCTGTTGCTTTTACTGCCAATACCGAGTGGTGAAGGAGAGAGGGGTGCACATGAGAAGGGGAATTATCGGCCGAGAGGTAAACGATAAGTCGAGGTTTGGGGTTAAACTGTCAAGAAAAATCTTCTGGCTAAACATATTGAAAGCACTTTTTGTGTATGGGTGATAGAGACTCGTGATTGTACTTGAGTCTTCCCAACGAAGTAGATAAACTGCTTATTAGCGAGGATAAACTCCTTCCCTCCTCTCTGCCCCCTCTGCCACCTCTGCCATCTCTTCCCTCTTGTCTACCATGCTAAACAGTCTTACCTATATGAAGCGACAAAAGCACCTATGATCAGCCAAAATATTACAACCAGGAGGCCGCAAAGTTCCCTTTAAAGAATAAAACAATCAATTATTAGATTGCAGGCAACGTAGATTGAGTTAACCATTGACTACAATGTTCTAGTAATAATAAACTTTGCAAAAGTGGCAGGCCTTTGAATTTTGAGTCCCCACCAATTATCTAATTTATTTCCCAGCAAATCAATCAATTTTCAAAATTTGGCGGGAGAGTGGCAATAACCCCTTGCTTCCCCTTACCACCTCAGGCACAATGCCACTACATTGACTGCTACCAAAAAGTATAGCGTGATGTGATGCGATGCATATCTACAATGCAAGTTTTTAAAACCTACAGTGATAGCCGACTTTCAACTTCACACAAACGATTAGCTATGTAAATCTAACTTACCACCCTTCTTCAACACTTGTAATATTTGGAGCCGCTTTCGATATTTGATCTCCGTATTTCACAGAAATAAATATAACGCCACCTAAGGAGCCAACTATATGTAGAACTGCAATGACCGTCCAAAGAGGGTAATCTAAAAAGGCAAAATGGCCGTTAAAAGAGGAATTAGTATTAAGAGTTTCTTCGAGGATACAAAGTTGTTATGTATGAGTAAAAAGTATCGAATTATTTAAAGTAGGCTAGTATGAAACAGCTATATACATATATTCTATGTGCAAGCAAATTTAGGTCAACTTTACAAATATTTAGAATAAAATTAAAAAATGCAGGGTACATGACCAGTCCCATAAGCGTTCAACCTTTAGGTTTGGAAGGGCTCTTTTGCATATTTTGCCAAAAAGGGGGGTCTTGTCCATTCTGGTTCCCATGTCCCTGGCAACAAACTATAAAATTTTCTTTGCATTCAAAAACTAGGCAACATCATTTCTTAAGTCGCCCAAAGCTGACTATACTGTATTCTCTCTTCTAAAATTCCTTCTAAAATTCCTTCTAAGATTCCTTCTAAAATTCCTTCAAAAATGCTCTGAAATCGACGCCATTGAAAAAAGTAAAGAAATGTTCGGTTACCTTGAATACGCGCCCACACAGCTACACTCACCGATAACAAGCATGGAACGAGGTAAACAATCTAAAAAGAACATTAATTTTCAGTTACGAGCCTGGAGGCCGTTGCATTTAGCAAGCAAACAAGCACTCAAGCACGTGATTTTTATTTGTTTACCCAGGCTAGGGTTTTGGTGGCCAAGCAGCTGATGTAGGACTGAGCCACTGAGGTTAGTGCCCTCATGATTTCACCTGAGTACCCATTCACAGACCTTGGAAGGACGAGAAGCTAGGTGGGTTGAGTAGAGAGAGATTCGACCGACCTCTAGGGTTATAGATTCGCAGACCTGCGCCTTAACCACTCATTCGCTTTAATAACCGCACATGCTCAGATAATTTCAATTAATGTTATAATTTCAAACAATTGGCCTATTGATCAAGAAATAATGGTTGACCCCCCAGCTATTACCCCTAAATAAAAGCCAAGCTGGCTTCTAGCTACAATACAACATAAAGGACAAAAACATATATATATTTATTTATATGCACATACCATCCACACTTCAGTATCTGGGTCATTCCACTGTGGAAAGAAAAACAATTGTAAGAAGACGGACCTCGCATCAGAGAAAGGGATTGCGAGATATTCAGATAGCTAGGAGGAACAATGCACGGATTCGATTCCTGCCATGGCCACATTCATTACTCACACTTTTTCTTCCTTCTAAATAATATCTGACCCAACCAATTCTTACGAATTCATCAAAGTGGATCATGTTTCATGTTTCATGTCTCGTCCATCGTGAATCAAATATCATATATCAAAAATTGTAGAAGTCAGAAAGTGCTTAATCTTCCCCTGGCCTGACGGTCGACTTTATAATTCTTCCAAAACAAACAAAGAAAAAGGCGTGGTTTGGGTGTGGCGTTCCAATTTGTATTGTTCTTAGTAGCCTTCCTCGCAGCTGCAAGCCGTAGAATCGTGATATTTCCCTGACTCTTGGAAATCCGGGGATGCAGGAAGCATTGAGAGGCTTAGGGGGCAAACATTCTTTAAAGGGATGGGTATATCGTACCGTGTTAAAATATATTAAAACTCATACCTGAAATACAGCTGCACTAGCAAACAGCAGTGCTAAAACGCCATTCAAAATTCTCCAGGCAACCCTTTTCCACGAATGTTCTGTGCAGCTGAAGTCCAAATACCAGGGTTTTCTCGTTATTTCGGCGACACTGTGAAAGTAAATTTGTAATAAATGAAAGACGGAAAATGAGAAAAATTTACTTGTCCAAAAGAACTATAAGATCACAGCGTTTTTTCGGCTACCTTTCGCTTCCTTGGCGTATAAGATCATTCTTGCTGCCACTCCATGATTCCGTTGACAATTGGAACTCTAAATGTGCATCAGAAAAATTGTATTTCTTGGACATTTTTGGGCGAATTATTATGTAATTTCATCGAAATAATTTGTCCTACTGGCCGACTCTGTTTGAGGAATTGTTCCTGTGATGAATATCCCTTTTGTCATCATTGCGTAGCTCACCAAAGAGAGATTTCAATAGGCGTTACTTAAGCGTAAAACCATTATCTGTTCCGGACAATGATGACAAAGTTCATTCAACCACGAGAGTGATATCTATTGTTGTCTACAGACAAGCCTGGCTACCTCAAGGATATTCACTGCCTCCTTTACTAGTTGAGCTAAACCTGGTAGCTACGATCCGTCAGCTAAGAGGGGAGGGTTGGGAAGAAGAAGCGAGCTCTAATAATATCATGAATTTGACTCAGGTTTTTTCTAACCGAATGTTTACCCTGTTACATCAATAAAGGAACGTCCAGTTTTTAGTTGAAGGGATGTTACACTGATTTTCTCCAAAAAACGCTCCATTAAAAAAGCAGTGCTGGGATGTGTTTGGTAGATGGGAAGAGGTATGATTTAACCTTTTTAAAATATGATCATTTATTATTACTGTTACCATTTATCATCATTGAATTTCAGTTAATATGCATTTTGTTCTACTGCCAACTTGTAACTTTTGCCGTTAATGGGTATACAAAAACTACCTATCGCAAAGGTTCATCGTAAAGAAATGCATTGAAATCAATTCATCGTAAAGAAATGTATTGAAATAAACAATGGAAATAATGTGTTGAAAACTTAAAATTGAAGACAGAAACCTGAAATCAGATCGACCTGCTCCTCTCAAATCCATTGCACCATGTTCAGTTGCTTTATCAACAACAAGAATTGATTGAAGCTCGTCGTTCATTGCCTTGATTAAACAAACGCTGGATCGTGGTCAAGTTTGGAGATAAACTGCTGTTTTCTGTCTAACGAGGAGAAAAAACCAAGATATGTTTTACGACAGAAGCAAACACAATTTATAAGGAGCAATCATCTTCACGCGTTTTATCTTAGCAATTATAACTCGAGGAATAAGAAATAATGCGGCAATCGTTTTTATCAAACCAGCTGCTCCAGTAGAAAAAAGGTTTACTTCACAAACAAGAATACACCAACTGGCATGTTTGCACTTGTACACGTGAGTCAAAATGGTTAAATATTTGTTCATCAAGTCCACCTAGATACCATTCATTAATCCGCGTAACGGAAATATGAATTAATTTTTGCTCAATTAAGAGTGGGCAGTGATGTAACAGAAACAGGTAAGCGATTAGAGCGAAGAAAAACTTATAACACTCTTGGAGAAGGTCAATGTAAACAATTTAAATAACATTGGCACGCCTACATCATGCTTTGTATCTTCTAATTATTCATGATTTGAAATAACTTACATAATTTGAACTCGCGTTTTTCCGACTTTGGCTGGGTCGAACTCAACATGAAGCACTATCCCCATACAGTTCTAAACTAAACTAAACTAAACTAAACTAAACTAAACTAAACTAAACTAAGCTAACCTAAACTAAACTAAACTAAACTAAGCTAAACTAAACTAAACTTAACTAAACTAAGCTAAGCTAAGCTAAACTAAACTAAACTAAGTTAAACTAAACTAAACTAAACTAAGCTAAGCTAAACTAAACTAAACTAAACTAAGTTAAACTAAACTAAACTAAACTAAACTAAACTAAACTAAACTAAACTAAGCTAAGCTAAGCTAAACTAAACTAAACTAAACTACACGAAACCAAACTAAACTAAACTAAACTAAAGACTAACCTGAAACTATACTCAGACTAAACTTACATCGGACTAACCAAAACTTGAATGTTTGACAAAATAGAACATCCAGAACATCCTTGAATGTTTGACAGAATATCCAGTATGGGGACAGACCGCAATTTTAAGTTAGTCACTCGAGTTGGTTAGCATCCATAATAAAGTTGGCTAGGCATCGAACAACCATATTATTTTCACTATTCATAATAATGTAAAATCCTAAATCTAACTGAACTTATTGTTTGGGTCTCTTGCAGACGTTATGTCACGAATGAGAATGCTATCTCAATGATAGAACGTCGGGAAATCTTCTTATAACAGAAAGAATCACTTGCGCAATATGAGCTAAGCTCAATTTGTCAGGAAAATCTGTTTTGACTGACTATCGTTTTCAATACCGGAGCTTTGAGGTTTAATTAAGGAAGCAACGTAAAAATAATACTTCCAAAATCGCCCTTTTCTTTACCAAAAATGTTACATACAAGTTTTTAATGAAACCGCAGTGCTAAGTTTCACCCATGTGCCTGGTTTTTCATGGAAAGAAAGATAGGGTTTATAGTTTGTTGCTATGTTGCTAAACAAGGGAGGATACTCTCCCTAGCGTCCCGGAGGCGCTAGATGCCGAATCCCCCTAAAACGGGATGCCGAGTGGAATTAGGTTTTGTCTCTCCGAGGGTTAAACCAGGGCCGCCACCAACAGTACTAAACAAGGGGGCGGACGCCATCAATTTCTTACCGACCGTCATCATCATTAGCCCGTAACCAAATGCGTAGAACATCCTATAAATTTTCCGAAAAACATTCAGGCTTTTCTGACAAACGCCCCCTTCCAACGCCCCCTACGCCCCATTAGCGCCGACTCTGTCTGAAACCTGAAACGATTAATAAATCAATGCCCCTGAGGGATGGTCAATGCCTTTTTCTTATCATCTCAGTCACGGTTATTTTTTGCAGAGGAAATTTAGAGTGCAGCTTGTAAATTTGTATTGCAATTGATTATATGAAAAATTAATTAAACTGAATTCAAGGGGTCTTAAAGCAGCTCATTGCATTTAAAGGCATATCAGCATATCTATCTAAATTCAATAAAATAGCATAAAACGGCAGCAATAACGAAGTGTAACAATGTCAAATGATACTAACAGTGGCGGATCCAGGGGGGGGAGGGGCGCGAGCCCCCTTTCAGCCGCAAGGCAACGATTTTTCCGGGCGCCTTTTTGGTTGGCTTACCTTGCACAAATAATTTTTTGAAGAGCCACCCTTCCAGCAGATAAATGAAATGAAAATGGGACCCCAAACCCCCGCTGGCTTTCGGGTTCGTGGCCCTCGCGTGAACTTTGGCGGATAGCCCCCCTCCCCCCTTTCTAGAATCCTGGATCCGTCCCTGTACTAAAGTTGATTGCAATAAATAGAAACTATGTTTCTGTTCGACCACTAAATTGCGATGTGACACATGCATAGATTTATAAGAAACACATGAAATAGCCGGTTTTTTATCCAAACATCCTTGCGTATCTTCTACCTCCTTACATCCTAATGCGATACTGCAAGACACTGGTTAATGTCTTCTCATCTACTTCATATTCACATTACTAGATACCAAGCAACACGTAATAAGTGATTAAGTAACAAAGTCTTCCTTCAATGTAGGAAACCGGCTGCAGGCCAAATGAGTTTCTTACAAGTATAAATGCATGTATCAGCTTCAGCTAAATTATGTGCAAAAATTCTGAGTGACGATATCTCGCTAAAGAACACTCAAGTACATTTCATAAACATTGTGGTTAATAACTGGCTCAGGGCTTCTATCTATTTTGCACCTTAACGCCTGCGGCATATCAGAGCTAGGCTTATTTATAATTATTTGCCTAGAGGGGTTCGCGGTCAAAAACAGTTTTATAGAGGCTATAAACTCATAAAAGGATCTACGGTATCGAATTTCAAGTTCTCAGTCACTAGCAGCACGTCATAGTTTGATCCCTAATTTAGGAAACTGCCTCAACAAGAATTTACTCCTTCTCTGGGTTCATATGTTTTATGGCCCAACTGAAATTTAACTATCAAATAGGTCACTAAAACACGTCACTTTCTGAAAAATAAAACAAAATACGTCACTTTTTGAAAGGTTACAATGCAGCTATTCAAAACAATTATTTGAAAATGCGAATAATCTATGAAGATTCCTGACAAAGGACAGAATGGATTCTACATTCATACAAGCAGGGGTGGCGCAAGAGTTTTCCAGACGGAAGGGCTAGGTTCCCCGACAGGGGGGGGGGGCTTTATAACAGAAAAGAAGATAACTTTTTAAGCAAACTAACACAATTTTGCGTTAAAAAGTCCTGACATGCAAATAACTCTTCCCCGGTGGGGGGAGGAGGTAACGCTCCCGACGGGAGGGCACAGTTCCCGCTCCCCTCTGGCGCCACCACTGTACACAAGTTTTCTCTATAAGAAAGTAGTTTATAAAAAGGTAGTACTCAGTTCCCCAAACAGTTAAAGAAGCGCCATAGCGTTTCTCCAACCTACTAAATTATGCAATTATATCTTATTTGAAAAATGATTGCTCGGAAAAGCAGCCGTAAGAAATTTCAATACTTAATTGGTGGAACAATTCATTCAAGGCTGAGCTTTCCAAAAAATTCTCTTCAAACAATTGCATAGCACCTTCAAATGCTAGACGGTCCTTACAATTCGCTTTTGTTTTAAGAAACGTTAAGTTTAAGCACTGAAATACTGCGACTGCTATGAACTTTTGAGTACTGGAATCATCCGCACTTTCTTATACAAAAGACTTGCATCTATATATTACCTATATGTGCATGTGTGCTAGATTGTATTCTGTGTAATTGCGTACCGAGTTCTTATATACCATTGAAAACTCTCTACCCACCATATCTAATATTTGCAGCGGTATTAAGTGATAACCAGCTGAATAACCTGTTTATTTGAACACATTGAGTCAGAAACATGACTTCCAAAGCGCATAGCATCTCTTTACAACGTTGCAAACAGCGTGAAATAGCTCTTCGCCCTGGTTTATTGTATCTACTTGCTTAAATGTGCTAATCTTTCCTTCGCTTTTGCAATGCATTCTTGCATTTTCCTGAATTTCTCTTTCCTTGACTTGACAAAATTAGCTGCCAATGGGTCTTTTCGCTCTGAAAGCACTAGAAACAAAGCTTTTTATTAGTCAATGAGACAAAAAAAAGTCAAAATTTCCAATTAAATTCGTAGAATTACAATGATGACGATATGACATGATAATTATTTCCCCCTGGATTCGTCACACCTACAATGAGATTTATTCAGTTGGGGTATTCGTTACGGGGGATATCCTCTCCAAGTCTGTAGACGTCAAACGTATCGAGAGCAGACTGTAATAAAAAAAAATCGCGAAGGAAAACACCGAAAAATACGGAAAGAACCAAGACGATTAAATAATATTACTTGTCCAATTTCAAAAAACTAAAAAACTGTTTAATAAATAACGTGTCCCCACTGTTACTTTAAGCCAAGGAGTAAAGGTTATATCTTTTCGTGGGCCTAAGCTTTGGAATACCCTTGGATTTGAAATTAAAAACGCAACCTTTAAGAACAAAATTGAGATAAGCCAATCATTTTTTGCCTCATCATAATTTGCAATATGTAAATTTCGTTTTGTATTTTATATTTGAAGAGTTGATATTTTGTCTCAACCCGCCTGGAAAGCAGGTCTCAGGAACTGACGGGGCCACCGTAAACAATAGTTCAAAATCAAATCAAGAACAGATATGAACAACTCTACTAACCTCGAAATGGTTGGCCAATAAGAGATCCATGGATGAGAGGCAATTCAACTTGCGGTATTGAAAAGAAACCGCCAGTTATGCTTTGTTCCAATCCGTGAATGTGACTCAGATCCACAAACACTTCACCGGCAATGTCATTCTCATGAAAACGATCTCTGTCATAAACTGTCATGACCAAAGTAGCCCCCGGCTGCTTGCAGGCTTCCAATGATATTTCGCTAAACGACGAAAAAACCTGGGGGTTATCTCATGCTTTATATTGGGAGAATGATGGCACTGTTTGCTTTTACCCCTTTTAGCCTCAATCACTTTTTACCCTGCCTAAACTCCACTAATCACAAAATTTGTAGGGAAAGATTTTCTTATAGCGATCACTTGTGCCCTATTTCTACGCTTCATAAAGATGTTGTTTTGCTGCCTTGGAGAGGTACCTAATCCAAGCTCCTACAGCTGCACCCCAAATGATCCAGCATAACTCGATACAGGATATTTGGACATGGTCAAACGACAAGCAAGAAAATAAATCCTTAGGAAATTACTCATAAAATCAAAAATAAGAGTGCTATCTATATCTGCATATCTCAAAACACTCTTTATTAGGTTTGCATTTTTTAGGGAGGCGTTTCAAGAGAATAGATACGGTGTCTATATAAAAAGGAAAAACTTAACATGACGTACAATCTGAAATTTTCATCAATTATCGCAAAACGAGTTTCGTGTTGAACAGCGGTCTTTTTTTCAGCGATTCCTTTGAAAGCATGTTTTGGCATTAATTCCAGTTGTACGTATGGGTCAGCCAGATCTAGGGAGGAAAAACAAATATCTTTACTTAACTATGTCTATTATGGGGATGTAAATTATGGGATGCATGTTACATGAGATATCATGAGTATGCCTGACTATGGGGATCTGTTATGGAGATTGCACAAGAGAAACATATATCCTTGATAAAGGATGTATATTATTAGAATGCTCATTATAGGATTTATGTTAAAGGGGATATCCTTAAAAAGGATGCCAGCTAAGGGGATCTCGGCAACAGGGATGGCATAAGAGAAACATATTTCTTCACTTATGAATGTCTTTTATGGGAGTTTCCATAATATGATGTATGCCAGCTTAGGGGATCTCTGTTCATGAATGTCTGTCGTGGAGAGCTCTGGTATGTCATAGGAAATTTTCTTATGGTAATGCTTATCACAAGGTTGTCTCGTATGGGAATGCAGGCTCTTGTTATGATATGTCTCTCGAGCTGATTTTCCCTTGGATATATCTGTTGTGGAGATGTTTGTCATGGGAATGTTCGTTAAAAGCATGCTGGTTATGGATATTGGTTATGGAAGCGAAGTTTAAATTATATTCATTGTCTAATGTACGTAGCAAATAAACATACTTACTATTGGAGTCTAAAGGTGGTAGATCTCGAACATTCAGAACTAAAAAAGAAGAGAAAAGTCGGCAAAAAGTCAGCTTAACCTTATCGGAAAATAGTGAATAATATTAAAAAATAGATATAGGAATATCTGCTGCTCTAAGATCATAGTATAGGAGAGCATAAAGCAAAAAGAGAACAAAGGTATGGTCCGTTGAAAGGAAACTATTTCAAAAGCAGAATGTGGTTTGGCAAAAAGCATGGACAACAAACATACCATCAACATGCAATGCATTATTTTCTTGTGAATAGAATATTTTGAAGGCTATGGCACCAAATGTTTCGTCAGATCGTCCCTGGAAATAGAACAGAAAGTCAGAAAACTGATGGATAACCATAGGTACAATGTACAAATGCATTTTACTGAAAGCATTAAATGTACCAGGAAATGGCGTATACATAAAGTAAGGACAAATATTCTAATTTTAGTAAAATATTTATTAGCATTAGCAAGGGTGAAAGCAAAAATATCCAAAATATAGATATGTTGTATGTTGTAATATGTGACATTTGCAATTTAATGCATATCATTGACCCTGACGAACTCTTATGCCTGGAATTTTACCTATTCGTATTATCTATGTTTTAACAGCCAAACATGTGTCAGTTATTGCAGCTTTCTAAGCTTTCCTAATTGTGTAGCAATCTTGGTAAATACCCCCACTTACCTGCTCTTCACACTTTTCAATGTAAAACTTCTCAACTACTTGCGCTGAATGTGATTCATAAAGGAAAAGCAACTTGTCGATGCTCTGTAATTGAAATATATTTGAATTAATAATATCTAAAGCAATAAATATGTTTATTGAACTGGCATCTTAAAGACCATAATGAGGCGATAGTCCAGTCTTCCTCATCAAATGTTGTTTGATTCGCCTTCACATCAAATAGTCCATGGATATCAGTTAAACACAGACTAATTGAAACTATTCAAATATATCTATCAACCACAATCAACCATTTGGCAGCAAAAACTATATATACATATTTATAAGTGCGCCAAAACTTCTCTATATATGTATATTTCTTATAATATTCTCTAGATATTAACTTCCTAGGAACGCTTGCAGTTATTAGTCTCCACAATCTGAAACCAAGAAAGGATAAATGGGTGCTAATTTTTCAAAACGCATAGCCTTCAGTATTCCGAGCTTAGTATGCGCTCTTTCCTGTATTGATGGAGAATCGCATCACAAAAAAGTTAATAATTAGAGTTATATACCTCAAATGAACGTATTGAGATGAGTTCATCTGAAACTCCATTTCCATCGCCGCTGAAAAATTCCTGTGAAATCTGGTATTTCGAGAGAAAAATTAAACGTTTGAAAATGAGAAACATGAGAATTTGAACATGTGAGCGTCAAAATAAATCGCATGTAGGGTAGTACGGTAAAGCCTCGCTGCACAGAACAAGGCAGCCGCAAATAGGTTTGGGCATAATGAAGTAAATGAACTGGGTCAATTAGAACTTTGGTTAATGTATCTAATACATGCTTTCATGGTCTAAGACGCAAGCTAGCAAATGACAGATATGAGGTATCTGGCAAAATTGATTTCTAACAATAAAATAACATAACTAGGTTTCTTACGTGCAATACTTGACGCAAGGCTGAAAATACTTTGGGATCTCGCTATAGGAAAAAATTGAAACTCTTTATATGAATGTCACTTGGTCACTTATATCTGAGAGATCATACAGAATCTTCACAACTACTTTAATACGAAAATTTTTAAACCCCACCCCTAGTAATTAACAACAGGCCATATTGTAATAGTCAAAACTTAACAATGCTTAGATGTAGAGATAGTGACGTTGATCGAGAAAGGCGCTTTGGGTATTATGAAGGGCACAAAAACACAGAGGGAATTCTCGCTAGTTATGGTTTTTCCGTCCGTCAACCGTTATAACTCTTGTTAAACTTAAACCTTTCACCCCTGGCTAGAAGATATGGCCCAAAGACTTTCAACAGAAATTGCCAATTTCTTAGGGGGCTAATTCATTCAATATACAGACACACGAACGATTAAAACAATTGCAACCATTCTTTGCCCCAACATCATGAATTCACGTACATCCTTGTAATTTGACGAAACGTATGAAGTGTTCGAGAAAGCTCGTTATCACAAGTATTGACAGGTGTAATTTCATCGACTAGATTCTATACAAGTACCAAATTCGTTACCCTATTTGTGTCTCTGACGACATCTTCCATACTAAAGATGAACACTTCCCAAATATGTATCAGACATCTAGAACAAGAAAATAACAAAAATACCGGTAAGATAAAAAAAGGTTAAGAGGTCTAAAGACAATATAACAGTGGTTAAAATAGTTATACTTGGCCCTGGAGTATATAAGAGAATTGGCAGTGAAACTTATGGGACAAATCATTGATTAGTGCAGACGCTAGTATTGTTACTAATACACTGTCGCTGCTAAAACATTTTTTCTTTGAAACAATTGAATGTTACAATAACGAGTTTGGTCTGTAAACAATCAAAAAACAACGGCACAATGATAGATATAGTCTTGACCAATAGAGAACGATGATATAGTAACGGGAATGTATTATCTGGAAACAATATCTGGAAAATATCAGAACAATATGCCTTGTTTTGAATAACAATTAAATACAATAACACATTAAGAGATAGAATTGTTTTCCGGTGTCTTATTCCAAGTACCTATCACTTATTAGGGGGTGTTTTATCACAATGTCGGAACACTGCTTCATGTGAATGAATGATGAACTGGGGAAGTGGAAGTGCAATTTGAGAATGGAAGAAGTGCAATGAACATACCTTTTAAATGCTGCAAGTAGTAAGCTGCTATTTAGAGTAACAAGATTATGATCGATGTAAGAAAGCACGCCATCTGCAAGCTGAAAAATAGAAACATACAAAGCGTCATTTACAATCGAAGTGTAAATGCGAATTGGGAAAATATTTCACGGCTCGAGAAAGCAAACTTTCAAATGCAATGCAAACTAATTAAGTCAAAGGGGATATAAAGGGCTTCGGGCATTGGATTTAAGTCTTATAGGTGTAAAATAGCGGAAAGGTGCGTTGCTTGTTTTAAGACATTGTCTGTAGTTGCCAATCCAATCCCTAATGCAGTCCCATTGCTCAATAATTGGAAACAACAGGCCTATTATCTCCCTTTCACCAAGAAAACAACGCATATCCCCCTCTCCTCAGAACTGGCTTTCTACAGGAGGTTCTGGAGACTAAACGCGGTATAATGGAAATGCAATTTTCGCCCGACATATGACAATTTTGCACAAAATCAAGTGGAAGATACAAAAACAAATAAAAGAGAACAAACCGCATATGGGTCATCTTCAGTCGTCGCAGCCTTGCAAACATTGTGTAGTTTCTTGGTAATCTCATCTTTCATCTAAGAGTAAATCAAAGTGAAGTCACCAGAGAGCGGTTTAGTGGAGAATATATAAATTTTGAGCGTATTAGATCAGTTACTGTGCGAGACGAAGGAACTAAAAGATAAAATAAAGCTACAATTTATCAAATGCATCAACGAAAAGTCAAAGTATGATAAATTAAAGGCTAATCGAAGAGATAGCACCCCCTAAACATCAGAAGATTCTTTTCATCTAAAAATGCTTAATTATGAATGTTTTAATGCTCAAGACATACCCTTTCTCCAGCTTTCACGATAATCTGATCCAATTTTTGTCTCATGTCATCCTGCGCACAATTTATCACATCATCTAAGGTTTCCCTTAAGCTTTTCAGCCTGTGCTCTCCATGCTCTTTCACAAGCTCGTCGAGAACAGCCTGGAAATTCAATGTCTCTGGCATGGTATCTAAGAAGTGCAGCACATGCTCCAAATTATTCATCGTGATGCATAACTACAAAGCAAAATGGATACAGCTTGAGAAAAAGTTAAGGTTGGCGAGATGTGAAGAATTATTGAGGGGCATATTTAGCCAGACCTAAATATAGATTAGCTTAAGTATTTCGCTAAAACTACAGCAATCAGGGTTTTAAAATGTACGGAAGATGAGGAGGTATGAGAGTTCATTTGGGGGATGAGTGGGTGAGGGGATGAGTGGGTGAGGGGGTGAGAGGTTTGTGGGCTTTGGAGGTGAAGGGCGTGCAGAATTTAGCATAGCTACCAATATTGTTTAAAGGAAATATTTTTTAAAACGAAACACAGGCGTGATTGTAATTATTTCCCCTTAAATCTTTTAAGCATTTGCATTAATATTCTCGATTTATGGTCCCATCAAACTCGTAGGGGAAGGCATCATATTTGCCTCATTCTAGATCTCCAAATGCGAGGCTATGCAAATGCTAAAAAGATTTCATGGGTAATGCTTACAATCACGCCCATGTCTCGTACGGCAGGGTGCTTCACAAAGACGTAGTTTCCCTTTAAATAAGCCTGGAAAATGCAGAAATGTTTTCATGAGGTGGAAATACGCTCTGATTCCCGGCATTTAAAAAAGACGTTTTTCCAAAATCTCTGAAATACGGGTGACTGACATTGTTACTGACGGCATCCAGTTTTCAAACTTATTATCTTATTCCTTAAATTTTAAGACACCTACTTCTTCTTTGATGTCAAATTCGGCAGCTTGACCTTCGTAATAATCAACTTTTCGCAGCATATCGAGAACAATATCAGCATATTCAATTGCACAAGATGCGATAATCTAAACGTAAAAATCACTCAGTTATTGGGCGGTACCTGGTAAGTTAAAGAAAGAGGAGACTACTGATGAGTTGAGGTCTGTTATCACCGAGGAGTTACACAACACAGCAACATTAAACAGGATCCTTAACGATGCTATGATAAAGTAGGTTGATGCAATGGGCGGTGTATCAATGGCATTTAAACGTTTTTTACATAAGAAAGCTTGAAAAGTCCTTTAGAAAATCCGATTTCAATATTCAAATTTTCCTATTACTTTCTTAACGAACTCGTTTTATATTCTCTGCCTGTAGCACTCTCAAGTACTACATGATTCGTTGAAGCAAAATTTTTTCAGACACAATTGAGTATGTTTTGTTCCATTAGTTAAGCGATGAAATATGTCAATGTAATTGTATGCCTAGTACCAATTACACAATTGTAGTACCGAGCTTTTTAAGCGAGAACAACATGCTCTTGAAGTACAAATAAAACAAAAACGTGCAGAAAATCATAACTAAAAACAAGCTACCAAACTATGCACAGCAATAGTTAAACGCAAAACTTACATCTGTTATCTGAGTTAGAAAGACATAAGAACCAGCAACGTCTGGCCAGTGAAGCTTGCTCCAGAAAACACAAATCTAAGAAAACAAGAATGATTTCTGAATAAAAACAAAAGGAAATACAAAATACATAACGGCAATTTCTCTGCACCTTTGCAGCGCTGCTATCTTCTTCAGAAGTTTGAGAAAAATGATCGATATTAGGGCAGAGGACGTAGCCGATTTCAGTTTCATTTCTCTTAAAAATTTGGTCAAAGCTGAATATCATAAAGTTAAAAAAATAAAACGTAACTTCTATCTCTTAACTCTAAGGAAGCCCTGTACCCAAGTTCGAAATGTCAAAACAGATACTGATTTTCTTTGCCAGTATCGCTTAATTTGCCTCTATCTAAATGTATTCAACTTTATCAAAGCATTGTTCTAGGCATTTATTGAATCCAGCGGGCAGTTTTTTTATAGACAGTCTTTCCGTCACCATTCGAACAAACGGACTGCATTTAAACGCACAACTGTTTTAATGAACGTTTCTAAGCTACGTTACGAATAGTTGATGAGAGAAAAGTGGATGCAACGAACCTGGCCAAGACAGCACGTGACGTCAACAGCTGAAGCTGAATGTTTCAACATTGAATGAACAACCCGAACCTGGAGAGAAGTCACAGAAAAAGTTTCACAAAGATCTGCATTAAAACACTGCTATACATGCAACGATATATCGTATTTCGCAGCAGCAAAATAATGATGATAACAGTAATAATTGTAGATATTAAGAGATATAGATAAAAATGATATAGAGATAGCAATAGATATCGATACAGATGTAGATATAGATATAGATATAGATTTAGATATAGATATAGATATAGGTATAGATGTAGATATAGGTATAGACATAGATATAGATATAGATATAGATTTAGATATAGATTTAGATATTGATATATATATTGATATAGATATAGATATAGATATAGATATAGATATAGATTTAGATACAGATATAGGTATAGATATAGATATAGATATAGATATTGATATAGATTTAGATATAGATATAGATAGATATGGATATAGATATAGATATAGATATAGATAGATATGGATATAGATATAGATATAGATATAGGTATAAGATATAGATGTAGATATAGATAAAGAAATAGTTATATATTAAGCGATTATCTGCTGTGTACCTCATCTAATTCAACGGCCTTTTTAATGCGTTCAATTGCTTTCAGTTTTGCTAAATGCAACCACAAGCTCATAGCCAATTTAAACCATTCATGATAGTGATCAACTGGTCCTTCTACTCTGTCGCTGAAATAGCAAAAATGACAGCTAAGTATTATTTATCACTACCTGAAGGGGTATCACCTCAAAAGAACGCAAATTAAATGATAGGTGCAGATTTACTATAAACTTCAGTACAATGACCACTATAATATCACTTTAAGAATTATTCAAGGTAGTGACGTGAGACTTAAAAAGTATTGGGTAAAATAGTCATCTCTGTTTGAAAAATTTCCTGCAACACCCTACCGAACTACCCAGGTCATGCTCCTCTTTCAGAAAATCCCATGCTACAGATCAATTACATGAAGCTTTGGTAAGACTATGCCAGGTTATAGAGCATCTTAAGCTACATAGAAAAATAACTGTGTGAGCTTGCAGAGTGCACAATGTTCAATTCAACGAAACCCTAATGGTTACAGATTAATTAGTGTTCGGATTGAGATGGAACACGACAAGAAATGCCATAAATACTTACTCTTCTTGTATAACTGCCTTCATTTCTTGGAAATTCTTCAACGATAAATAAAGCTCAAAAAGTCCAGTACCATACTCTTGGTTCTCTAGTCCCCATTTCATTCGTTCGGATATAACACGAAGGACTGGTTGCACTGTCTCTGACAACTATAAATCAATTTGAATGCGTCAGTTTCGTGTACAAGCTACAGTACTGTCCCCATGAGCAAGTGCATTGGACCATACTCTTTCAGTGGGTGATTGGCTAAACTTCAAGCACAACGCTCATCAAAAATGCCACAAATTTAAAAAACCACATCAAAAAGCACTAGTTCAATGTATCAGCTACGGGCCTATAACCCATGCAATTTCTCACAGTGTTACCGAGCATTATTTTTATCCAACTAAGTTTATTTGAGAGCGAAGAAGAAGTAATAAGTAAGTATATAATGAAGTAACTATTTAAATAAGTACGTAAATGATAGTAAAGATTTTGCAAATAGTTACCAAAGTTTCCAGTTCTGTGTATACCAAAGAGTAGTAATCAACTCCAGTCCTGAAATATCAAAATTACAAAATCATCTTTATTTGCATAAAAACAAGAAGAAGATAATTCACGAATTCACAAGTTTAAAAACAGTGTTTATGTCAAAATCTACCGCCATTACGACCAGCCTAAAAAGATATTTACTTTGACGCAAAGGGTATATTCGCACTTACAAAAAGCTAATAAATATATCACAATGTATGGCCCGAGCATGAAAATGCTGGTGAAAAAGAACTGATTTAAAAAAACTTACGGTTTAAAAAGTCTGACATATTTCTTTTTAGCTGCTTTGAGAAAAACCGTCAATGAGTTGGTAACAGTCACAAGGCTTGTTAGTTTTGCTTCATCGCTCTAAAAAGTGAACAACCTTTATGGTACATGATCTTTTTATAACGACAATAGGTCATGTCATGTCATGTCATGTCATGTCATGTCATGTCATGTCATGTCCTGTTCTGTCTTGTCCTGTCATGTCATGTTATTTCATGTCATGTCATTTCATTTCATGTCATGTCATGTCATGTCATGTCATGTCATGTCATGTCATGTCATGTCATGTCATGTCCTGCCATGTTCTGTCCAGTTCTGTCCTGCTGTCTTGAACTGTGCGGTATTGCATTGCATTGTAATTGCAATTTAACAAAGAAATAAGAGGAGCATTCTTATATGCATACCCTTTCAATAGCTTCATTGTAGGCCATAGTGACATCAAACCATTCTTTAGTGCCAGCCTGTTAAAATATCCGATCCTTAAGTATACAATATTTATCAATAGATTGACTGTAAAGGCTTTGATATGATAGCGTAAACTTCATAGACAGAATAACTGTTTAAGCTGCAAAATGTTCCAATTGCACGACAAGGTAAAAGGGCAATTTAGCATTATACTAGTCCATTGCGAAGTGAATTTACAAGAAACACTTCCATTTCAGCGAATAAAAGGGTTGTCCAAGATGCTGCGAACAATATGCTAAGAACATGACTACTTGCAACTTACTTTCAACTCAGCGTCGAGCTCTATTGAGATTCTTCTGTCAGGAAATGCTGCCTTGAACATGGGCAACTTATATAAATTCAGCATGCATCTGCAAAAACAATTCATTGTTTATCTTTTGAGAAGAATATTACACTAGATTAAACAATGTATTTGAAGGCTTATACGTCACTGATGCAATTCTTACTTTGAAAGAAACTTGAATGATTCTATACAGTAAAAGAATGGTTTTAGCTTAGCATTTCATCAACCCAGACAAAGTCTTGCACCAAAAAGGGTAATCACTCAGCTTATCTCCCCTTTCATTTAAAACGGTTAGAAGAAAAAAGAAAAAGAAGAATTTTTTTATGAAAGAACGTTATAGATAGCTTAATCTTGACTGTGAGTTCATACTTAAGCAAATAAATGTCGATATCGACACGTCTCAAGTTGGGCTGCGCGCTGGGCCCGTACGTTACCCCCGTAGAATCAAGTCCGTGTAGCTACTTGAAAAAGACAGTTTTTGATCGATGCCCAACCTACTCAAGTACAGAGACATAAAAACAGAACATAGAGAGTTTCAAACAAAATAATTAATGGCCTACAGCTGATGGAATCGATTGCGATTACACAAAAACAGCAATCAATGTAATCAGAATGCTGGTGCGTACTCACAGAAGCAAATGGCCTAGGCGTAAACATTGGTCTGAGCCGGTTGGAGGAAAAATCAAACGGTGTCTTCGAATCAACTGCATGGAGTATACAATGAAATCGTCTATTGACTTGATAAATACTTCTATCTGAAGCATGAAAATAAGAAGGTTAAACTCAAAAAACAGCGTATTCATCTGGAGCAAATGTGCAGGGCTACAACACCAATATGTAAATGCCACATCATGCACAACACTTAGGGCTGTGCCGCCCTGAATGGAGATTCTTAAAAACAAATTAATGCTACGAAACAAAGAGATGAAGGCAACCGATGTACTATTAAAATTTAAACAAACAATCTCATATTTATCCTGTAGAAGGTTTACGTTAAGGTATCATTGAAAATTTAGAAGGGGAACTTAAACATGCTTTTTACAGACTTATTGAAAAAGTGGTTTCGAATGTCAAGAATCTAAAATCACTAAACGTGCCAATGCAACGCCAAACCAAGAAAATCTTTTCCAATCAAGCCACCTTCTTATCTTCCCAAAACTAACAACCATTGGCAAAAAAATGAAAGTATATTAAAGTGCCCATATACATCAAATAAAAATAAGAGAAACCATAAAAATTGAATACCTCATTATCAGGTAGGTCGTCCCTTTTTCCAAAACTTTTGATAAACTCCACTAACTTTATAAGGGGCTCCATCGGTATTGTAACATCTTGAATGCAGTGTGAATAAACTTCCCATCTCCTGAAGGAATTCAAAACATCAGGACAAACGATATGAACTGTCCAAAAAAAGTTAGTTTGTATCTATAGCAAACCATGAACTACTAGCCAATGAGAAGACCTAGACATGGGAGTGGAGTGATTGGCAAACAAGGCAAAACGAAGCAGGTCATGGAGAACTGATGGCACATTTCCCAGCCTTTAAGTTGCAGCAGAGGTGAATGCAGATCAAAAGCAGAGTATAGAAAATAATTCAAAGTTCCTCCAGCATAGTAGTTCAATCTGCCTGGCTTCTTTCATCATAAAAATAATGGGGCGTGATTTGGGAGCGATATTTCTTTGGCTTTAAAGAACCACAATCACGGGTGCCAAACACGGGATGGTAACTTTATTCCAAAGGATTGATTCCAAAGAAGCCTAACTTGGAAGATACAAAGGTATACATACACAACAGCTTCTTGGTAAGGAGAAAGTGATTCTTGAATCGCAAATTGGTGAAACAAGTAATTTGCTGATTTAGATTCTTGCATTGACCATGGGCCATTCTTGAACTCCTGTTGAGAGAAACACAAATGAAATATTGCTAAAGTCGCCTTTATTCTGAGCCACAAGTCTGTGTTCCGTGTTCTCTTTTCCGGAATGACTGATGCATGGAAATTCAAATTTTAATATTGATTTTCTTGATAGAAAAAAACAAAAAAATTATGTGGTTGATACTTGGTTGACCTGCCCAACTCGCATCAATAAATACTACTTTATAATAGGACTTATCTATGCGTTGAGATGAAGTGCGCTTTTGCGTTTATCTAATTAGACTCTCTTCTTGAATGTACGCAGAATTTTTGAGATATCACAATGAATAGTAGAAAAAGCAATTTTCTAAACTCAACATAAGCAATCCAAAACCACAACAAAAACGTTGCCTAAAGATTATTTACATCTTGAACACTACCTGATCTCAAGAATTAGAACTGGTGAAAATCAAAACTTTCTTGGTATGACATGATTGTAAGTACTAGTGCTTACAGTTACTTACCCCAGAATTGAAAAACTCATCATAATCATGCCGGAGAAACCATTTCAACAATCTTCTTTGAAACTTCATTGGAGACGAAATGGCTGCGTCATTGATCGGTTCTCGTTCTTCCTTTAATAGGATTAAAGTTTATCGGTAAAGAAAATAGATTAGAGCTGATACCTTACTTATACAGAAATATACTCTCGAAGAAAGCCTTAATTGCAGGGTGCTTGAGTGATTTGAGCACTTTGCATGATAAAACACTGGTTTCTTGTTTAACATCGAGCATCAAATGAATATTACAGTTAAATACACAGGCCTACCAGCTGGCTTGTCATCTGCTCTAGCAGTCAATATACATTTTTTACACATCATTTTAAAATAAAATTAGACAGAACTACAACTTACACAAATTGCACCATACACAGTGGGAGGGGACATTGAGTCATGCGGTCTTAATTGTATATGGTGCTTACTATTCAACATAAAAAGTGCACCCAAGTTATTTGTTAGTATTTAATAAGAAGCTCAAAAATAAATATACCTGAGCAGCAGATAATCTGATTTTAACCCTCAATGTTCCTTGCACTTGGGACTTCTTTGACCTTGGCTCTAAATCAAATTCTTGCTCCATGCCTTCAGACGGTATGTCCTTAAAATAACATTTTCGATAAGGTTAAGTCTTAACCAGCAATGGCTTCTGCTAGCATTGAACGTCGCCTAGAATAAGCTAGTATGCCATAGGTCCCAGGAAGGAATACCTCAGGTCTTCTTTTACTTGCTTTCCTATAAAAGTCCTACACTCAGATCAAAGGAAGTGTTGATTATATCTTTGTAAGTCATGACATTTTGAGATCTATAACGCACTATGCTCTAATTTGAATAAGAAGCAATGTCCAGTTCCTCGGCAAAGTGCCCATCTGAATCTGCTAGAGAAAGTAAAAGGAAATTACAGCAATACTAACTAAAACTAAGGTTAGATTACTTACTCTTATATAGATCTCTATAAGTCCAAGGAAATCATCCACTGATTTCTTTTCAGATTTTGCTGATGAAGCGACTTCTTTTAGGAACCTATGCACGAAATATTGAAAGCAGATATTAAACAGCTGAAAACCAACGTGTTTGGGAACGTGAGAAATTGTCTATTCCCGCGACTTCAGTTACGTTTTACGACGATAAGCAAGCCAAGCCTAATACACCCGGCCTAACACAATGACCTGGACGCTGCGGGAACTCTCGTAGAACTGAGTTCACCCTGATTCTAGCAACTTCGAGCAACTAGATACCAAAAAAGTCTATAAAGCATGATCTCCTTGATAAAAATAAGGTTTTGACTATATACTTTGAATAAAGCAGTCCATATTAAGTGGATTCAAAATGTTTTGACGGTCGTAAGATTTTTACTATATTGGTCCTAACTTTGCAGTGTTCCCAAATTGTTGCATAGGGTGACATTCAAAAAGTGCGTACGCTCAAAATTAGTGATTTTTACCCCCTCCCCAATGCTGGTTATTGTTCGTTTTTGCGGTAACCACATCTCTCCCCTAACGAGCGTACTTACTTTTTGAATGACCCCTAGATCGGCCAGAAATCAAACTGTAGGGAAATAAGGTATGCTAGTCAATGTAACCTGCTAAATCCACTGAAACCTTTGATGGCTGTAATTCGGTTATCTTCATCAAGAAAAACTGAAGAATCGTCCTTGTCCCTGAAACAAAATATGATTTCGTCATAAAGGTTGAAATTTGATACATCGATGATTATCAAGGTTGTTAGGCCATTTTAAATCTTGTTCTGTCTATTGCTGAATCAGTTAAAGAAAAAGGTTTTCACAAAATGAATTAATAGGATAATGGCACATAAAATTTTTACGGAAATTTATAGAACACGACTTGTGCATATTCTCAGTTTGCTTTCTTTGCCAGGACACAGGCAAAGATAATTCACTTACCAAAGATCAATACGTAGAATCTCGTTGTCAATATCATTAACTTCCCTGAAAAAAAAATAATTATCCAATAAGTCAGCTATTTAATTAATTTCTATTGACAAATGCAATTGCCCGGATGAAGCTTAGTAATTATACTATTTGCACTATTTTCCCCATTTATTCCTTATTATTTTTCATTAATCCATAAATTCTTGTCCTATAAAGCTTACTTTCAATGAAATGGGTGGGCCTTTCCTAACTGTAGTTTGCATAAAAAGTTGACCCTGTTATGCTCTATAGGATAAAAGTGGGCAAGCAATAATTTTGATGCTGCTGGGAACATGGTACTGATAATACATTTGAACCAGGCCTATACTAGAATTAAAAATCACTCAATACATCGTAGAAAACTTATTTACAAGTACGCATGCAAATGAAAATATTAAACAGACAACGACGAGCGCTAATGTAAGATAGTTTGCACCAAAAGAATATTCAGAGTAATGTCGGTAGAGTAAATAAATACAGGGCAGAGTAACCCAATGATACGCAGTGAAATTCCGGTGACCCTAAGAATCCTGAGAACCCAAGCCTTTTCATTTCCTTACTTTCTTCATTTTGCTTTCATCTTCATCTCTTATCGTTAATGTATGAGCTAGCAAATCGAAATCTCATAGATTACATTAGGTAGATTAGGCCCCCTTTCCAAAAAAATTCCATCTCGAATTTTGCCACGCCAATCCTGATAAATAGATTTGATATGACGTTGGAAGTTTGCACCAGAGAAATTCACCCTTTTTAAGTACAAAATAAGGCATAATATTTCCGCTTATTTACAAAGAATACATATGAACTTGCAAATGCAATAATAAATAAAACCTTACAGTCTAAACTGTTCATTCCATACAGGATCGAGTGTATTCATCTTTATTTTTGTCATCTGGACACTATTTTCATCTCGAATTTCTGCCAGCACAATCTTCTTCAATCGTTTCCCATCTTTGCTCACTTTCCT
Organism: Catostylus mosaicus; assembly: GCA_964019065.1. Taxonomy (NCBI): domain Eukaryota; kingdom Metazoa; phylum Cnidaria; class Scyphozoa; order Rhizostomeae; family Catostylidae; genus Catostylus; species Catostylus mosaicus. Next base: position 2,483,189 of record OZ025191.1, read on the forward strand.
GCCTTCTGTATCTTTCAGAATCCCCAGCATACAGTATGGATCACTGAGGCCTGGCAGAGGTAAGAAACGATTATAGACTCAAGCTCGATGCAGCTGAGAAACGAGGTATGTTAATAAAAGCATGAATGTTCCAACGTGTTGCTCCCTCTCTAAGCAGCTGAACAAGACAAGGAAAAGTTCTCGCCAGAATATCATTAACTGCATTCCTGGTAATAAGCTAATATTGCCGAACAATTTTGGAATAAACTAGTTTTTTCCTGAAGTTAAGTATGGCAAGGGCAACAGCAACAGCCAAAATGTGTTACATACAAATACAAAATTTTGCCTTTTGCAATTTGTTGCAATGTTATATGACGCAAATATTTCATGTGATTGAATATCTAAAACCAAACACTATTACCGTTGGCATCTTTCGCTTCCAGATTTTTTGCATCGACAACTAAAAAAGAAAAGAAAATGCATGGGAAGATAATCAAATACATGACTACATATCTTAGCTTAATTTTGATACAGATTAGAAGCACAGTCCAGAGAAGTAGAGTACCTTTAGCCAGGCAAGAATATTCCAGAAGGAAAACCTCACAAAACAATAGAAAATAGGCATGGCGTGGGTATGGGGTAACTCTCTAATGTTTTGTTCTACCTTCCTCCAGCTAGTGACCGTGTGAAAATAGTATTATCCTAACTCTGATTAAAAACTGTTGTTAAGTTACTAAAAAGTTTAGCTTATAAAAGAATTGCCAAAAGTTTCATTGAGGGATGCTAGCTCAGGGTGCAGCCGTTATTTGAAACCTATAATGCAAATATACAAATATTTAAGCGTATTCAAAGAAATACGTTTACAAAATATAAACCCGGGACTTTTCGATGAAAAACTTAAATTTACTACACATTAAATGTGATGAAAATCGTTATGTAGCTCAATTTAGGCAAGGAAAAGTAAATGCGAGAATTTGATGACGAATTGCTTTTAAACTTTCAAATTCTGACCGTTTTCCAAATATTCCCCCAAGGCAACATGTCCCAATTCTAATCAAAAGAACTAACACCAATCTATATATCAAAAATATGGAAAAGTCAGCAGACGAAATGTAAATAAATTTGTCGGACATATCCGCGTTAATTAACATATTCAGATGCTGGAAACTCACCTGTGACAACAACAAATGTCTTTGGCGGCTGGTTGAAGATAAAAGTAAGAAAAATTATAAAGTTCCAAGATGCATGTTATAAGAAAAAAGTATTCGAAATCGCAATAAATATCCTACAAGCTGCTAAAAATTGTGAACGAAAACTATTTCTTAAAAATTGAAAGTTAGGAGCGTGTTACGGGTCTGTTACGGGGCGGTGTGGAACCTCGGCTTGAGGGGGGGGTAGGTATAAAAAATTTCCGACAAAATGTTTTTAAATTAATTTTGAATTATTAGCAGGAAGATTTTTAGTAAGTAACACTACATGTAAGAGATTACAACACTTCTAAATTCTGAAAATTTCTGACTAGGTTAGTAAAACCAAACATTTTCCGACGAATCCGATAAAATTCTTGACAGGAAGGCCTAAAACCCTGGCCAGGACGCCACTGGGCCTGTTTGTACCATATTTGAAATTTACTCCTCCAAGAGGATAAAATTATAAAAAATGCCCGAATTTTTGATCACCAATTATGGCATAAAGTAAACAAATATATATCATGGAGAAGCCACTCAAATGAAAACCTCAACTAGAACAACTTCTAGGTGACCGAACCTTTCTCTCTCTGATTTTCTTGTAAATTTTCTTATGCTCTTCTCGGCTAATACCAAAGGCCTGTATTAACAGAAAAAAGAAGAAAATGCATTGCCAAATGATTGTGCAAGACAATAATTTCAAATTTAAAATTGTACTTTTACAACAGAGAAAATGAAATCGTTTTTTTTTCTAAAGCAAAACGGCTATTTATATAATGCGGTGCTAAAATTTGAGTGCTCTAATTTGATAGTAAATTCTTGATAAATTGTTAGCTGATTGGTGGCTGAAAAGCTGCTTGTTTTAGGCATTTAGGCCTAGCAACTTCACGTTGCAGATTGGATTTTGTGGCCTAATTCCATTCAGCATGGCAGCAGCAACTACCGTTCAGCTTCAAACCACAGTTTGTAAGTCCATTCAGAAAATTTTAATTTGATCCATTCCTTTTTCACAATAAGTGCAAACAAATGTTATAGAATATTTGCCTTACATTATCTTGTTTAAAAAAATGATTTGCTTCGTTTAGCTATGGCTTCTGAGATGTTTACATTAAAATCTTCTTTAATCAATGGGTTCCAGTTTCATGAATCAACACTTAAGTTAGTATTATTGTATTGTATTGTACTGTAACACTTAAATATATTTGGAAATACTCCACAAAATTAAACAGAAAATGCCGAGAAAAAATGAGACACGCTCACGCTAATGAAAATTGTCAAAGGTTGTTTAAAAAAATGGTGAATTATGCCAAAGGATGCTAAATAAAACATGGTTTGCTTACTTTTTGGCCATATACGATGAGGTCACCTGGATTTATTTCATCAGTTCCAACTTTTCGCTTGCCAAGCTGGTGACTGACAACATATAACAATTCTTCGTACATCAACTTCCCCTGCAGGAAAAATGAAAGTAAAGTTAGTCATCAAAAGAGTAAATGCAAAATTTTTTCAAAAATAAGTTTTCAAAAATAAAATTTCATAACCTCATTCAAATCAATCCTTAATCTACAATGACATAGAATTGATGTCTTTCTCAAATGAAAGGTTATTGTCAAACTGAATTGCCTGTTATTAAATTGCCATGAATATGCACCTTTCTTGGAAGTTTTTACATTCAAGTGTTCACATTTGAGTTATATGTTATTGATAGAGTACTATTTGGTACAGGCGTTGGCTGAAATATCTAAGGCAATCTTTAAGATGCAAATTTCTAATATTTTCAGGAAAACAACACTATTTGGGAACAATTCCTACCCCCCTCTAGTAGCCACAAACAACTATAACAATAATAATAATTGGGTTATTTACAGATCCACATCGCAGGTCCTTTTCACAGTTAAAAAGCTACAATACTTGAACTTGCAACAAGTTCTGGGAAAGGCTGGGTTAGCAGTTTGCATACCTGATTATGTGTGAATTGATCCTTGGAAAATAATGGATAGAAAACAGAGTTTGCATCAGCCTCCTGTTTCTCAATAAGAGTTTCTGCTTGTTTTTTTGAATCTTTCTTAGCTTGCTTCAAAAATCCCTTTTGTTTCTGGTCAACAGTTGCAAATGCTTCGAAGAAAGCACCATCAAGTGCGCGTGCCCTGGATGCAGAATGGAATGGAGTACAAGTTACATAATGTTAATGCAAATATTTATCAGAAATTATTAATTCATTCATTCTCTTAATTACCCACAATCAAACAAATCACTTGATTTATCCAAAATTAATTTATCTAGAACTAACAATGAATAGAGATTCTGTGGAACTAATCTTTATGAAAATTTGTTTATCCATTGATTGATTGATTGCTTGATTGATTGATTGATTTATTGATTGATAGATTGATTGATTGCTTGATTGATTATTTGATTCATTCATTCCTTTCTCCATTAACTCAAGATTTTAGCATTTTATACGCTCACCAATACATATATCATTCATTCATCTGTTATTCATTAACTTGCATATTCATTCATTCATTAATCCATTCACTAGTTAATTCTACCATTTGTCCATTTGTGCGCTTTCTCACTCATTTATTCAGCATAAAACCAAATTGAACCAGCGTGCCTATCCAAGCCAGCCACACCCCCTCATGTAAACAGGCCTTTAGATGAAAGTTCGTCATGTTTGGTATTATCATGTAATTATCCTTTATTACAGAAGGAAACAGTAATTCCATGGTTAAGGTATAATTGAAACATCTGTTCTATCAAAATTATCATCCTTGTGAACAAAAAATGCTATCATGACACCTGTTATTTGAACAACACAATGAACAGCAAATAAGCACCTGCTTGTGTAAACAATAGTAATGAAATGCACTTTTATTGCAAAACATGGTTGCCACTTTTCACCAAGATTTCTTGAGTTAATTTTTTATGATTTAATTTATCAACTAACTAAACTCATGAAGGTTATAGTTCTTGTAAGCCAACCTTCTAGCTTCTTGTGGCTTTTAAATGGTCAATTGAGCTAGTCATTAGAGGCAGAAAATGGGTTTTCATCAGGAAATCCTGAGGGCATAGGCCTTAGCAGCCACAGCCCATGTCAGCTAGATACCTGCCAAAAATCTAGCCTGGGTAATCAAATAAAAATGCATGCTTGCTTGCATGCTTGCTTGCTTGCATTAATGGTCAGGTCCATCAATCTGTACATTTAAATTTTAGCCTAGTTATATATTGATCTGCCTAGCTCAGGGTTCTGTTATCCTTCCACTGTCTGGCCAGTGCGGTTTGATTTCTCACCCTCAGCAGATGCACAGTTGTCAAAATCAAATAATCTGACTTTTGTTTTCACCTTTTATCAACGTTTAAATAAGGCAAAGCCCCATAAATTGTGATATGGCCAAGTGTTATGAACTGAATCTTTTACCTGGTATAAGTTCTATAAAATAAGAAATAAAAATAAAAATGAAAATAAATTATTTTTTGTGTTTTTCAAATAACTAAGCATTGAAGCTCTAAACTAAGACTTGAGTAGTGTTTCATGTACAGCATATGGTTATGATTTAAAATGCAAATAACAAATATTGACCCATGTTACCAATATCTTTATTATCTTCTTTAAAGAGTTGCTAAGATAATATATAAATTAAAATCTCTTAAAAGGGATGTTACAAATACTGAAAGCAAGCAAACTTCCAGCACCTGGGGGCCTTAGTATTACTTTCACTGCAAAGTGGGGGTCTTAGAAAAACATTGAGCATGCTTGTTGATTTTACAATTTGTCTAAAAAGCACTTCTTTTGTAAATGGGCCACTTTTAGAAATCTTCTTTAGTGTCGCTTCTCAATAATTATGAAGTTTTCGTGGAGGCAAAATTTTTCATCCCACCTAGAGACACGTAAATAAAACAGGGGCCATTAGGGGGTAGATTACCAACGCTGCCCTAGCACAAAAATCTTATATTCCTTACTCTCTTACTGCTTTCTCTTTTTTCATAACCTTGCCGCAAGTCTTGGCCTGAGGTACAGCAGACGCCCCCTCACGACAAACAAAGATATTTCAATCCAACATAAGATACGTTGGCAGGGGCTTTTATCTAAAACAAGCTTATTACGTCTTTGTCTTGAGATATGAAGCTTTCTAAGGTGAACTTGCGAACTGCAAGTTGTACTATGGTGTTGCATTTGCAGGTTCAAAGTATAAAAATGGTCAATGTTTAGCAATTACCTTTGTGGTTCATTGTTCCCATCAACGTCATCGATCAAGCTTATTCGAGAAGTTTGGTCTTCCAGCCCAGCTCTTGAGATTGCCACCGAGACACATCCTCTCTTCGGCGAACTGCCACGAACATTTAACCCACCTCCTCTAGGAATCATTTCTGGTCAAGTTATTTGATAAAATAGCTTATTCCATTTCTGTAATTTTAAGAAATCAAAAGAGAAACTTTCCTGTTTCACTTTGGTGTCTCAATTTCTCAACTCATCATCAACGACTCGAGTTTAAGTACTGCGGAGCATAAGCTCCTTCTCAGTGATTTGTTTTGGTGGAAGACAGGTGGAAAGCAAACAGCCAAATCTGGACCTCAAACATGTATATTTGATAGTGTATTTGCGCACATGAGGCATGTTTACCGTTTGAAGCTGTATTTACGTTGAATTAATCGTTTGAAGCTGTACATTTTAAGAATAAAAAGGGGCACTTTTTACAGAAAAAGGAGCAAATCGGCTGTTGTTGGAAAAAAAATGGGGGGGGGGGGGGGGGGCGGTTTCTACCCCACTTAGTGTAGTTAAATGTAATTTAACAAGTGTATAATTTAATGACGAGTAACTTTTTGTGTAACTCATAAATTTGAATTGGATGTGGAATTAGTTGATAATGAAATGGAATGGAATAATATCAACTATAAATTTCGGAGCAGTTAATACGTTGCCCGGGAGGTGTGAAGGGACGCAAGTAGCATTTATTTAAACGATTAAACTCATAAATTTTCGACATACTTTTGTGTGTACCATATTTTTTTTGGACTATTTCTACGTTGGTTATATTTGACAGTCATTCGCTAATAAGAGAATACGGGGAGAAAAGGGCAGGTTTAGTAGGAGTTTGGGCTCATGAAAGTTGCTAATCAATATATCATAAAAATATAAAATCAACATATAAATGGTATGAAAATTATTTTGCAAAACAGAGGTTTAAATCTTGTCCCTTTTGGAAATGGGTTCTTCCTCCCCTACACAGAAACTTGAGTCTTTGCTTGCATTTATGATGAGACTGCAAGAGCAACAGATTGTGAAACAACTACACAGCAATTTGCACGAAAAATCACCGTTTCTTACGACAAAATCATTTTTATCAACTTAATCACAACGAGGCTAATCTGCTAAATATTAATCCTACTCTGATCGGCCTCATGTGACGTCAGATGAATGGCACTTATAGTTATAAATTCCATTTAAATCTTTGACCGATAATTCACGTGTGCATGGAGAGAAAGAAGGACTGCGAACCATTAACAAGATGCTTCTAATTTTGAAAAGTTCGCTTGCATTATTTTGCTTGATTTGCAGCATATATGGGCTGGAAGTGAAAAACTCCCAATTACCATCGCCCGAATCACCAAAGGCGGAATCTCCGGCTAAAATTGAAGTGATAACGGAGAAAGATGAGTTTAAGTCGCCATATGAAATGCCAATGGTAGAAATACAGCCTGATGCTGCTGACGAAACAGTCGTAAAGTTAGGCAAAAAAGAGACGCCTTATCCATTGAAATTCAACATGAAGCTGAACTACTTTAATAGCACATTGCGAGTTAATATGAAGATGAACACACTGATGATGAGTGTTAACCCAAAGCTGATATCATTTGACGAAAAAGGCAACCTGATTGAACAAGACGACCCAGACGACTGCATTTACTACCAAGGATACGAAGCAAGTTTGCCAAACAGTTCATCCACTATGAGTGTATGCAGTGATGGCCTAGAAGGAGTCATAATGCTAGATGGGAAAAGACTTTTGCTAGAACCATCGAAGCGACACTTTGCCATGAAGCAGATGGGACAAAGATTTGCGTTTGGTCCACATCTTCTGAAAGAAAGCAATGCGGCAGCACATGAGACTTATAAACTCGATTATGTTATGAAGGGGATCAATGAGAAAGCGGAGGGTAGATTTCGAAGAGAGAACCCGATGCATATGACAGAGACAAAGTATGTTGAAATGTACTTTGTAAACGATAACAGAGAGTTCAAATGGCTTGGAAGCAATATCGCCAACAACATGAAAAGGATGAAGCAGATTGCAAATCTGATGGACTCTTTCTATTATCCGTATAATATAAGAGCTATTCTGATGGGTGTTGAGGTTTGGAACGACTATGATAAGATGGCTATGGATCTCAGGGCGCCTCAAACATTGACAAATTTCATGAATTACCGGAACAACGTGATTCTGCCGCGATTTTATCACGACTGTTCTTTGCTTGTCACCCGACTTGATTTTGATGGCCCGACTATTGGACTAGCACCTATGGGTGGCATGTGCCATCCTAAACATTCTGGTAACATTAACCAAGACACAGGGACAGACTTTTCACTTGTAACTGGAACAATGACACATGAAATGGGCCACAATCTCGGCATGGACCACGACAAAGATAGCTGCCCCTGCACTGAGCGTTACCTCAAATGCTTTATGGCACCATACGCACAGGACCCCATACCAACAACGTTTTCCGAATGCAGTACAAATGACCTTAATACCTATTTGAGAGGTGACAGAGCGCGCTGCTTAATGAACGTACCCGACCTCAAAAATGGCCTCTACATTGACGATAAAACATGCGGAAATAACAGACTCGATGCAGGAGAAGAATGTGACTGCGGACTACCAAAGTGGTGCAAAAACCCATGTTGCAACCCAAATACCTGCAAATTCACAACCGGTTCTCAATGTGCCAGAGGTGGCTGCTGCAGCAACTGTAAATTGCAGCAGAAGGGCACTGTATGCAGAAGTGCGTACGACCAATGCGATCTGGAAGAGAAATGCGACGGTGACAGCCAAGAGTGCCCACAGAACCTACACATAAGAGACGGCACGGCATGCAATGCACATAGTCAAGATGGTTACTGCAAAGCAGGGCGCTGCTGGTCACATAATTCTCAGTGTCAATATGCCTGGGGAACTGGAACACGCCAAGCAGACGGGGCGTGCTTCGACTTAAACACTAGGGGAGATAAGTATGGAAACTGCGGAGTTTCAGGAAACTATTACGTGAGATGCTCTCATGGTGATCGATTTTGTGGACAGCTGCATTGCATCGGTAGGCCTGCATCAAACAACTTTCCGATTGTAGGATTTGACAGAGGGAGAATGTCTATAAGTTTCGCATCAGGAGGAAGAAAGGTTTATTGTGATATTGGATTGGCATCTCTTGGCAGAGGAGAACCTAACCCATGTAAGTTATATAGAATTGAACAAGACACCTCGAATTCTTGCTTGAAGATAGTGAAAACAATTATAGAAGCATAGTGGATGATTTCTATCGTTCAAACAACCTTCATAACTATGGAACAGATAACCTTGACATACAATGATAAACGAAAGCCTGGCTTGTAGCTCTTGTACTGGCAGCACAGCATCAGGGTCATTCTGCATCTCTCTTCTTTGCCCCTTGTTATCAATGTTAATTTGTGGCAGTCTAGTTCACATCTTTTCAGATCTGGGTACTATATCTAATTACAGCTGAGTTAGGCAAGGAAGACATTACGAGATATGTCGTAATACAGTCTATGCTAGTTTAAAAAAAGATTTGAAAGAAACGCAAAAACAAATTATTATCTGGAATCTATTGAAGTAAAAAATTATTTATTAACAGGAATAGAGTATCAAGTTGTTGAACGGGATAATCTAACACCAAATCAAATCCAATTTTTGTCATGTTCTCACAGGAATCAAATCTAGCATTTCAAAAATCTTCTCTCTGCGCACCAGAATTAATTAACAACTGGCCTACAACGAAGCTAGCCTTGCCTAATACATGAAAACTCTTGCCCAGTTTTCGCTTTGATCAAAAGTAATTAATCCCTGTTTATTTTCTCTTAGTCGTGGCCTTTGACGGTGTTAAATGCGGCAATGGATTGGCCTGCAAGAACGCAAGATGTGTCTCCGTTGCTGAGATTACGGGCCCAGCCTGTCCAGATAACTGCAACGGGCATGGCAAATGTACACAAAAAGGCACATGCCTTTGTGATGATGGATACTCTGAACCTAACTGCTTGAAGACGACCACTCCAGCCCCAGCAAAACCCACTGTCACAACCGGCAAAGGATGCAAACGTTTAATAGATCTTAATTTAATGTTCATTGTCACTTTGTACGCCCTCCATGTCACGGTTGAAGGATTAGAATTGAAATTATGAACTATGTTAGATAAAAATGGATTCTAGGGAATATCGGTATGAGTTAGCAAGAAATATTTTCTGTAGAAGATCATGTGACGATGTAGAAAAATTTTAATGGTATTGTGTGATAAAACTGTTATTTATTCCATTCGATTTCACCTCATTATTCCAAAAGAAAGGGGAAATAACTGTGATGTACTAGACATTACAAAGATAACAAAGAAAGTTATATCATCATTGCACAAAAAAAATGCGAGTGAAAGGAAAAGTTTTATTGGGCAAAGAGTTCAACCTGTGTTACTTGGAATCTCTCCAAGTTTAAATTTATTTTCCGGATTTGGGTAAGCTTTTAAAACATTAAGCTTCATTTGGTAACTTTACAACTTAAGATAAAAACAGCTTATGGTCCTAATCATTTCAACTTCGACAAGCCAACACATGGAAAAGATTCGACTTGGACATGAAATTATCCCCTTTAATTCCGGTTTTTCAAAGCCAAACTAAATGTCTCGAACTGAGGATTATTAAGTACAGTAAACTGTATCTCTATCTTTCTTTAATACGTTCAGTAGTTATATCATAAGATAATTCTTTTATATCTCTATACTATTCTAATCTTTTACATTCTTTTAGGAGGTTTATATCTTTAAATGTTAAGGTTTATATTTTTGTTGGGGCAGTTGGAAAGCAGATGCTTAATCACTTAATTGATTATACCTCAGGGTATAGCCTGGTTTCCATATCGTCGTAAGCGTCCCAGCAGCATCGCCGATCCTCTGCTGGGACACATCCCCGTCGCTTACGACGATATGGAAACCAGGCTTAAATGTGATTGAAGCAAAATAATGAAATGAAAAAGGTTCAGGGTCATCACACAACGGAAGCCAATTAACCGAGGAGAAGGAAACCTCTCAAGCAAAGACAAGAGCCATGGAAAGAGGACACAAATAATATCAAATGATTTTGGTTCACTTTTCAAAACGTTTCACTAACAGCTTTAATACGTGTCAATGTTAATTAAAATTCATAATTAAGATATTAACAATACTTAAAATTGATTTTTTTTTACAAAATAAGCACAGGCGAAACGATAAAAACCATTTTTAAATTCCAAACTTCACAATGGTAGTGATTGAACATTATATGTAAATAAAAAGTGTATGAAATTATTTAAATACAATTTAAAAGGACTCATGTTTATAGTTTTGGAAGGGAGCATGAAATGGAGAGGACTTTGTCTAGAGGTGGCTAAACCTAGAGAGGGCAGCACTCTACATGAAAGGATAGGCCGACTCAGAAAATGGCCTTCATAGAAGGTATGCCTTGTTCCAGGGATTTTAAGCAATATGCAGCAAGAGAGGACTGGCAAGGCTTTACAAAAGAGTTAAAAATATGCTCAAAATGCATTTTATCTACTTTTTCTTTATTCTGGCTTAAGGGCTTGGGAGGTTATTCCAACAAAAAGAGCTGGATTTAGGTTTAGTGGATAATTAACACACACTGTGTAACACTGTTTCTCTTTTGGCAACTTACTTTTTCGTTCATTCGTCAAATTTTAAAGAAAATGTATGTTTTTTAAGGCAGGACAAAAAGTTTGGCTCTCTTCTGAAATAAAGAATTATTAGTCCCAAGAAAAATTATCTGATGATAACGCTATTTCGAACAATTAAAATATTTACATGTCGGTTTTATATTGAAAAAACGAAATAAAAATCGAGATAAAATTGAAGGTTCTCAACAATGTTTCCTTTAACTAAAATATACCTGTCAGTGCAAAGGAAAGGGAAGCCTAATAGAGAAGGATCAAACTTGATAACGGATTGATAACTGATCGAAAATTGACAACTGAACTATAACAATGAAACATCTGTAGAACGGCCATACACAGGAGTACACAGCGCTAATTGTGTCCGATAATGTCAGGTGTCCACTGTTTAGAGCATCCGCAATGCGATTATATCCAATACGGAATTTCACTGTATATTTTAGGTAGGCATAAAGGTTTGCTACACCATAATCATCCTTTAGAGGCCATTCAAACGTTTATGTTCAGTTTTTGCGTCGTTAGACCGTTCATTAAATACACGGAAGATGGTCAGCTTCACGTTGCAGGTCAGGTTTTTACAGTACTTTGTTAAATGGCAATGGTGGTGCACTAATATTGATTGGTAACCATGCAAGTAGGTACAAAGTACTTACTAGCAGAGCTGTGTACCACAATTGACAACACGTATTAACATGCCAGCATATTAAGAGAAAAAATACCACGCAAGTGTACCGAAGCAGCCATTTCACAATGCTTAGTGACTTGTCACAATATCAGTAGATGAAAAGTCAAGGCAAGAAGACTGCCATGCCATATTTGACGATTTTACGACAATCATTGGCTTCTTACCATATTAAGAGATAGAAATTCAAAATATGCAAAGTTCCATGCCAGATTTGACAACATTGGCTTGTCACCGTATTAGGAGATAGAAGCATCATACACTAAAAACGTCATACCATAATTGACAACAAATATTAGCTTGTCGCCATATTAGGAGATGCAAGTACCATACATGCAGAACGTCATACCATATTTGACAACAGACATTAGCTTGTCACCATATTAGGAGATGCAAGTACCATACATGCAGAGCGTCATACCTTATTTGACATCACCTTTTGATTTAAAACGCCATTTACGCTGGTCGAAACATTTGGCAAGAAACCTGCCACGTGTGTAGTTTCTGGTAATGGAATTGCCTCTTTTTTAACACACTGTTAGCCATATTTGCACGTCTTTTTGGTGTGCCCTAAAAGTAAATGTAACTTTAGAAGTATCGAAATGTTATAAAGTTTAAAAAAGGAAAGAAAGAAAAAAGTCACAATTTAATGGATTTTTTCACTTTCGATCACCGATCCATAATATCATTTCTGCTGGTCCATGTTCGCTATCATCTTGATGAGCAAATACTAGACTATATGTGAGACTATTTGCCATTACACTGAAACAACAGACCGCCTTTATGAAACAACGACCCAAAGCATAGACAAATATTCCCTAAGTCTATAATTTTTTTAAACGGTTCTTTAATGGAAGAAATCTCGTTCAAATACAAAGTGAAGCAAGCTACCAACCTTCTTCTCCACAAACTCCACATTTCCGTTTCTGTCCTCCTCCTCCTCTTCCTCTTCCTCTGCCTGAACCACCTCTTGCGCTTCCCCCGAAGCCACCTCTTTGGTTTGATTGGTAATTCTGATTGGACCCACTTGAAATATCTTCGTCGGCCCATTGAAAGAAACCACAGGATTGGGCCATTGGTTTTGGACAGGAATAAAAGGGCCGCCCTTTGTTTGGGCCCTCTTTATTAACAGTGCGACTAAATATGAAACAAAGGTATACTGACAGATGTATAAAAGTTGGAACAAGTGGCAACGGAAAAAAGAGGGCAATGGAAAGGAATTTGATGAGTAACGTGTTGGAGGGAGAGTATAGGATAGGAAGGATATGATATGAAAGGATGGGATAGGATAGGATTGTATAGGTATATATAGAATAAGATAGGATAGGATAGGATAGGATAGGATAGGATAGGATAGGATAGGATAGGATAGGATAGGATAGGATAGGAAAGGATAGGATAGGATAGGATAGGATAGGTTAGGTTAGGATAGGATAGGATAGGATAGGATACGATAGGGCAGGACAGTAGCTTGAAGGAAATGTTCAATCGTGTATACAAGGGTTCATATACAGAAACATAATAGAGAATGTTAAGGTTATAGTTACCTTGCAGCATCTAAATTGCATTTACACTTTACTTGGTCATTTGCTCTGCTGAATGAGAGAATGAAACGGTTAGCTTTAAGGAAGATTCATCATATCAGATGATATAGTTCATGTTGAAAGAAATTATCGCAATAAATGGATTAATTTTTAATAAAACAGTTGTGTGAGATGAAATAAGAAATAATTATGAACGAACTGGCTGTCATGGAAAAGTGGTCTTTTAAGAACAGGAGTAGAATAAGAAGAGATATAAGGATGAGGCATCATAATGTGATCAATTTCATGTCAAAGCCATAGGTTAAGGCAAACGTATAAATGACAAGTTTGACACCATACCTGCCACTAAAAGATGAGGGTTGTCGATTTTGATATCCTGAGCTTCCACCTGAAAAAATACATATCGAAAAAATTGATGATGATGATGATGATGATGATGATGGTGATGATAATGATGATGATGATGATGATGATGATGATGATGATGATGATGATAATGATAAAGATAGTGATGATGATAATGATGATGATGGTGATGATGATGATGATGATGATGATGATGATGATGATAATGATAAAGATAGTGATGATGATAATGATGATGATGGTGATGATGATGATGATGATGATGATGGTGATGATGATGATGATGATGATGATGATGATGATGATGATGATGATGATGATGGTCGTGATGATGATGTTGTTGATGATGATGATGATGATGATGATGACGATGTATTTCAGTGTATATTTTTAGACCAAAAAGATGCATTTTGTCTTACCTCCTGTGTTCCTAGAAGCATTTGATTGGGGTCCTTCATCAGCCCAAATAAATGAATTACACTTGTTGTCATTTCCACACTTGTAGAACTGACGACCTGCAAGAGCAAGTGTAAAAAGATGAAATCGAGAAAAAAAGAAAGTAAATTTAAAATTGGTGGAACGCTGGAATAATCCATGTCTAATTACTACAACAGAAGATAAAGTAAGTGGTATGTATACAGATTTTTGATAGTTTGGAGTGAGGTAGTGTCCGTGTTCTTTGTCTTTATCAAAGGAGTTACATATTTTAAGAAAAGATGCACAGTTTTTGCTACAGATACCAGGAAAAGAGATTTAACAAATAACTGATTTGAAACGTTTCTTGAGATCAGAAATCAAGATAAATAATTGTTATGCTTCCTTTCAGCATCAATACCAAGGTTTGCTTCGAAGCAAATGGTTAGCACTGATGATGATCATAATAATTTGGATAACGATTAACTCTTTCGCGCCAGGATTTATTTTCAGTTAACTGTTAAAACCCATATAATTCTTCGCTTTTCAGGGGGTAGCATAGGCAAATAACTTAAGTGAAAGCGTAAACTATTATAGAAAACTGCCATCAGAACATTTATAATATTCTATACTTAACCCCCTGAAAAATTATCTTTTCTGGTGTTTGTCTTTGGGCTATATGGTCCGTCCAGGGGTGAAAAGGTTAAAGCAGTATCCACCTTGATTTGGTCCTTCCTTTCTGACGGTAAGTTTTAAGGCCGGCTGCCCACAATCACAAACTATAGCATTATCATCATCGTCAGGCCTAGAATGGACAGAAACATTGTTAAAAACACGTGGAACAGTACACTGCAATCCTTTATTTGCTTATAACTTTTCAGTTGCAAGAGATCGATGCACATCAACGAGAAGAATTAGATACACAGTAAAATCAGATATGACAGAAATAAGGTACAGTGAGGTAAAGCTCTTGAAGTACGATACAAGATTATGATTGTATTTTGTTGCTAATATTTCTTCAGATAATTGGATATAACTGGAATTGCCTTTAGTGCAATGCATCTTAGAATACAGCCCTTCCTCATGTTACTTTTCTATCATCGTCCAATATTCTGTTAAAAACTGGAGGGTTCAAGGCATGCAAGAGTACGATATGCTCAATTTTGATTTATTACTGTGAAGTGCGATTTGCAGTTGCCAACAGAATTAACAGAATTCATCTCAAGTCGAAAGTCGCAAGCTTTGTCTCTATTCAAAGTTGTAATGCGTTAACATTTTTAATGTAACATGTCATCTGGTGCTTTTTATTACTGTTTACTTGGGCGGGTTTCGTTTGGGTTACTTTCTTTATTTTGCAACTGGACACACATTGATAACATCTTCTCTTTAGTTGAAGTGTTTAGCCAGTATAAAGATTCGTCATTAATATTTATTATTTTTTATTTATAAAAGGCGACAACGAAGGAGGCTACGATTGCGAGTATTGGGTACTGCCACACATAATTAGGGAGGGGAACATGGGAGAATTACTTACAACGGGAAGAATAGAGGGAACCAGGGACAGAGAGAGAGACAAGGAAGAAAACAACTTGACAGCATCGGAGATTGGTTAAAGTTTGATAGGAGCTGCAGAGTGATTTACAATTACTCAGATAACGAACAGCGGAAGTCCGCGGTCGCCCAAATTATACGGCATGGCACTTGAAGAAGACGAAGGCTGAATATAGGCTAGCTCTATTTTCCATTGATTCCATCAGCTATAATCATTACCATTAAAATCACTATAATAAGGAATCTTGGTTAATATCTGGTGAAAGCATCAAAACGTACCTGGGATTGAAGCTCGATTGGTTGTTTGATCTGTTCCCACTGTCTGTTAAAAGAGAGGGTAAAAAACAGTTAGACTGGGATTCAAAAAGAGGAGCGTGCACTGCCTACGAATATTTATAGCACTATAAATATTGTGAGAAAATGTGGGATAAGAAACTATGTAAAGTGGAGATAGAATAAAAGCCATTGATATAATCAGGACAGGACTCGAACCATTGCCTTTTGGCTTTTTTATCAAAGTAGTCAAGCTGCGTGTGATCATATCATTCCTGCATTAAAAGAACTGCACTGGCAACGTTTGCAGTAAAGAATTGAATTCAAGATATTGTTGCTAAGATGCAAAGCGCTGAATAACATGGCCCCATCTTACATAACGAGTATGTTTTCTATGCAAGCACAAGGAAGATATTCCCTCAGGTCAAATGGATCTTGAAAGTTGAACATTCCGAGAACAAAGTAAAAATCATGTGGAGACAGAGAAAATTTCCAGTCGCTGCTGCTATATTATGGAATTCCCTAACTTAGGACATCCGTGACTCGCAGAGCACTGAAGGATTTGCATCTAGATTAAAAAACATTCTTATTTTTTATTGCTTTTGAACTGAAATCAATTCTGGAACTTTTTTAACATGTAAATTTGGACTTTTTTTAACTTAGGTATTGTACAGCGCTAACAAATATATGTCTTGTAGATTACGGCGCTATATAAAACTTGCAATTATCATTATCATTATCATTAACTTTGTCACTAGTCAAGGAGTTCCTAAATATTTTAGTAATGCTTACCTCTAAATCCCCCGCTGTTTCCTGAGGATGCTGTCATATTTCCAGAGCTTCCAGCCCATGAGCCTGAGCTACCAGCGCTGCTGTTACCAGTCCCAAAGGCACCTCTAGCATATGAGCCCCTGCCCATTGTTCCTCCTCTGCTTGCTGCACCTCTTCGGTTCATTCCTCCTCCTTGGTCAGTCACCACCCCTTGACTAAACGCACCTCTTCGAGCAGTAGTACCACGACCGGAGTGGGCTCCTCTGTTATTTGTTCCGCGACCGGAGGCTCCTCGACCAAGTTGGGTGCCGCCTCTACCCGTAGAGCCACTGTTATGCGAGAACGTCCCACCACGACCCCTGGTACCAGCTTGTGATCCACGACCAAAACCTGGGCAGATATAATCGATCAAATACAGTTCTTATAGGCTCAGTTTACATCTAAATATAGATATTATTAGCGGAACAAGACTTGAAAGTGTTACTTTCAGGAATGAATGCTAAAAACGACCACTACACGACGCTGTTTATGTTTTGTGAAACTGTTCTATCTACATGGCATTGTGCAGTGTGAATCAGACGGACTAACAATAATTTCCATTTTTTCTCAAGTTCATATAGCGATCGTCACAGCTGCTAGCCCTAACCTACTTATTCTGTCTGTGAAAATGGCCTAACATAACTTAGGAATACCTCTGTTGTTAGAGCTTGTACTGGGTCCAGCTGCATCTGATCTTGAAGATGAGCCTGCAAAAAAACCAACGCTTGTAAGATAAGGCTTGGTCAAATCTTCATATGAATACATAAACTATTATAAACTATGAATGAGGTAAAGTCAAAGTGAAACTAACAAACGAAGGGTAGACCAATAAAAATGTTTTTCAAGTATTTTTCTAGAGTTACCCATCTCAGTATGTTCAGTATTCTTCTTTCTTTGTCCTTCCACGTCTGCTCTTTTTGCACAAAATCTACTATTGTCTGTTACTGCAAACGTTTTCCTAGAGGTAACCATCTAGTTATGCTTAGTTTTTTCTCTTCCTTTTTAATCTCTTCCTTTTTCCTCTCTTCTATTTGCACAAAATCTGCTAATGTCACTGGTAGATGGGCTTGTGACTTTTATCCCCAGGTATTTAAGTAGTTGAAGTTTTTGTTGTTATTTACTTATTCACTTCATTATTCTTAAATCATAAAGAACATTGATGGAAAATATAATGCTCACCTCGAACATCCAAGAGCTCCTTGAGATTATCATCACAACCACCAAGACAACCAGTATATCTGAAATCAACAGTCCCACCTTAACCAATACCTTATTCTAAATATGTTTACCCACTAATCATCCTGGAGGGGCAATGTCACCCAATGACCTTCAACAAGAATTTGTTATTTCTTAGAAAGGAGAGTTATATTTTCAACATATGCACACCCTTGCTGGTAAAAACGTCTACTTCTATTCATTTTTTGCCTGATCAATTCTTGTATCGCCTTGGCCAGATGTCTATTAGCAACTGTAAAACTTTATTATAACCAGGAATGAAAGAATTAATTTGAAATTGCAAAAATACAAACTTTTTCTCTAGCCTGTATTTGTAACATTCAAAATTAATTTGCCTTAATCTTGCACATGTCTATGTCCATCTGATGTTCTTAATTGTATCCAATAGACTATGGAATACCTTTGAAAAGTCAGAATGAACAAGTCAAAATGCCTGTGATTGACAAAAGATTATAAACCACCACCTATAGCCCCCATCCCACCATCTCAAGGGAGTTTATGTAAAGCTGGAAGAGAAGGCTGACTTCTTACTTTAGAGACATCATTGGTGGAACAGATCCTTTCTTAAACTCAAAATCAATCTTATGAACGGGTCTTGGTTGACATCTGTGACAAACAGCTTCACTGCGGGTTGCTTTCAAAACAAACTTTGGAAGAAACATTCCATTTTTGCAGTTTGGGAACCCCTGGCATCCAAGCATCAAACTGTAAAAAACAAAAGAAAATTTCAATGAATGAAATTTCAACAAATTAAAATTACTTTGGAGTTTGAATGCAACTGGTTTGGATATCAATGGTCGGTTAAAAGGGCAAGTTTAAATCAGAAAGTGTCACTCCTCTGGCTGACGAAAGCTAACAAAAACTTTATACCAAATTTGCGAACATTAACCTGAAAGTTGTGGGCAAGTATAGGCAGTTTCTTAACAGGGAAATGCTTTATAAGCATCGCAGTATAGGGCCAGGCAGAACCAAAGTAACTCGGCTTTAGTTGTCCGTATCTTTTTCAGCATCAAGATTCATGCTGTAAAGGGTCTAGGCAACTAAACGCTTTTTTAAATCAAAGAAGTCTTGGGGATGAGTTTCCTTTGGAGATGACTTTGAGATTTCTGATTTATGTCAAATGAAATCAATGCTATATAAACTTTGCAGCCTTCAATACACTAAAGATCCCACAATGCGGAGGAGCTATAGACTGTGTGCACAGGCTACATCAACAGCGTCTTTAGAGATGACTCAAGGGTACTAAAAACTGGAATACAAAGTTTATGGTCGCATTTTCTTCAACAGCTCTTATCTTCTGTTTACACTTACATTCGGTACAATGCACGATTTTCTGCTTTTGTTGATTGTACCATCCATCAAATACAATTTTTATAAACTTCCAGATCGATCTCAGGAATTCCAATAAAGGATGGACAAGTATTGCTTCTATGAATTTTCATTGAACAGGACCATCATAGATAATATGCAAGTTCATTTGAAGATTAACGAGTAGGGACGACACTTTGTCAATCCCTTCACGTTTCATACCTCAAAACAATGCTAACGTTTGCAACTACGGCTCAATCGCGAATTTGACGATGATTTATGATTCTCTCATGCTTAGGAAATTTCCGCTTCTCTTTTCGAGTTATCCCTGACTAGTCCTGTGTACATTGAACATGTGGTTACGCCCCAATATAATTAATGCAAAATTTATGCAACGACGGGGTACGCTTTATAACAATAGCTGAATACTAGGTAACGAGGTAATATAGGAAAATCTTAACATGAAATTCCCCCCCCCCCCCTTCTTCATAGACTCCTTTCGCACGACTCCGTGAGTTAAAAACAATACAGCTTACCTCCCTTCTCTAGTTTTTCGCAGCACCAAATCAAAACTTCCACATTTGGGACATTTTCGAATGGGTTCCGATACTTCTTGTTGTTGGATAGCATTGTCATCAGCTGCAAATAAATATATATAGAAAATAAATAAATAGAAATAAATAAAGCAAATAAATAGAAAATGTGACGGTTCCACGAATAACAGCCGTGAGATGGGCTTCTAAAAACAATAGAGATTTAAATGCCACACCCATACCACGCCCTATTTCTTTTAAGTATTGAGGAAAGTAATGAATTTGAGCCGTTAAGCTGGAGGAAGATTCAGAGCTTTTCTGATCCCTGGGTTGCTGCAATAGTGTTGCCTAGGCAGTGCATACAGCCATTGTTTTCAAACTGCAATTTTAAAATGCAGCGTTGTTTCTTCACAAACCTGGGTCAAGCTGCGAAGGTTGTCCAAAATACGTTGATAATGCTTGATCCAACTGTTGAACCTTGAAAGGAAAAATTTGACAACATATCAAAGGGGGTTAAAGTCTAAAGAAGGGGCGAAAAAAGCTGCAAAGTCAATAATTTTGTTGAATAATGAAAAAGGTAAAACTTTCAACTGTATGTCTCATTGATTTTAATGTTCAGAATACGTAAACAATGAAACACCAATTTGCATCAAAAATGTTCTTCACTGACCTTATCACATGCCTGAACAAATACTTCTTTGTATTTACGAATTTGTTCTGCTAGCACATCTATAAAAATGCCAATAATTGTATTCTTAATGCAAATCTGTTTAAATATTTAAACATATCGTTTCATCTCTTCCCTTCTGTTCTCTTCTCTTCTGTTCTCTTCTCTTCTCTCTCTTCTCTTCTCTTCTCTTCTCTTCTCTTCTCTTCTCTTCTCTTCTCTTCTCTTCTCTTCTCTTCTCTTCTCTTCTCTTCTCTTCTCTTCTCTTCTCTTCTCTTCTCTTCTCTTCTCTTCTCTTCTCTTCTCTTTTCTTCCATTGCACTCCATTCCATACTGTTCTTATTTATTCTATTCTATTCTATTCTATTCTATTCTATTCTATTCTATTCTATTCTATTCTATTCTAATCTATTCTATTCTATTCTATTCTATTCTATTCTATTCTATTCTATTCTATTCTATTCTATTCTATTATATTCTACCTAGAGTGAAAAAATTGAGTGAAAAAATAACGCAATCTAACCTTCTTTCCTCTTGGTCCCTTCACAAATACTGAATAGAAGGAAAAATGTATTACTTTCAAAAGAGCTGAGTCATGTTTGGAAGAATTATGGATGAGAAGGTATTTTGAAACTTTAAAACAGTCGACAGAAAACATTGCCAATTGCTTCTTAATTTCTTTATTTCCAATATAGATAGAAAAATAAAATATACTTTTATCATTAAAGCAGAGTCAAAATTCATTTTTTTTACTTCATTATTTAGTTATCTTAACATTCTTTTTATTAATATTTTCAACATACATAATACTATAACCCTTTCATCATCGCAGGAACTATTTGCCTAAATGAACTATAGGGAGACGAGGTTTTTTTTAAGACTGTTGAGGTTATTCCTTCCAATATCTTGTTACACCTGCTTCTAAATATACTTTCGAAATTTTTCGCTCCATCATTATAAATTCTGGTATCCCGTTACCAACTAAGCAGACACTTTTGATGTTACTGAACAGTTTTAAAATTAACCAAGGTGAAAAGGTTAAAGCAGGTTTAATACAATGCAACTCGTTGCGGTCGAGAGAAAACTGCCCATAAGCTATCATTACCATTTCAAATCGCGTTCCAATTCAGCTCTGAGGTGCGGCTTCGACATTTCGAATCCCATGGAATCATAACCTGTTCAAAAAATAGGCAAATCATTTTAAAGCAGTAATTGTAGATATAAATCCTTGGTCTCATGAAAAAGATGAAGCAATACACAGTATATTTACTTGACACAGGTCAGACTATTAAACGGAGGGGGGGGGGCGATTTGTAATTCAATTAAAACCTCTATATGGTCTAAAGAATTGCTCATAGTTTAAAGTATTGAGGTTCCTTCATCAGACCCTCCTCCATCTTCTTTGGTGGTCTGCAATCAGGCAGATCCTGCCAGCACCACCGCTCTCCGTCATCGCTCTCCCGGTTTAGAGCTATTTGTTTAACGGTGTGGTAGTCTCGGCCATCTTTCACATCATCCGACCTTTTCCAGCCCCTCCCATTTCTTCAGGAGAACGAAAGTCGAACGAACGAAAGCAAGTCGGCAACAACGAAAGGTATTTAGGGTTTGGCAGTCTAATTTTCATTAGACACAATTTAGATTTTAGAGTCATGTTTATTCCTTTTTGATCCAACAATCTTATGGCTTAGAAGGCAAGTCAGCCAACACAGATGATTCCCCGATCAGTGGCGGACATTTGGCCAAATATTTGGGGGGGGCAAGCTTATTATTTTGGTAGGATGACATCACACATTTCCATTGATTTATAACAAAAGACTACTGTCTTCCAAAATATTGGGGGCCACCGCCACCCTCGCCCCCTAAGTGTCCGCCACTGTCCGCGATCTTTTAAAATACCACCTTTTTCTAGCTTCACTATAAAAAAAGTTCACTTAAGAACTACTAGCCTTCAACGAGACCCATGCCCAGTTCCCCTGGCACCAACGAGCCATTATCTTGTTCCCCAGCGTACCTCCTGTTTTTTATCGTTTCTATATGCTCGGCATGTGTGGCGTCAGTTCCTGAAAGAAATTAAGGTCATATTTATAGACTCGGTTGTGGCTAGTCAGTTTAAACATGTTAAAAATCTTATCACATTTACTACGTGATATTTTAAAGGAAATTTAATATTAATGGTTCCCCACAGCAACCTTCCATTACGCTGCTACCCGCAAAAGTAATTTCATATCAATGTACTGATATGGAGGACCAGTCTATGGAAAACCAATGAAAATTGTTTTTAACAGTACGATAGTATATTTTGGTTAACAAAGTTCTAGGAAAGTTTCAGTATTGAAATCCTGCTTTTATAAAGAATGTTTGAGTACTAGAGTCTTTTTGAACTTCCTTAAAAAACCGCATGGTAATTCGGACAATTGTTGCCGGAGTAAGGCGTTTAGGCTTTAAGTGCTCTGATGCAACGACTTAAAGCTAACTGTATATAACAACTAAATGATATGTACAAATGATATCCATTTTTAAGTGGGCCTTGATATGGAATTGATCTACGAAAACTGTTGACTGTTTAAACTTGAAAAATTGAACCATTAAATCTGTCGACTGTAACTTACATTTTCTAGATTTTATGGGTTATAACGCTATTGCTGTTATTCTTAAACTGTTATTTCCTTTTTTAAGATTTATTTTTACTGTTTTTTCTTTATTTTACTTTTTTTAATTTTTTTTTTACCATCTTTTACACGCTGTGTCAATGAATCCTTTCTGTGGTGAGAAAAGGATTTTAGTATACACTTGGTCTTTTCGAGAATTAGATAGTCGTAACGGACTAGCATTAGACTAGCTCTGTTCAAATTACGTACCAATTCCATGTTTTTCCATTAGAGCAATCAAATCTGCCTCCGTAAGCAACGACGGGGGAGACGTTTCACCGCTTACCATCTAAAAAAGATCAAAGTGTTTAACTTCGTCACTAAATATCTTTAAACTTAACTTTAGCTTAAACATCACCCAGTAGTTACTCAGTCCAAGTCCTAGATTTATCCGTAACCCTAACAGTATCCCTATCTTTATGTGCTGCTTTATAGCTTAGACTTAATCTAGGGCCACGCCTTTATGATGACGTTGAGTGGCGCAGAGCAGCGTCCCTTGCCAAAGAATCCCGATGTTCCACGCCACAGCATAGCTAAAATGGAGAGGCGTATTTCACGCACAGAGCACTCTCTCTCTCTCTCTCTCTCTCTCTGTGATGTGTTGAGCTCTAATATCTCATACGCCTCCAGTTTTTAAGCTCCAAATTTTATCTTGGCATGTCGTGCTGTTCTATGTGTCCCCCCTGTTCTTTTCCTTTACATCGAATCGACATAACCTTCTTCCTGAAGTAATCGTTAAATCATGTAGAAGCAGAAGTAGTAGAAGTAAATGGTGACTCGCTGCTTTGTTCCAGTACTGGTGCTATTTTGCATTATCAGAACCGCTGTTGATCTTAGGCTGCATGATGGCCGTTGACTCAAATTGAGCGCATCTAGTCTTTCGTGAAGACCTCCAAATCCCTAGCTTTAAGACCAACTCTATTTGCTACAGCCTTGCCTGGGGCCACCAGAGGCCGGGAGTTTGTTTCAGTCATAAAAGGGATATCCAAGAGGTACCTATGGAACAAGAAACATGGATTGTGCACTTGGGCTGTGCACTATAGAAGTTTATGAATTATGATGTATACTTTATGATCAATCCAAACTGTCGTAGCCCCGGCCAAACCCACCCTACGCTTCGCAAATGGGAGCGGTTGCCAGAAGGCGGTCGTTGTTAGAATATCATGTATAGCGTAGCACGTATCACCTGTATCAAAATTATGTAATCGAGAGCAAACTTACGTCATTTATATACAATTAAGCAGGCTGGGTCTGACATTTGAAGGACAAACAGGCCTCTGATTATCGTAGTGGAAAGCCAGTAATTGGATTGACATGCCCTGTTTGACCCGAGAAGAAACCTTAAATGTGTTCTTTTGAAACGTGTCTAACACCAATGACCACAAAAAAGTGACAGCTACAAGATATTCCGAAGTTTCTAGCATGAATCTTTCGAGATTGGTGACATAACACATCATTCTAGTTAAACAGTTTTTGCAAAGAGGCGAGTAGATGGTTATGTGATGTATGTGGATAACAGTTAATTGTCAGCAGAGCTGCATTTCACTCTAGCAGAGAAACTCGTATACAAAAGTATATTGTAACAGTCTGTTGAACATTTTCGGAAGAAGTTTGAGAGTCAGTCGGTCAGTGTAATTGTTACATTAATGTCTTGCAGCAATAGCTTATAATGGCGACAGAAAGAAAAGTGTTCTCAGCAGTGCATATACTTGTTACTTTCCTTGCCGCCGCAGCTTCAATTGAGATCGCATATCTTCATTGGAAAAGTATACATCTAGATAATGAGCTCCAGTCAATGATTAGAGCGCATGCAGACACAAGAAAAGAGCTAGAGGAACTGGCTACATCGGTACGAATATTTGAGGAGGTCAAGATACACAAGGGCGTCGGAGAGGTACAGCTTGAAGGGCATACGAAGGTCGGTGTTCAGCAACGTCGAATGATACGTTCTTTGCTAAACAGGCTGAATAATGAGACGATAATATCAAAAGCGAGTGCCACAACCAAATCAGGCGAAGTGAAGGAGAAAAATTTCACGAATGAAATCGACGCTAGTACACTTCTAGAAACAAACATCACCGGTACCATTTCCAACAACACAAGTACCATCACAAACAACACCAGTACCATCACAAACAACACTAGTACCGTCACAAACAACACCAGTACCATCACAAACAACACCAGTACCATCACCAACAACACCAGTACCATCTCCAACATCACCAGTAATCTCGTTGACGAACAGATCCAACCAAAACAACACAGCAAGTCACAGATCGGCACAAACATAACGCTTGTTAACAGCACAGAGAAGTATGAACTATTGAATGTGTCTTCGGTTTTAGAGGCAAAGAACATCCTTGAACTCAATCTTACTGCTCAAAGTGATCATGAGGAGAAAAAAGTACAAACAGATAACTGTTCATCATTTGAAAAAGGCTTGTCCTTTAAAATTGAAGTAAAGATTAACAACCAAGGTAGTTGTGACTGTCTTGCCACAAAAAAACAAATAAAAAGTTATTCAGAAGATTTCTCAAACCCCCTGCAACGACCACTTAAACGACCACTTAAGCGACCACTGCAGCGAGCATTGCAAAGACCACAGGTCTTCCTACCAGCAAGTAAAATCATAGGCTCTGTTGGCATACCCATGGAGGTGCGATGCAACTTTACAGGGGGTGATATACAGAAAGTAATGTGGCAAAAAGATGCCGGTGAGATTTATGGAGAGCAGTTTTTCACCCCCGACAATCGCAGCTTGGTTCTAAAGCTTCATGACCCATTCATGAGAGATAATGGAAACTACACCTGCTATGTTGAAAACCGCGTTGGAAAAGATAAGAAAACAATCCAGATAATATTAGCAGAGAAAGACTGCTCGTCATGGAAACAGAGAGGTTTTACAAAATCGGGTATTTACGCTATAAACCCTGATGAAGAGTCACCTTTTGAGATATATTGCGACATGGAAACTGACCATCGAGGCTGGAATGTAATCCAAAGACGCGAGGATGGTTCTGTAGACTTTTATAGAAGATGGGTGGATTATAAAATTGGATTTGGGAATTTAACAGGAGAGTTTTGGCTTGGCAACGAAAAGATACATAGACTAAGCAAGTCCATGGACATGATCATACGAATTGATTTAAAAGATTCTGGTGGTAAACATGCGTATGCAGAATACCAATTTTTCTATATGGGGGATGAAAATGATGCATATAGGTTGCACGTTGATCAGTACTCTGGCAATGCTGGGGATTCTTTACTGTACCACGATGGCATGAAATTCTCGACAAAGGACAATACCTTTGCTATCTTTGGCACCAGCTGTGCAGAACGCTTTAGAAGTGCATGGTGGTTCCGGGCGTGTCACAGATCGAACTTAAACGGAGAGTATGTGATTGGGTCAACAGCCTCGAATGCAGAAGGCGTGAAATGGATGACACTGAATCCTAATCGAGGCTCTCTTGCAAAGACAGAAATGAAAATAAGGCCATTTTAAGACGATTCTTACTGGTAAATGCACTCCGGGAAGAAAGAAAAGGAAGAAATCTTCAAGCAAATTAACGACCATTGGGACAAAATTATTGATTTTCTCGCACCTTAGAACATATCTTTCGATATTTTTAGAACGTAATGTGCTAGGTGAAATGTAGAACACATAAGATTTATAACTATTGTTTATGATTTTGATCGACAAACTACTTTCAACTTTATTTGATACGAAACGATGAAACAAAATGAAACAAAATTGTCTTTTATACTGTTTTATAAGGTTACGGGCTTTGCATCGAATTTAATTCTCAAATTCGATATCATTTCATACATCCAGAGGGGGGTGCACACCAGAGGTGGGGCAAAAGGGGCAAATTTCCCCACGTTTCAAAATGGGACCCTTTCTAATTCGTCCAAAAATGAAATAAAATTCAAATTCAAAATATTACCCCCCCCCCTTCATGTTTGGACTGATCAAAGAACTCATTCGTTTATTTGAAATTGTGCATTTACTTTCTATTTTCCTGTAGTCTGTTAGTTTTTAATTAGATGGCACTTTTCTGAATCGTCTCAAAATGGGATATAATTTCCGAAAAATAGCACCCTCTACCCCACTATTTGAAAATCTACCCTACCAGGTTAGAATAGGTTGCCCCCTCTGCAAACATCATTTTTGACAGGACGCATTCTTTATCTAGGTTTATTAAAGGTTAGTTTAGCTAAATACTTTGATAAGATCCGGCATACAAATGAAATGTGAAACAGGCATGAAATTGGTTGGTACTTTGGTATGCAATGCTCACAGACTAAATCAGTGATCAAAACGAAAAAGAGGTTAAAATCTAAACGAAAAACAAGGGTACCTCAATACTGTCTGGCTGAAATGTAGTCCCTTGGCGGCAGGGTGGCAGTGTCTAGACGTGCAAATGTTTAAAACAATTTTTAAAAAGCATTTAGGTTTTGCTATATGTTACATATTAAATACAGCTAATATAATAAGATTTTACTTTTTGCCGCACGAAATTGAATAACATAAAGTAGGGCAAAATGTGTGAAGGAGCGATCTAGTTATGCGGCAATATTCGCTTGTCTCATCATACTAAATCAAAAAGGGGTTTCTGCTACTTTTTTGAAAAGAAGGGCTGGTATCACGAAAAACGAGACTTTGGTATGGTTGGTATGGTGTGTTCTTGCTATTAGATTTTCCAGGCCGCTTGCTACGGCAGGAGGCTGAAATCTCAATTGGGATGAAGACAGTTGTACCAAAAACTCGTTTGGGGTAGGCCCTCATTACGTTTCGTTTCTTAGGCAAATACCGTATTGATCGCGAAATTGATTTGGCCTTTCTAAACTTTTCTAAAACAGTATCATTGTGTTCACAATGGCATGATCGGACCCCCCTCATCATCGTAACTTCCCCCACTTCGCAGAGGCGGGTGCCGTATATAGTTATTTGACTCGAAAAGCAGCATAACTTCATATCATTTTTCGCGTCTAAACTTGCATGACAACTTAATCCTTCCAACCCCCGTTATTATAAAGCTGTGCATTAATATTAATAGCGTCTGCTTAGATTGCAAGGGAGCATAAGACTTGGCGAATGACGAGTGAAATGTTTAGAACCAGGTTAATCCAGATATTGAAGGATTAGACTCTCCCGTTAGGAAATTACTGATTCCTGCTGAAGGTCATCGAGCCAAATGGTCCCCCAGTGTGTAAAAAGGTGGAATCCGAGATTATCAAGGTGTTCGTTGTGTAACTTGCAGGCAACATTGAGTTTCTTATACGCGGCTCTTTCAAGTGTATGTCACTATAACTGTAGAAAATACACTATTACCTTTGCATTCCAGTAATCATATGGATAAACATCTAGATAATTCCTCTCTAAGATGACCAAACCATTTGCGGTAAACTATAATAGAAAACGTATAATAGAAATTAGATCGACGTATCTTCTAACGGGTTCTTCATTGAGGAGATATGGGAGGAGAACAATGAAGCCGGACAAATATTATCACAAGGTGCCTGGAATTAAGTTTTAACATTAACTGTCTCAAAATCATTGTTTTACAAGATACTCGCTTCAGAATCAGGAAAACATCACGGTTTCAAGGCTGGCTCCCGTTAGGAGGGCTATTGAAAACAGTATAATTTGCAAACCACACCCAGACCACGCCCTGTTTCTTTTGTTTATCTAGGAAGGATAGCCGTTATACTGTAGGAAGGTTCAGTAATTTTTTGAATTCTACTTTGCTTTTGGTACTCCTAATAAATAAATTTACTAATAACGAAACCACGTGAGAGGCAGTAACGCGCGCATGATTGGCTATTTTTTAACCAATCAGTCTGTATTGAATAATGCTTCAGTTGATCTTGTAGGCTTTATATTACTTAGGCAACTATAAATACATAGATTATCATATCCCATTAGTATAGATCGAATTTAAACAGACTTTCTTTCAAGCATACCTTTTCTTCCGCTATTTTGATTTCTTCCGTTGTCTCGTTTCCTTTGGCATCCTATGGTTTGGAAATCATTTTAAAACACATTGAATAAATATGACAAACGTACAAATGGCTAGAGATTAGTGTCATGGCTATGAAGAAGGTTAAAATGCATTGCTGCTTGTTGAGATGAACAATTAAGTAAATGACTTTACCCATTAAACATTGAATTTTTTAAACAGCCAACTGACGGACCCCCTGCGTGATGTGTTCGGTTAATCATTTACGTTCTCATGGGGGTCTGGGGAGCTCGAGCCATCACAGCCATAACCCTGTCGGAAAGTTTAAGCATCAGAAATTGATAACCTTTCCTTAATTTTAAATTAACTTCCTTCTAGCGTAAAAGCCTAACTATAAACATGCTAGCAATACAAATATAGGAATGGAGAAAAAAAAGATTTTGTAATTTTTGTCGAGATTTCAAGAGACTAGTCTCTTCAAATACAACCCTGGATTTCCAACACAATCACTGCAGTGGGTGTCTCAGAACAAGAAATCTGCCAAGCTCGTACAGACCGTGTATTTAAACTTTCATGCCTGCTACGCAAGTTAGAAACGGAGGAGCTCTAAAAATACATCTAGCTCAAGGAGTACACAACAGTTACCTGGGATAAACATGCCAAAAAATGCCGCACTATCATCTCGTAGATTCTTTTCTCGTTTCCCTATGGGAAAAATGGGTTAAAGTCACTTCAACTGAATCAAATACCCATTCAACACAATCTGTGCTCCCTTGAAAATTTTCACTCGGAACCATTAGGTCATACGGAAGCAACATTTCACCTGGTATAAAGCATAAATTTTAACTTTAATTTTAACGTTATGGCTTTCCTAATCTGTTACTTAACCAACTGGACGATGAAGGTTGATTTGCCACTGGACGGTCAAGGTAATTCCGAGATTTCCATGCTTTATTCCTACAGCAAATTATGCAATAAATGGTGTGAATAGATGTGGCAGTAGTTTTGGAAATGATGTGAAGTCTGTTCCGTTTATCAATAGTCAATAATAATCATGATCATTGATAATGATTATAATAATTATAATAATTAATGATAATTATGATAATTTATGACAATAATAACAACCTGTAAGTTATTGGTGTACTTCGTTGGATGGATTGGAGGATGGGCATTATCTGTTTTGTGTCCATTTCTTGGGTTGACACCGCGATTCAAAATATTGGCTGCGAATTCTGTTAGATCAAAATGGAACCATTAAGTTTCTTTTTAGGAACATAACGAAGAGATTCATTAATCGGCTTACATGACCTGGAATACTGGACAATTTCCAAAGTAAATTTTGAAACTTGAAGAAGAGCTAAGCCATGCTACGTTGTCAGAAAGTTTCACCACTTTGTCGCTATGTCATGTGTAAAGAGTTGATTTAACATTAAGGCACATCGTTACGAAGAGTAAAAATAATCCCCATGCAGCAGATGTGAAAATGAAAACATTGGAAATTAAAAGACTGTCTAACCTTTTTCAACTATAACTATGTTGGAACATGTAAAAACAGAATGACAGAAGGCATAAACTTTCATGAGGGGCCACTAAATAATAGGGCACAAGTATCAAAAAGATTAATAGAAGATGGCTCGAGCCAAACGAAGGTGATTTGAGATAATGAAGTTCTCCATGGATTCATGGTAAGAGACAATGCCAGCTAGTTCTTTGCACTATTCTCCATCTGTTTACATAATACAGCTCAAATCGTAGCAAGTTTTTAAGCAAGTATAAATACTATAATAACGATCACAGATTAACTAGTTTCTCCAGGAACAATTTATTCAGGAATATCAAACACGAGAAACGACAAAGGTGTCAATTCTTCTCAGCTTAACAAGGAAATGGCATTTCGAGTCACAATAATCTTGAAAAGCGTATACATCTTTGTCCAAATACATTTTACGAGAGTGCTTCGGCATTACCTCGTTGTGAATTTGCTCAGAATTCCCCATCAGTGTGAGGCTCGTGATGTAATGACATTAGTCTTTTATAGAAACAAGAGTGTATAATAATTTCAGATTCGCCCACCTACCTCCCCAGTTTTGATCCTGCGTCTGCTGTTGCACCAACGACTCCAAGTCGAAATCTTTTGGAAACATATTTGTTTCTGTACGTGGGTAGCTGATAAACCTATGAAAAAATGAAATAGATTTCATAAGAACATTAGTTATTGGGTTGCTGCTATTCTTTCCATCATGGAAATGGGGTAACTTCAGGTGTAAAGGTGCTAGGAACTCGCCTTCTTGAGAAGGAAGTTGGGGCCTTTATTCCGTGCGACTATTTGAAAAATTGGACCCAAAAGTTCTCTGTCACTGACCAGAATAATGCAAAGTCACAGATCAAAAATGCACATTGAAGTGAATAAAGGTGCAAGATTCATCATATTGTTTCAAGATCACACATATGATGATTCCAAATTTCTTCATGCCACAAAATGTATACCCATACTTCCGTATTTTCCAAGAAAAGGTGCCCCTACAAAATGGCACGTCCCTACTACCGTATATTTGTTATGTTACCCCTCCTCCCCCCCCTAGGTCCAAAACGGTGGTTCACAATCAGTGTGTTAGGCTTGCTGAATTAAAGAGAATTCATAATTCATTTGCATTCACCCTTGTGTATACAATTTCTCTGCAATCCTCATTGTTTCTTTTGCTGATATCCGCAGTTTTCGAGAGGCAAGCTTCTCGAGTTCCTAAAAGACGAAGGAATCTGGGAATATTAATTTGTAAAACATAGCCTGTAGCTCAAAGGTAGGATGGATCTTAAAATTAAATTAACATCATTAACAAGTCACAAATCAAGCGATGGTTGGAGAAATGGTGCAGCATTTTGAATGCTTACAAGAAGGGTGCAATAGAACCGCTTCAAGCCTAAGTCAGAAGAATGCGTTCACTTGACTTTACATTTAAAATACGTATCCACATTTGTAATTTTTGTTTTCGACATGCGTTCACAATGTCACATTAGACTTGGAAGAAGTATTCGTAGCAAGCAAGGATAAAAATGCTGTGAATTTTTTGAAAATTTGGGAGCAAACAAATCACATGACTGTCTCATCATGACCTGGGACTGTTTAACCCTTGCACTCCCGATGATAATACAGCTGTACTGTAAAAACTTTTGCGTTTGGTCAGATTTCAAGGGGGCTTTACAATTAATGATGTTGAAGCAATGAAGCCTAACAAATGTGGTATACATATCTTTCAAGCTCTTGAAGGTATTAGCCCTCCTGCAATGAAGTGACCAATTACTGCTGAAGATCGTTGAGCCACATGTTACCCCCCCCCCCTCCAAGAGTGAAAGGGTAACAAACTGTAAATGCATAGAGACATCATGTTGTACTTACAACAGTATCAAGGGCTACTGGTCGCCATTTGCTTTTCGGTCTTGATGTTACATTAGTCACGGTAGCAGTAGGATTCTGAAAAAGCGTTAACGTGCATACTATTATTTATGTTAATATAAAGAGTTCTTGTTTGTATTTTATCTTGTAGTTGTAGTTGTTTTTGTTATAATAAATCAATCGCTGTTACGATTAAAGGGCGGAGGAGCACAAATCAGACATCATGCACTGAACCTACAATCAATTGCAAAATTGTTGAACCCCTAGCAAAAATCGGAAAATTGGGCCTAATCTCCTCCTCCCTCCCTTTGTCAGGATAGGAGTTAAAACTCAGCTTTTTGCGTCCAACAATTTCCAACTGATTGTTGGCTCAACGGCAGTTGTGACAGTCAACGTGACATCAGTTCTGGCAAAAAGCAACGTGTCGCCCGTCTCAACTGTGCAAGGCCGTAGCTACAGTAGGGTGAGGGGGTGTGACACCCCTCAAGGGAAAATACTATGTTTCAATGGAGGGGTATTTCGTCGGCAGATTTGGCAATCTTGGAGGCAAATAAAAGATTGTACGCCCATTTTTTCGGCAAAACATCGTAGACACCCCCCTTTGAAATTGAACATCTCCCTTCGGCCATGCATAGTTGAGATGGGTACGCTCAGCGTCATCATAGTCCTAGCCTCAATTCAATGGCAACACAATCGCTAAGATCACTACGAGCCTTACGTGTAATCCTCTTTTACATTTCGTTACTGTCTCCAGAGCTGCAAATAATACTGGCTAAGGCCGGTAGACTGTGTTAATCGAGATAAAGGTTAATTCTTTACACCAGGACCCACTTTTAGAAACGGGTTAGTTTAAATTCTTGAATTACAATAAAACAGACTCATAAGAGCCACTATTTACAATAATTATATGCTAAAAGTCATAGACAGAAAGGTCGGATTAAAGAGCTTTTTTGAAAAGGAGCAAACTGTTCAGTTTTGTTATGCTGATATTGCGTTCAATATTAAGATCCTGTCCTTGCTTTGAAGGTTCTAATTTGCCCGATGTTTTTTTCTATGAGACATGCAAATTTTCCTTTTACCCTTTAACCATTTCCAAAGGGGTGGGGGCTAGAGAGGCTTCCATAAAAACGAAGATAGTGGTTGACTGACTCATAGAGATAATTATTATCATTTTCATTGACTGAATCGACCAAAAAGCACTTGAAATTCATTGATACAACGCAAGTCCTTTATGAAATGCTTTTATGTCTGTTTGCATTTTAATTTGCAGCTAACGAATTCCATACTTTAAAGTCCTACTGCTGACACTACCGTTAAAAGAGCTATTTTTACTAACTTTGTTCTTGTACAGACAATAATAAATACAGATCGTGTTGAATTACCATTTGCTATTAACGTGACCATGAATTATGATCTTCAAATTGCAGGCTTTTACATGGTTAGCTTATCGGTCTATATCAACTGTCACCAGATAATAATTCATAAACTGTCGACATTGGAATTTACGAGTAATATGATTTATATAGTAAGTGAAAAGGCTATAGCTGTTACAAGTAATGTAGAGAGCAAAATAGCAGGATTGCAGAGTATGGCAATGGCGCACCCAAGATAATTCTAAAATGCCTGAAATGGCGCACCCGGGCGCCCCTCAGATTTTGAAGTTGTTATGTTTGTGCAGTGTTATATTTCGCCCCGTATAAGGGTAAAGTATAAAAATGATGTCTACAAATATCAGCTTTGATGTTAGTCAAAAAAGGGCTGCAAATTAGCAGAATTAAATGAGATTGCAATGAATGGACTAAAGTCATACAAAAAAGAAAAATTATAACCAAAGCGTTGAGATTTGACCAATCGGTTATTATTCCATATTTCATTATCTGGTGGCGCTGGCTTGAGCCTGAACAAAAATTGCCTTATACGTATGCTTTGTGGATTTCCAATTACAATTGGAGAATTTAAAATACTAATAAAATCTTAAAATGTTAACTTTTTTACTTTATTGCTACCCAGCCTCTACGAACTTAAACCCTTTATCTAGTTGCTTCGGCTCAAAACAGCACCCAATCAACACTATTTCATCTTACATTATCCTATTCATTACATATTAGATTAGAAATCAGAGTCCATAAAATTTCGAGACATTACATATGTCGATAAATCTTTAAACCATATCCTATTATCCCCAAATGAGTACTTAATTGCCATAGAAAGATGGATAGCAGCTGTAAAACCTCTTTGAGTAAGGCACTGTGAGCTTTACACTGGAAGTACCTTTTAACAATGGGTACGTAGCAAACTCCTTAACCGATCAAAAACATTCACATTTCGTAAAGTTGCTGATACACACTTTTTTCTAAGAATATAGTCTATAAGAAAATTGAAGCTGAAAACTGTTAAAATTTGAGAGTAATCGAAGAATAACTTTTAATCTGTCTGAGTTTTCTCACAAAGCAAATAAACTGTCATTTTCAAATTCAGATGAAAGCGAGATCCACGTAGGGATTAATGCGTTTGCTGGGATTGAAAAAGTGCTGTTAGACATGGGTAGTACTTGAATTATTTGAAAACGTATCTTTATATGCAACTTTTTGATGAAGCAACATGTAAAAGAGGAATTTTTTGTAATGGCAAGTCTGCAACTTTCGTCGGACAAGGATAATTTTTAATCGAAAAATATCGAAATAAAACTATTCAAGACAATTGAGAGTCGGCATAAATAAGTATTCTTATATAAAAATGTTATGTTCATTGTTATGTTTATATTTCACATCGCAAAATGCATTCCTATTTGCATTGACAGGATTTTTACCCTGTGTAAACGTTAATGTTTTGGATTTTTGATTACTTTTTCGAGATAACGTTCATTGCAAATAGCATAAAGCGGAAATTTACCTTACCTCTAAGCAGGTATCACAAAGAACTCTACAGGCTTGCTCATGAAAAAGACGACCTCTTGCCCAAGAAAATTCGACTCTAATATCATCCACCACATGAACAACTGTAAAAACAGTAAAAGAAATAAATGGCCTTTTCAGTCGATAAAATTTGATTCTTTGTGCCAAAGCCTTAATGAAAAGAAGTCCACCTGCTCTTCCAGAGTTAATGCGTAATGATACGTTAGCCTCGTCACAGACAGACTGAGTTAACAAAACCACTGCATCAATTTTGCAAGGCTAATAGGTATAAGAATGTAGATGCCTGCTTGTGGGCTTAAGTATTGAGCCTATGTCTGTTTTATTCAATTGATTACTTTATATTGGAAAAAAACAGAGGCTCAAATCTTGAGTTGCCCTTGAATCTGTGACAACTCCCGGCAAGTCTAGCAATATTTTCCCTTCAAAGCGTTGTGCTGATGGAGATAAAAATCACCTTTGATTTTGTAAAACACTTCGGAGATGAAGTCTTGAATTTGCTTGTACTGAAAAGAAGGATGATAGAGAAGTTTAACTTTTGATATTACACTTTTACACTCTAAAGATGATTTTACTAAGCCCATTACTTCTCTTCTCAAATACAACATCAAAATTTAGGCATTTTGGTACCAAAAGTTTCTCAGCTGGTTTCTTATTTTCAGGTCCAAATATTGCCATATTGTTTTGATGTTAAGTATTTTATGGTCAATAAATGCGCAAATTGTTACAAGAAACATCTACAAATCATCACATCTACACCGTTTGCATCATCAGGTTATCTTCTGATCTGTTGATTTAATGGAACCAAAGTCAATGAGACCAAAAATGTTGGAAAATTTGCAAAATTGAAATTTCCTGGTTTCTAACCTAGTACTAGAGTTTCTTAAATTTTGGACCAACGTAGTACTGGCTTCATTTAAACCAATTTCTTTAAAAAAACGTGTACTATTAAATTCTCATATGGTTATTAGTTTCAGTTTTATCATCAAGCGTTCCATACTCTTATAAGAAAAACTAGAAGAATGTTTAGTACTTTTCAATAACTTTTCACTTCCATAACTATTTCCAATCTCAGTATGTGGAGATTCCTGGATTAAAAATCTACAATGTAACTTACCCTTTCAACGACAAATCCAAGTGTTGGAAACTGGCAACTTCCTAGAAGCAAATAGAATCATTTTACTATGTTACTTCATGCATTTCTTATCTTTCATCATTAAATGTTGTTGCACGACAGAAAATTGCCCAATAAATCCCAACCTTTGCGATCCGTGCAAAAGTCTTGAAGCACTGACCACAATCTTTGTCTTCAATCTCCAGCTTCCCCTTCTTCTCCTTGGCCTTGCCCCCCCCTCCACTTTTCTGCAAATTATGCCTTTAAAAGGCAGCTCATGATCTTTTGCCGTAGTAATTTTTTGGTATTAAAGCTTGCCCCCCCACATTTTTGGTCTCGTCGGAGGCCCTGTCATAGCTTCCCTTTGACTGAACTTGAATGTAAACACTTAAGGCCTTTCCAACCAATATTTCTACAGATAAATGACATACCATAACTAATAAGTTGCTCCGATAAAACATCTGGGAATTTCTTCTGCAGTCTCAGAGTTTGGAATCGTGTGAAAGCTGCGCCTAAAAAGGATTGTTGACGAATTAGATGATAACAGCGAAAACAAAGAGCAAATACCCTATAATAAATACAGCATGTGGAGCATTTATGATAGGAATCGTATATACTACAAAGCATTGGCATGGGACAGTGCCAATTAGAGCAGCTTCATCCTGGTTGAGTATTACATTCAAGATTTCGAAGTCTCAATAAAGTAAAATTTATTTAATGTGAATGACAGGTCTAAGCTAATAGCTTGTTTACAGCCTG
Source organism: Catostylus mosaicus (assembly GCA_964019065.1). Classification (NCBI taxonomy): domain Eukaryota; kingdom Metazoa; phylum Cnidaria; class Scyphozoa; order Rhizostomeae; family Catostylidae; genus Catostylus; species Catostylus mosaicus. Next base: position 2,520,470 of record OZ025191.1, read on the forward strand.
GTTCACAACTTAAAATAATATGTTACTAAATAATACAGTTGTTCTAAACAGTATGGCTGAGATGGCCGCTTGAGTGAATCGTTGCTTTGTGCCAGAACTAATGCCGTGTTGACTTGTCAGAACAACCTTTGAACCTAGGTTTAGTGCATGATATCAAATAAATCAATGAATTGTCATCAATGAATTATAAGTTAAATACAACACCGATTCGAAGGTCTAATTCTCTTCTAACTTCAACTGCTTCAGAAACATTAACATCTGGTTCCACAAGATTTCTGCAAGCTCGATTGATAGACCTACATTAATAAGGAAAACACATGATTAGTGTAATCTCATAGATGTAGCATCAGGTCTGTGGTTACATGGCATCATAATGTAATGAACCTAAATGTTAAATGTTATTGTTATATGTAGTGTTTGTGACTTGGCGTATATGAAGGTTTACTTTTCATATGACGTGATGTTTCCTCGTTCCATGTGCGTGCTGTAAACTGATGCTTCCAAACGGATATTTTATATGAAGTTGAAACTGTTTTGATCTTAAATGAAATTTAAATTGCAGATACTCTTCCAATTGTTTGGGTCAGCTGGTTTAACAGTCTGAGTTTGGATGGACATAATCAAGCCAAACTTAATAATATACCAAAATTGCAAATAGAATAAAATAAATTACATACGCATAGGTAATTTCTGAAAACTTTGCTCTGTAAACCCTGATATTTTGTTTAACTGGAAAATAAAATTTGCATTATACAAGTGTTAAATAAGATACGGCAACAAGTCTTTCTGGTGAAAAATGAACAAGTCAAGAAATATATAAATCAAAGAATGAGAGAAGAGACATGACTGATTACAAAAGATATAAAAGATGAATGAATAAATGTAAGTATGGATGAACCAATGGAAAAATAAATGAATGAGTGAATGAATCAGCAAATAAATGGGAGAATGAATGAATGGAGGAAGGAACGAGTAGTGGAAACACCATTCAAAGAGATCTGCATTCAACATAATGTAAAGTAATACCATTTTTGCAAACTTCTATAATTTCAAAGCCAATATTTTCCCCTTCTCTGTCACCATCTGTCCAAATTATCAATGTTTGACATCTTCGAATTTCCCTTTCCAACGTCCTCTAAAATTGAGTTGAAATATCACCAGTATGTAATACTTAAACTGAAATGAATCTAAGAGGCTCAAAAATAATTGTGTGCTCAAATCACAGGGCCTTGCTTTTGTCAAGCTTGACTGAAATTAATTTAGTTGCCAAGACCATGGGTACATATAGCAGGAGGGCAATTGCCCTACCTGCCATCAGAAAAGTTCAATTCCTTGAAGTTGCTATTTTGTTGCCCCCACTTGACCTAGAGTGTAGCAGGCACTCTTGCACATGTTCTTTCCTTTAACAGACCCATTATCAGAGCCCTGTGCACACTTAAAACATCTTTTTTGTTACTGATTCTTTGCTGTCTGAAAAGAACAGCTAGGTTATTCTGCCATAAAGCAACCAACTTTACAAGTCAGTTGGATGCTTGCAGATAACTAAATTCTTAAAGACTTGCTATTGCGATTACCAGTAGTATTTTATGGCTAGATGAGTTCAAATATAATAGTTGTTTTATTCTAGGGGTATAACAGGGATGGAAAAAAAGGATTTAGAAGTTGAACACAGCCAAACCTTGATATTTTGGAACTGCTCTGGGCAAAACCTTGCAACAGGGGCAGAAAATAGTGATACTGGTGAACAGCCATTCCTGAAAAATTATGTTTTAAACATCAATAATATCTAAGCAAAATCGACCAAATGGGACACATATATCTAGAATCAATAATGTATTATATAAATGCATAATTATTATATTGTCTTATTTTTGCTGTTTTGCATTGTTCCTTGTATCTATCAATGATTCATTAGTCTACATATTGTACAGCAATTTCTTTATGTACATGCCCTTTATATACATTACATATTATATACTATACATTATGTACTTTTTCATTAATCTAAGATAAAAGGTTTCATAACAAACATAATCTAATCTGAATTGATCTGATTTGTTATGCAGATAATTTACTCAAATAATTCGATCCTCCATATTTAATCCAAGACTGAACAGTATTAATTATGTAGTAATTATGTAAAGCTGTGCATTGTATGATATTTCTATTTTCAAATCCTTCATATTCAAAAATTATTCTAGCAGTTCCATTTCATAATCATTTAAAGATGTCTAGATTTCTATTGGATCAGCTTTGCTTTTTTGATAATAAGTAAAATTATTGCTCCTCTTTCCATCTTGAAACCATTAAGACTACAGAGACCTGTGTTAGATCAGCTGATTATGGTCCATCCCAATCAACAAGAAAACAAAACTTGCCAATTTCTAAAGTTACCAGCAAACTCAAGATCCAAAAGATGACCAGAAACCGATGTCATTATCATCTTACAATTCTATATAAAACAAAGAAAATTGCTATGATATTACAGTGAAAAATTTAATGTTTAAAACACAATTCTATATGATATTACAGTGAGTGGTAATTATAACTATGCAACCAAAGATGATTCACCAAAGCTTGATAATAGTAAATAATAGCTGTTGATTAATCTTTTTAGCCTCTGGATAATCCTAAGAAAATACAAAAAACAAGAGCAGCAGCCATTTATGATGAAGGGGAGTTAAGGAAAAGGAGGAATAAGGCCCAAGAAAGGGACACTTATTATTAAAAGCCGGAGGAATGATGAGGCAGAAGTAAAAGAAAGTAAAAGAAAGACTATTGCACATTTTAGAAATCAAGGTCAGCCGCTTTACACTTTGGCATCTCAACAAAAAACAGAAAAATCGTTTTACTGCTTATGCATTCAAATAAATTAATTACTGAAGAAACAACGGAACTTACACTATTTAATATGTTGTAATCAAATTCGTAGATCTTGTTAAACTTTGAGAAGCCTTCACGCTGGGAAGAGATTTACAGATTTTCTTTTAAATAGGGCTTAGAGGCAATATAAGTTTAAGAAATTCTTGCCCTTAATTTGCTTTTAAAGCTAGTAATCAATCAGTCAGAGAAAATGGACATCTGTTAAGATCTAGCCTGCTATAAAAACCAATTGATGTGAGCCCTGTTTGGAAACTAATTGGCAAATGGCAATTCAAAACAATCAAATGTTCATTAATTCAATTCAATAATTAATTCAATTATACATTCATTTGTCAATTAACACAAAAATTTTGAAACATCAGACTTATAAGTCATCTATCAATGAAGTTACCTAGGCCTATATTTTATGAGTCTCAAAACGACAAAATCTTACCCTCTGCGATCGACCTGATGATAAAACTCTTGAAATCTCCTTAGCAGCATCGTTTTTTTCTGCAACATTTAATACATTCATAGCTCCTCCTTGCTTTGCCACTTCCCGATTTGTTATATATTAAAAATTCATCCTAGTTGGAAGAGCACGCAATGGGCCTAAAAACAACGCGGCATTTTTCCTAACAAGAGCAAAAAAATTCGTTGATGTAGAACAGCATAATACCAGACTCTAAGCCTCTAATGTAGAACTTTGGTATAAAGGAACTACTTCAACAAATCTGTTGTTGTTTTTGTCGCAGATGTGTCATTCAAACTTATCTTCGCTGTAACATGGTCACAGCCGCCGCCATGATTGAACTGACTGGAATTAAATTGAATTGCATTTGATATTCCCGCCAATGAAAATATTAGTGCCGAGACCTTTCACCCAGTACACGGCCAGTGGAGACGACAATCTTCATGGGGGGGGGGGTACACCAACGGATTGTTGGGGGGTTTCACGGGGTTTCATTTCATTTTTCATATTTCATTTAACAATATTTATACATCTACTTGCTTTCATGACTTTTTCCTACTTAATTCATCTGTTCATCAGTATTCCACAAGACAGGCCAATCAATGTGACCTATATATGTCTCGAAAAAACAATCTTCTATATGGTCCAAAGTCTATTGGATTTCTTGGTGCTTAACTTTGGAATGCATTACCTGTGGAGCTCAGAAATGCCTCATCAAAAACATTGTTCAAAACAAAACTGAAGAGGCATTTCTTGAGCAAGGTTGACCGATAAATCTGCTATGCTACTTCGCAATTTAGGTACTGAAGATACAAATTCTTTAAACTCTAATCAATTTACCTGATCATATATTAGAACAGGGGGGCTCCCTCCTCGATTAGTTTACCTATTGAGAGAGCTCCTCCGTTAAGTAATTTCCTACATACAATTTATTGTTTAGCACCTCTTTGTACTTGTATATTGTATTTAGTTTCTGTAACATTGTATTAATTTTTGTAAAAATTATTCAATCTATGTAGTTTAGACATTATATGTAATATAGAATTATAAATTGTATGTAGAGAATTTAAATTATATAAAACTGAAACTGAAACTGAAATACCCTTCAGCTATAGATATATTAAATAATACTAAGTAACAAATTATCCTAGATACAAGTAAAAAATAAAAAATTATTACAAAATTAATGCTGGTCTTCGAGGGTGTCGTGTTCGGTCTTCTTGTCAGCTCCTCAAATAGATTTTAAGTTTTTTTTGAAGTGGTCTAATTTTGGAAATTCCCTTATGTTTATGGGTAGTTCATTCCAAATTTTTAGAGCTGTGTATGAAAATCCTTCTTTGGCATACTCTAGATTTTACTAAGGAATCCGGATATTTCTGCAGAATCTGGTATTGTTGCTTAGATTAGAGAATAATGGGAGAAACTGCACCTCCTGTCCTTCCGATACAGCCTAATTGACTTATTTTGCAATTTTTTTACCTTTATTTTTATGTTTTTGTCACTGCAAGGAAGCAATTCTATTTAATAGCTGGGGTTTGGAAGCTATCCAATGATGTGGGCCTACAGCGAATAGACCTGTGCCCTTGAGATACCAGGATCTCTGCTGGGTACCAATTAACCAACCTCGGGAGCATGGACAACAGACAAGAACAAAACAAAAACGGCGAGATGCGAGAGAATATCTTGTTGAAAAAATAAATAAATGCTTAACAAAAATTTAAGTAGATACGCTATTATTTCGCCACTGCATTCGGGCTTCTTCAGGATGATTGAAATGACCGATTACGTATTGCATTATTTATTTTTCATCTCACATCGCAAGAATCATTGGATCCACAGATCGGCCTATTTCCACGGACATTCCGTTATGCGTCACAATATTAGCAAAAAAAACAGAATAACGTTGTTGAAAAATGCGCTTTCATCTACAGACAGAGAGGCCTATAAAATGGTGAGCAGTGAAAGGCAATTGCAATGCAGCCCTTAATAAATAGCCTAATTCTTTCATTTTGCTATTGTTATACCCCTCTCAACTCTTACAGCCTTGCCCCCCTGCTCTAGAGTGCACCTGGCGTCGCTGCTAAAAATGAATCTAGATTACGAATATAATGTCACTGAAATTGATGCATTTGTAATGCATCTAACTCACATCGAATGTTGTGTATATTGGGCATCAATCCATCCTTTCCAGCAATGAATATCGGGATTATCCACAATGTAGACAATGAAGCTAAGCACAACTGAGAAGTTCAGTCTCAGTAATGCTTATTTGTTGTAATTTAATACGTAAACATATAATATGTGAACATAAATGCCAATTTTTTCTGAGATTGTACCTGATGATGAATGTTATTCTTCCTCAATAGAAACCCCTATCAAAACCTTAGCTTTTTGCATTAATTTGCAAGAAAGGTGGACCTTCTCTAACTGGGCTAGCAGGCCCTCAGTTCTCCTCAATTAAGCCTGTGTCCTGACCCCGACCCTTTCGCATTAGAAATGGGGCCTGGGATACATGCTATTGTAAACGTGACTTTTAGTCATTTTCTAGTCAATTTAGGGTATTAATTCAATATAAAAAGATGCATATAATATGCCAATAAGGCTTTGTAAATTTTTATATTACTCATTCATATAGTTCTGCCCTTGAACGATTTCTCCAAATTTTTCAGGCTCCTCAAGAGTGATATACAAAATCCAACCGACAAAGGAAGAAGGGGGAATTCTGGCTTGGGTATGGAGCCTTCTTCCACTTGTTTCTCGATTTTGTGTTTTTCTAAAAAGTCATCTGCAGCGTATAGGCCTAACCAGTTGTAAATTCGACGAAATAGCCTATAATCAGAAATAATGGAAAATAATAAATATAGTGTCGT
>OZ025191.1:2529173-2636673 GCA_964019065.1 Catostylus mosaicus
TGTTCTATATTAGCTTTATTGGTTTTATGTGTTATTTAATCTGCTGTGAAACGTTTACGGGATGACGCGACAGCAGAACGTTTTACTAAAAATTTTTTTTAATTGAATATTCTTTATTAGTATTTAAACATTTCAGAAATGAGCTTTTGAATCAATTAACAAATATTCACAGCTTATGTATGGAATTATGAATTATGTAATATGAATTGATGTATAGAGGTTGCTATACAATTCTATGCGCATGTAAAAATACAGGGAAATTGTTATACAATTAAAAAATTGGCAACATAAACTTACTGTGCACTTCTGGGCTATTGCTCTCATTGACGTTGGGCCTAACTTTCACATCAGGAATATTACTAGCGTCAACACTTGACTGGGCATCATTTCTGCCATCTTCAGCCGGCATGTTATCGGCAGATTCCGCAGCATCTGCTATATCATTCTGAACCATTGGTTCTTCATTGGAAGCTTCCGCATTATCACGTGCAGTGCTGCTTAGCGCCGACACTGATCGACGTGCAATGTCATCAAGTATGTCAAGATCATGTGGTTGGAGCGGCTGTTCCATGAATTGCTCCGGGTCTGTGCTGACGTCACTTGCTGTCTCCCATTCTTCATCCGATGTTGCATTCATATTTTCCGAATCGGAATAATCCTAAAAGCCAAATTTACAGTTGACTGCTACAGAAAATTTACATAACGTCATTTTTCTAGACTTTTCTCAACGAGCCGAAATGCTCTTATCTAATCTTAATAGCTAAAAACAAACCTCATTGTCAACAGCAAAAACATTCTGCGGTAGCACGGAAGATATAGTCTGGTCAGTCCATAGTACATGAATTCTTCCTTCATTGTCCACACGCAAAACCTTAAAAAGTGAACAGAATTACAAAAATAGTTGTAATGTTTACATAATTTAGCTCGCATTCAAATCAAACTTGCAGGAAAAGTAGCGGGAAAAGGATAAGACAAAACTGAAAAGCAGAATTATCTCAACACCATTAAGGAATGGACGAACACCATTAGTAAAAGTGAATTCATTCATGCGTGTCAAGCAAGCAAAGCCGATTTTTCAAGCAAAGCAGCAAGCAAAATTTTCATTTGCGAATTGCTTATTTTTGGTTCTAATTATTAGTCTCAGCGATTAAAGCATGCTTAAACTAAAAGTTATTTTCTTCCATAGACCATGCAGCTGGTTGAAAGGGAATGAATATAGCAGTGTAGCAATTGTGTTACGTTAATAATGTAATTTTTCTGTCAAGCTTATATTTGTATTCGTGTTTTGTCGCAGTTCCGTTTTAATGTTCTAGTTATGTCTTTATGCATGATTGCACGTTTAAGTCACTCAAGTAGATCATTGTTGTAACTCGTGAACGTAATCGTCGCTTGATGCGATCTTCAGGCATCTTTAAGTTATCTGAAGTTGTCTGAAGATCGCATCAAGCGGAAAACTTTAAGTTACAACTTTAAAGGTCGTGTTCTGTTATTAAGTTTAGTATAGCTCTTCTTTGGCATCGAGCACTATTTTTAGCATACCGGTAAACAGTAATTTTCATTAATAATATGTCATACCTCTCCCGTAGTTGGAACTGTTGCAATGTCAACACCTTCTTCAATGCTCGGGTCATTGACGTCTATGAGTCTTACTACGATGTCACCCAGTTTGAAGTTATAATCGGGATGCTCACCAATATCATAAACACTAACTTCATCCACACATTCACCTTCTCCGTTACCCACCCATTTCACTTTGCATGTTCTTTGTGCATTATCTGATTTCTGTACAACTCCATAACCATTCTGCTTGGAATCAGATGCTGAAATAAAAAAGCAATGATCATTGTAAACAAAAATTTCATGATTTGTGTCAAACAAACGTTTTTATAAACAAAATTTCGTCAGTAAGCCACAGATTTCTTAAAGCACTGAATTTTCATACTTCATTTATCGGTTATTCAGGTGTTGGTTATTGGTACTCTAGTATATTGGCAATTCTGGGTATTTATAGTTATATTATTTCATAATACACTCTCCTTTTTAATGTAGATTTGATTGATTTAGAGTAACTTGTATTTAAGTTGCAATTCGCTTAAATGAGCACTTTAGCTAACAAAAGAGCGAACGGAAAAAACAAAGAAATCATTATTATCATGGATAAGGACGCTTTCATTTAGCTTTCTTTCACAAAAGTATACGCTTTTTAATTTAAATTTACGAGCCAGGACCCAACATTTTAGTTTGAAGATATTGATGGCATAAAGCAATGATTATTACTCTCGAAGAATATTTGAGGCATTTTTGAAGGTTGCCAACAAAAACACACAGGCACCGGCAGTAGTGTTTTCCACTTTAACTACCACCTTACGTGAACAGACATTCAGAATTTCAAAGGAACTAAAATGATCTTACACAATACATCTTGAAAAAAATTCGCTTACTTTTATCAATTATAAAATCTCCGGGGAAGAATTCAAACTCATCTACATGCAAAACGGGGAGCACTTCAGTAGATGAGATATTCTCTTGCACGCTACCATCTTGCCACTTGACAGTCAATAACTTCGCTGTAGATTCCACTTCTACACAAACGCGTTCGCCAGGCACAAGCCGCGCGGGTACTTGGTATCGCTTTTTCTTGCGTCTTATTTGCCGCCTTTTTCTTGCAGCATGACCGCGCGGCGTTGCAGTAGCACCTTGATGTCTGGCCTCATTTCTGCGACTACCCGCATTAGCTGTCGTTGATTGGCGTGATTCCCGCACGTTGCCATGGTCACTGTCTTCATCATCAGCTGAGTCTTCACTAAATGTCGAATCATTGTCTTCAAATTTGTCATCATCCTGAATATAGAATAGAAAAAGGAAAATTGAGAAGCCAACAGCGCTGTTATCCTAGTACTTATAATTAGATGCATATTGAGCGATAAGTTATCCAATGCTTAATAAAAATAAGGTTTGCTTAACCGACATGAAAAATTATACTTAAAAGGTTTCGCTCAATTTCCTCGCATTCAAGCTTTCCTTATTTCTCAATGGTACCGGAAGATTTTGTACCAGAATCTCTTCAGATTTTTCCCTTTCCAAACCTAGCACATTGAGAAGAAAAATGTACAAGGGAATCACCAACTCCGTGAGAGATTCTTCGAACTATGATTGTAAAAACAAGTAATTCTATCCCTACACTCTTCTCGAAGAGTGCCTAATGTACAAACAAAGGGCTGTTTATTGGGCGTTTAAGACCACAATTAGCCGGCTGCTATATAATTTGCACAGGGGCATAAATCTAGCCTTGGCAGTGAAACGAAAATAGTAATATTACAAAAATTATTTAGAATTATCCTCAAAGTGTTTAGTAAAGAAAAAAGATTTTCAGAGCTTCCAGCACAAATGTTATTCCACATGAGGCTAGTATTAGATTTAATGGATGCTTAAGTATGTCTTACATATTTTACTATTTCCAAACATTAAAAGAAAAGTAAAGAACAAAGTAGCAGGCTATCTACCGATTTCTCGAGGAATGCTTGCGACTATGTATGCAAATGATAGATAATAGAAAAAATGCAAAGCGATAGGAGCACGAGGCAAATACGAAATGATTTTAAGTATGAATCGCTACTAAAATTTCGCTCCGGCATAAGGGGACTCTTCAGAGTATTGTATAAAAATGATTCGTATTCATGTCGCTTTGCGTGGTCCCATATATCTATCGTTACTAATCAAACTGCAAATACTGCTTGGAAGTTCTCTCTTGCTCTTTACTAAATGAATTATCCACAATGCATAGATTACAAGAAAATGATACAACAAATACCCGGACTTACGGCTTCATCAATTGGCACCTCTTTGCCTTTTCCTGACTGTTTGCTTCTTTTGTGATCCGCTTGCTCTTTATGGTAGGCAGCTTGTTCATCACTCAGCGATTTAGAAGAAGGATTGTTAACATCACACTCTTTTAGAGTGTAAAACGCCTTGTCCCCAATCTGAATGCCATCATATTTCAAATTATCGAAGGCAAATACACTATTGATGAGATGAAAAAAAATATCACAAGATGGAAGCAAAACAGCAAGTTACAATAATCACGCCTTGAATATGGCATGATATTGGCTTGGCGTCTTTATAAGAACTAGAGAAAGATGGCATATAGATATGCTACTATTGTTCTTTGTAGTATTATGCGTATAACTGATTGTGAACAAAGAACCATACTGGTATTGGATTGTGTCATTAGTTAGTGGTCTTCTTCGTCGTTTTGATCTACTTTTTCAAAGATATTATCGCTCATGACATGCAAGTTTTTAACTATGCACAAACTTTTAAAATCTTTCACTTACTCTTGCAGATCATCTTCTGGCAAAACTGAACTAGGCTCTGTTGGAAAGGCTTCGTTTTCGTTTGTGTTAAAACCTCCTCTTTGCCAATGAACTCTAAGTCCGGATACAGCAACCTAGCAAAAATAGTCCCATAACATCAAAAAGGGTTCTTGAGAAAACTCAAGATAGATAAACTAAATAGCAAAAAAAAACCATAATAGTTTGCTTCACATTTAAGTCCATGACAATACGGGCTCAAAAAAAATAGGGGCTCAGTATTTAACTGTTATAAAAGTGAATTTATTCCCAATTTCTTTACAATGTATTTCATTACCTGCACCCGTGGAGTGCTTTTTATGCTGACTATCATTTATTTACTTACATTTATTTTTAATTGTTATTAACTCTAATAGAACTGTACTGAGAAAAATTATATAAAATGATTAACTACTTAACTTGTATTGATTAAGGGTATCTAAGGGACCAAATGTTTTCAGAGGAATCACCTTGGTGACACGCCCTTGGTGAAATAAGTTCCCTTTTCGTTGTTAAGAATGCAGTAGCTTTGAAGTAAGATGTTTGTTTCGTTAACCTGTGTTGCACATGTATGCCATTCAAGTGGTTGTGAAATAGTACAAAACACCATGCTAGGAAATATCCAGGGAAAAGAAAATAAGGAAGGTCTAGAAAACAGTACACATTATATGGAAAACATCAAAGAATGGCTTACAACCACATTGCGTGATGCAGCTCAATTGATGCAAGATAGTTAAGAGTGGAGAATATGCATACAAGAGCTGTCATGAGTTAGGAGGTCCAGCTTTGTTAATAAACATGCTCAAAGAATGAGAACACAGAGAGAAAAGACCTGATGCATATTCAAAAACAAAGTTACCTCTTCCACAACACAAGAGACCTTTTGACTGCCAGTCAGTACAGGTCTTGGCCCATTTATCCATCGTGCATCTTTAAACAATCTTGATGGTCCCGCAACACATTGTCCAGGATAGAACATCTCACAATAATATGGCGATTCCTGCAAAAATACAAACTTTTAGCAGGCAACTGAAAATCAAAATTCAGTCAAGTCGGTTAAACACTGCCTCATGACAGTTTGCTGTAAAGTTGTATTTTGAATATCACATGACGATTCATAAACCAACCAAGGCTATTATCAAAACATAAAAAACTGCAATGTACAGCATGATAAGATAAAATATATTTCGAACTTTGCGTTCAACATCTATTAAAATTTCACAACAAGTAAACAGGTACTTCTTTATACAAAATGCTATAGCAAACAAGAGGTCCTTAGAGAATATAAAAGAAAGGCAATCCTTAGACTACAGTAAAACATTAAAATGAGACAGTACACGCTTTTGTCTTTTTACTTTATCTTGATAATCAACTCTTTGTTCCAAAACTCATCTTTTGTATTCAGTTCCAGTTTTAGATCCCTGGTGTATAAGGCTTCCAAAGTAAGAAGATGATCAAAACTTGTTGCTGTTGTATCTACAACTTCAATATGTTCAAAACTAGCTTTTTCTTTGACACAGTTCCAGAAATTGGATTTGACTGCGCCATCCTTTTTATTTTCGTGTGACTATTATATTAACCATTAAAAGCATAGACAGCATCTACATCAAAATAATTTCATGATACCTCATCTCTTTGATCAGTATTATCTCCTAACATATTCGCTTGCTCTCCCTCAATGATACACCTAAAATATGCAAGATAAGAATAGAAACAATCCTTTTAATCCTTTCACCCCTGGACAGGCCATATGGCCCAATGACAAACACTGGAAAAGATGATTTTTCAGGGGGTTAGGTACAAAATATTGTAAATGTTCTGATGGCAGTTTTCTATAATAGTGAAAGCGTAGGATTATATGGGTTTCAAAAGTTAACTGAAAATAAATCTGGGTGCAAAAGGGTTAACTGTTTCCAGGGCATGAACAACTTTGGCAGGGGATTAACATTTGATACTGTCTCAAGGGCACTTATCAAACTTTTATTTCATATTTCATGTGATGTTTTCAGTGTTCATATTTGGTAAAACAAGTACAGCAATTAAAAACTTTCCATGTCTTATCTTTTTGATAAAAAATCCAAAACCATTAGGCACTGTTACATGCGAATAGAAAATTGCAAAATTACTGCCTTAATGGGAAATTAAGAAAAAATTTTAAAATAAAGTGTGTGAACTGGTAAAGTACTTGAACTCCTTGAGGCAAAGGGATCAGATCTTTATTTCAATGCTAAGTGACATAATTTACTAATATTCTTATTTTAAAGCATTTACCTTGCTCCATTTTTCAACTTTAGAGTTAATTTCATGTATACTTCTCGAACATCACCAATCCAAGATCTGAATGCAATTGACAGGCCTTGGTAGAATTTCTACAAAGAATATTCAGTAAATTGTATAATTTTAAAATTTGTTGCAATTGCTTAAACAGAGAATCCAATCCAAGAGTTTTTCAAAAAGATTTCAGGAAAGTAGGAACTTTAAAAGGTCAAAACTACAAGGGCAAGTTTGTGATTTTGCTGCTCACTACTGGGCTTCCTTATTGGGTACATGGGGCACTTTCAGTGGGATAACTTATAAGACTTGCTACTCCTGATCTACTCTGTCTGACAATACCTGGTCAAGGGGTGAATTTCAGTTGACAAATCTGTGTAACAATACAACTTACTCAATTTCTACTCCATCCAATGGCCCTGCCACAGATCCTGCTTTAAATGACTGCTCAAAAGCAAAACCCCATCCAAAAATATCAATTTAAAATAATTCAGCACAAAATCAAGGTCAAATTTAAAGATTTACATTCTTATTCATAAATTTTAAACATCAACTGGATCTGTGTGTGATACCTACTTTCACAGGTTTTGTTCAGTATGAGCCTATAGATAGATCATTTATCTAACTTGATTTACCTGCAGGGGTGTGAGCTCACTGCAATCAATGTTCTTTACTTTAAAATGGCTTGCACCAATAACTTTGATGTTAACTTTGACTTTTATGCAAGTGATATTGCCTTTCATTACTCCTTTAGCAGGGTCAGCCCAACGAACAATGTCTCCGTGCTGCAGAGATCGATCAACAACCTCCAGCTAAAAGGTAGATTTACTGAATTACTACAGTTAAATGTATTTTCAAAAAAAAATTTGGCTAGTTTTAGATACAGCAATGCCTCTAATGTTAACACATGCTGCTGTGCTGGGATAGATACTAAGAACTGCCAGGGTGCATTCCATGTAAAGTCCACGCGGAAGATTACGCCAACATACGCCAAGAAACAATCGAAAATGCACATGACCCATTGTTTTTGTCGTGTTCCACGCCGGAGATCTTCGAGCCTAAGTGCATGGAATACACACTGGAAGAACTGTTCGAAATATATAATGGGCAAAACATACATTTCCATATTGACATGCTTAACGTTATGCTGCACAAAACATACTCTTTCCGTGCTTAAAACGTAAATATTGCCCATTTCACGAGATTGATTGCACTCAAGTGTCTATTTTTCCTTGCCGAATGTGTAAAACTCTTATTATTGACTGCAACATCAAAAATTCAAATAAAGATTAAAGAGGATAACAACAGAAAATATATAAGATATATAAGTCAGAAGCTCAGTTCAGTCTCTCAGTTTAAAATTTAGGTCAGGGATATAAAAATCTATATACTGATAAGAGATATAAAGTACTGGCAATTCCCCTTGGCCTACCTTGGCCTCTTCAATCTCTTCTTCGTGCCCTTTTGGATACCACGAGACCAGGACGTGGCCTTCTGCCACTTTGTCACCTTCTTCATCCTCAGACTCGGAGCTCGATTCTGAATCCAAGCCATTCAAAAGGACTATTCCGATTCTATCTCTGCTTGTTGCATGGCGAATTAGATCTTCACGGTAAAGGGCTTTGGAAGTGACGGGAAGATTTTGATTGCTACCGTTTTCATCCGCCATTTCCAAAAATAGTTGATGAAATGGGAAGTAATAACGTCCCAGACTCGATTCCAATATTTCATTGACGGACCACCAACCAAAAGGAGGTTATGTCAGGCTGCACTTCCAGAGATAGAAATTTGCACCTCTGACCTCATTACTTGGTGGTCTGGAACTCAAACCAACCCCACCCACCGCCCACTACAAAAGGAAAATATGATATTCCCTTGCCCCATCGACAAGTTTTCATCTAAAGTAGCACCAGCAGAGCGGGAACATAAGAAAGAATCGGGCACTTCTCCGCCCCATAAAGAGGCGCCTTCCTTCCCAGGTGATACTAGGATCTATACTGCAGAGATATTACTTTCTGTTCCATATTAAAAGGCATAGACATTTTCAGTAGATTTTATCAATCCTTCTAAAATACTCAATCTTTCTGTATCTCCTTTTTCTATATATATAACTTGCTATACAACAGAATGATAATACCACTGGGTGCAAAAGACAATGACTAATCCATGGCCTTTAACCAGTAACTGATTCAGGGGAGGCCAGAGGGCACAGCCCTCCAATTCGAGCCAAACGGTTTTACTAGGTCCTTTGAGCCTATATATGAACATTTTCAAATCTTCTTTGCAAGATTTATACCATCTCATTTCGATCCTTTAAATTTTTTGAAGATTTTAATGTATCCCTGAAATGCTGTCGCATATACCTTGAACCATAGTCCATACTGACTGAATTTGACCCTCACCGATATCAACCAGGAGGAAGAACATCAGAAAAAGGAAATCAGATTATGAATCCTGCCATACAAGTTAGTGAATACAGAATTAAAGAAATACACTTTGGGAGACTAACAATAAAATTGATCAAAAAAGCAAACAATAATCATATTAACATGGCTCTGTACAGAATGGTTTTGATAGTCCATAAGCATGTTCGATTAGAATGGAAATTTCCACCTCAATACTGCCCCATCGGCGCTTACACTGACAACGTGTTTTTGTCTTGGGCAGATTTTAACTCGCATGATGTCACCACTGTGGCCTATTCCAAGATGAGTAACCTCACCCTCGTTGTATTTCCAAACCTGAAAACGAGGGGATACCATTAACATCACTTGTAAAAAGAGTGAGGAATGTTGATGTTGTAATGAATAGAGATCATGAAGAGAGAAGGCAGTTGAAGTTTGGTGGTCATATCATTAAAGAGGACAGTATTGAGAAACGTTGAAGGAAAGGTAGATGGAAAAAAAACCATAGGCAGATGTGTAATATCTTATATGGAAGATTTGACATCGTTGATTGCTGGTCAATATAAGTACAATCACAGCAAGCTATAATCTAAACTCTACCTTCAAAAGCTTGTCTTCTCCTCCTGTAACAAAGTACATTTGATCTGGAGAGACATCGAGTCCATTTATCGAACCACTTTTTGTACCATCTAGCTCTCTTATTTGTGTCCCATCATACGTTTCCCAATAACCAATCTGAATTGCAAAGAAAATGTAGTTGTCAAAATAGACTCTTAAAGAGAAGCAAGTAGCGAGAAAAAGTGATTCTTCGCCATAACACTCTTCGATGACTGATAATTCAATGCAAATGCTACCTAAAAATCATTTTCTGGGCTTCAAAAGCATTCCTTCAAGTAGGGGTAAGTGGTACAAGCAAAGGGAATAATGTCTCAGAATAACGACAATTTCACCAGTCTTTGAAGCGGGCCCCTGGATGATATAGCAAAGTGACGTATGTAATTGCAATGATCCATTGATTTTAACCCTTTCATTCACAGAAGAACCATCTGGTCCTATGACCTTAGGAAAGAATTGGTTGTTTCTTCGCAGGTGGAAACGAAACCCTTCAATATTTGGATAAAACTACTTCTAAACATTCATTTAGAACCTTATTCTCATTCTTGTACTCCCTTGTAACCTGTGCAAATGCCTTTAATGTTCCTGTTCAACAGTATAAACAAAGGGGGTAAATAGGTTAAATACCTTTCTGTCTGTACCGACTGTGATGATCTGACATTCGTCTGGATGGTAGCAAACTGCTTTGAACATAGTGTTTGCAAATATGATTTGATTTCTGACGAAACGCCTAGAAGGGAAAATTTAAATAGTTTTCGAACTACGATCTAAGGTAAGAGTAAACACGAATCGAAAATAAAAAACAAGAATAAACGACGAAAACTCTGCACGTACGATAAACGTAATTGGTCATTAAACTTACTCGAGATCCCATACAATGCAAGTTCCATCTGTACTTGAAGTTACACACTGAAATAAGATATCAAAATATCAGTATATTTTTCCACCCATGTTTTCATCGTCTTCTAATTGTAAGAGATATCAATGTTAAACAGTTTCCGGTATATATTTGTTTCTAACCATTGTGCAACATTGCTTTTTTGTAGCTGAATGTCTTTGTGTTTATGGCCACAGACTAGTCTTGTCTCTTGGTCCCTATTCCGGTAGTCTGTGTCGTTGTAAAGTTGTATAGTAGCTTGTAATATGTATAATACGTCTTTTTAAATGGATGTGTAAATAAAAATTAATTTGGCACTGTAAATTAAAAACGGATGGCTGCTTATGAATCATCCTATAATGTAGGACAACCCTCTTTAAGTTATTTGGTATTAAACAAAAGAAAATCCAAATAAATTTCAGAAAAAATTCTGTTAAGTGAAAAAATAACGTGCATTTGCTCACCTCTTTGTCATTGCTTTTCACTCTGATACAGGTAACAGTACCTGAATAAAGTAATAAATATTTTCAGTAAAGAAAAATACCAGGCACAATTCGTTGGGAATGAGGAAGTTTTAGAAATGTCTGGGACTCATTACAATATACTTAATCATAAATCGCCCACTTCAACCAGAAGATCGGTTAGCCGGCGTTGATTGGTCAAAACAAGTAGCCAATCACGTGCGCTAGTTTCCCTGCCCATGCGGTTTCTGATCTCCGCCGTGTAGTTTTTTTCCTTTCATCATTTGGTCACTATTCTATGGTTCGTACTTGCTGGAATTACAGACGAGAAGAGTACTAGTGTAGCATGCTCAGTTTGAATGGAAATTGAAAATCATACCTTTGTGCTCCTTCATGGCGCCCGTCATCTTATGCGAACCACCACTCAGCCCGACATTCCACACCCTGACTTGGCCTTCGCCTCCTCCGCTGACAATCCTTGTGCAATCAGATGTTGTTGTTACTGCAGTGACGCCTTTGTTATGAGCATCATGTATCGTGTACTTTAGTTTTCCCGATTCTGGAGTATAGGCTCTGATTTTTCCATCATTCCATGCTGAAAAAATGTGTGAGATTTGTAAGCCATAGTTTGCGATGTTGATAATGATATTGCTGATGATTATAATGATTATGACGTTGACGATGATGATGATGATGATGATGATAATGATGATGATGATGATGATGATGATGATGATGATGATGATGATGATGATGATGATGATGATGATGATGATGATGATGATGATGATATTGACGATAATATTAATAATAATAAACACGTAAATGAAATTACCGCTGATGATTGTTTTGCCATCTTTCATGAAATCTACAGCATGGCATGTCATATTAGGCACGACAATGCGCAGGAGCTCTTTGCTTGTATTGGCATTCCACACCCGAATGTCTTCTTTTGAACAGGTTGCAAACACATCTGAGTAGCTACTGCAGTGAGCGAAAAGTATCATGTGTAAAAAAGGTTAATAATCATTATAGATCAAAATGTTATAGATGTGTATGCTCCTTGAACCTTCAGTAATACAGTTACATAAATATTTGAATTACTTTGTTTTTCTTTTGATTTCCCCTTACCTTCCACGGGTTGCCCCCTTGCTCTTTCATGCAACAGGCGTCCTTGAAAGGAGAACTTTTGAAAATTCACCTTTACCATTCCTAACTCAAATGTCTTTTGGTGAAGAACTTTCGAGTTATATGCATTGCAGGATCAAATAAAAGGAGCACCTACACTGAACAAATTCCAGGAAGATGTGATGAAATCCCGTAAAGTATAATATTGGTGCAGTTTGCATGAATTTTTCAGTTTTATATCAATTAATCTTATAATTGTATCCTTTATCATAATCTTTAGTTTTGTCTATAATATTTTCTATTGCATCTAAAGCATTTGTCTCTTGTTCAGTGTCTACCATGCTTAAAAATTGAAAATCAAAACAAATTGAGAATTAAATAAGAAAATACGACTTACTATGGGAATGCTATATCCAAAACACTTCCAGAATGACATGCAGTAACGAGCTCCTTTGAGAACTCAGAATAACTGAATTTATAAATATCAGACCTTTCAGTGCCAGCAAAGAACTAGAGGATTAAAGTAAAAATTATAACTGGCTGTTGGTCGTTATATATATCAAGTAATAACTTCAACATCATCAACTAAAGGAAGACATTAAAACTTGTAATCTTCTGGGAAATCCACTTGCTGCCAGACACACACGAGACTCCCATTGAATCTGGCTCAAATGAGCAGCTAATTCTTCAGAATATTATGTAGAAAAAGACAAAAGATAAAATAGGATTGCTTGCCTGATGTCCTTGGCCTCTTAGTGCTAATGACGTTACACCTTTCTCGACGTCAGCTGATCTGCAAGCAAATATAGTTACGTTGAAATTGACTAAAGATAGAATGGGGAAAGGGAAGGCTATTAAAGGCGAATAGTGATGTACATAGTCCACCTGAGGGTAGAGGAAAGACCCAGAGGGATTATCGCTGCCGACTGTAAAGGTTCAAGCAAATTTTAAGACAGGGTTATAAAAACTTGAGCATGGCTCGTTGATAATCATTTAATGTGCGCTTTGGACAGAGTGTAATCAACTTTAATCAGATGAGATAATATCAGGTTTTCGAGAGCAATATTGTCCGACGTTTTCCCTCCCATATCATTACTTTTTACCCTTTTTCTGCAAAGCAAAGAGGCATATATGCAGGATGAAAGCAGCTCCCCCCTTCTCCAAGAGCAAAGCATGAAATGGCCTCCAAGATAATGGCAGATGTCTTAGCTGGATAAATACCTGACTTTCTTGTAGTTTTCTCCTCGCACTATCGCTACTGTTCCATCGCCAGACCCCACAAGAATTTCCCCTGACTTGAGTAAGGCAAGTGAAAGAACGCCTTTGCTGAACTTTTCCTTTGGAGGTCCGTAATGGCAAAGAAGTTTGGTTCTCATATTGATCTACAAACAATTTATTAATTTCAATCACAAGTATTAATCATAAGCATAGGAACTTGTCATTAATTGCGATTACTCTACAATTACCAATCTCGCTATTACATTTGGTATTTTGTAACTGGTTAGCCTGGTTTTACAATTGTAAAAGAAAATGAGAAAAGAAAAACATGTGGAAAATAAAATTAAGTTTAATAGGATAAAAGCTCAGGGTTATAAATCATACATCTGGGTGGGGGGTCATAAATCTCTGATTCACATTGTTAAAACAAAAAGGCCTAATATCCATGGAGTGCTCGACCAGGACCCCTAAAAACAAATTTTAAGCAAAATATGTTAAGTTTCAGAGCTACCACATATTTTGCAGATGTGGTAGAACGAAGTAACTTTTCATCTTATCTGGGGCCAAAGAAGTAAAATAAACTTTGACATTATTGTATTTAACATGGCGAAATGTTTTTAACTCGCCAAAACAGAACATAACGTAAAAATAAGGTAAAAATGCACACCTGAAGAATATCTCCACTTGTTGTACCACAATACATGAACTGGTCATCTTCAGACACCTAGAAACATATATCATTCATGCCATTAGTGTTACTCAAGGGCCAAAGCAAAATGCTTTTTCAATTGATAAAAGATTTATTAAACATATCCCTCTTACGTGAATTATTGCCAAAGGATTCATGCACCATACATATGATTTCAATCAATCATTATTGCATCAATACATTCATTATTTACATGACTGACTTTTGCGTTTTGAGTTGTTTTATTGACTAATTAATGATTGATTGATTGATTGATTGATTGATTGATTGACTGACTGATTAATTGATTGATCGATTGATTGACTGATTGATTGATTGATTGATTGATTAATTCATTCATTGATTCATTCATTCATTGATTACTTGATCAAGAGATTACCTGGATGATTGATTAATTGGTTGATTAGCGCAAAAACACTGTTTGTTTGTTTGTTAGTTTTGTTTAATTTTTATCATCAATCAGTCACATCTTCATTTGATTCTTCATTCTTTATTTTACAATTCTTAAATACCTACTTGTCTAATTCTTATTTTTTTGCTGCTTAGCTAATTTGTTTGCTGTTTCTTGGATAATAATACAAATGAGTAAATAAAATTAATTAATTAATAACCAAATACATGAACAAACTTTGCTGTGTCTTCATTCAGACAATTAGATATCAGTTAAATTCTATGATTACTATATTTTATTCTCTGAGTCTAATGAAATTGGACTAGTACCCAAAAGCAATTCAAATGAAAGGGCCTAATACCTGGATGCATTTGACAATTCTTTTCAATTGTCCCATGTTGCAATCAGTTGGTCTCAGAATTCTGTTTGCTTCATCAATTTCCCACACCCTCAGTGTTTTGCTATGATAAAATGATTAAATATATTATACAATAAAAACAAATAGGTTAAACAATTAACAAACTTATCCACTGAAAAGTTTCATTCAGTAAATAAAAATGCTAAACTCAGCCACTAAACAATTTTCAACATTTTTTAGGTATTGACAAGAAAATGGAGTTTTTCTAAAATGTTATTCAAAAGAGAGATTTTCAATGAAGTTAAGATTTATACAAGAACTCTACTCATACAAATGACTTCTATTCTACCCTAGGGGCAGTGAAGTAGCTTTTAACAGTGATAGAGTAGAAGGGCTAGTTGGATACACTAAGCAAATTTAATTTTTTAACTTTTCTTTAATAAAGTGCTGAATAGCTTGCTGGTGTACTTACTTTCCTCCACTCACAAATATGTTGTCACTGTTGTTTGCAAATGCAACACAAAATGTCACACCAGCACTGAGTACAGCTGCAGGTGCACCGCAAACTGCTTCTTTCCTTTCTAGGTCCCAAACAATAACACTAAAATGGATAACAAGGATGTTTTTCAAATGAGAAGCTAAGAAAAATTAAAAGTATTATTAAGAAGTAGTCTTGTTCATACGGAAAGATATGGCACAGGAAAATTATTGATTTGGAGGCACTGAATTCTGTTGGAAAAGGGAACAGCCCCTTAACACTGCATTTATGAGATCAACAAACAAACAAAGAAACAAACGAACTTACTTTTTAAGAAACTTACTTTGCACACAAACAGAAACTTACTTTACAAACAAACAATCAAACAAACAATTAAACAAACAAACAAACAAACAAACAAACAGTGTTTGTAAATGGCCACTCTTGCTCAGCTGACAGCCACTCTAGCTTTAGCTTTGCAAAAGCAATGGATGTAAGCACTCATATAGTCAAAATAGGCTCCACCAAAAATATTCCAACAGAAATTACATGTCCCAGCATTAACCCTGGAATACCTGCTCCTTTTATCAAGACTTGATGGTCATTTTTAATTGGCATAATTTCTCATATTCTTGCTTTATTTACCTTCCATCATCTTCTCCTCCCAGTGTTACAAGAAATTTGTCATTTGGTGAAAATGACAGAGCCTGAACTTTTACTTTGTGCAAAGTAAGTTTCTTAAAAATAGATCTTGATTCAAAATCCCAGACAATCACATCTGCCTTGAAGCCCATATGAGTCACTTGGCCAGATGCAACAAACCGGCCACTCTTTGAGACTGCAATGCATGAAACATTGTTTGTATGTCCAGACAGGAATTCTTGTCTGCTTCTGTCATGTTTTGTAGCAGTAAGATCTTCAATAACAACAGTATTTCCCAGTGGATAAATCAAGTGAGATGCATCTGGGTGGACGAGTAGGCCTCCAGGAACATTACCTAAACCCAAAAAAGAGACTTACAAATTATTCTGTAAATGACAAGGACAAGAAGGAACCCTTTCTTTAAAGCGTGTGTTTGGGTTGTCAGTGAGAAATAGCCTTGGCATGTAAACTCACATCAATTTTGCTAAATTTTTTTTGATCTTCTATAATAAGCTATATTGCATATTTTTTCTCTCTTACACTTTCTTATCCTACTTTTTGCTCAGTCTCGTTACTTGAGTGCCCCATGCCAGGTTTTAAGTGAGAAATTATTTGAGCTAGACTGCAAACCATTAATCTTGGATTTTGATTATATAAATTATACAATCCAATTAAAACAAGTATTTTAATCGTAGAAATTGAAGTGAAAATTAGGCCTAAGTTTTGGGTCGAAAGGATGAAAATTTAATTTAAAAAATAGTAAATACGCAAGCAACTACCTGCAAAACCGATAGTTGAGACAAGCTCAAGCATGTCAACATCTTCGGCGCTCATTTTGGATCAAGAATATTGGTTATTGAGTCGATTTGTTTCCAAAACAATTTTCAAAGCACCTCACCTGCCTTCTACCATTATGGATATGGAGTTGGTTAGCAACTGAAACTCTACGACGATTTTTCATTCGTAGCAACGACGTTGTGACAACGAGGCATTGGAAAAGTTGGAATGTGGTACCGTAAGTCCTGGAATAAAGGATTTCTTTATCGTTTCCATACTTTTAACTCGCCATTAACCCATATTGAATTTTCGCAAAAGTCCTATTTCACTACATACAAGTTCAAAACATGGCCATAACGCATTTTTCTACTCAAGCCTAGCATTTTTTACTTTTTTGTCATGAAAAATTCTTTATCTCTTTTGGAAAAATTAAAATTGGAAAAAGAAAAAGGAGTTATTAGAAAGGCAAATTTTGGAAAAAAAAACTCTGAGAACATAAGCTATGAAAACTTACATTTAGGTTACAGAGCAGGCTGAGTGGCCAAGAGGGCAATTTTGATTACTATATAGCAACCCATCAATCAATCCTTAGTTACGATTCTTACGTCAAATTGGTTGGTATAAATTGCGACGAAAAACCGTTACAAATCCTGTTGCGATCTGAATATTGGAGACGAAAGTTGACATTCACTCGCAGCTTTTCTGAAGCTTATTCAAAGCAGAAGAAATTTCACTACAATTGTTTACAGTTGGAAAACTTCAATCAATCGAATCATCGAACATGGAACTTAAAGCGTGGATCGAATTCAGCAAGGTTTGTTCTTCATTTTCGACTAATTAAGCTTCGATTAGTTTTCATTGTTGTCAATTGTCGGTAAAAGAAATTGAAGGAAACTAGAGGCAAGTCATAGTCAAAATCATAGAAATAGTATCTTTTACTTTCATTCCATCTTTACCATTTATCTCGTTCGGATAAAATAAGCTTTTTCCAATAATTTTTGACTTCTTAACTCCCGATTTTTTGTTCAACCTTGCACCTTATCATTGGGTCCTTAACACCATTAATACCACCCTACCCGAAATTTTCAACTCTTTAACAACCAAAATTGATATAGGTAAATAAAAGGAAATGTTTTTCTTCCTATTTAATTGATAAATCCCAAATTTATGAACAAATGAACCATGAAATTGTGATCAAATTAAAAAATTTCAAAGTCTTTGTGGCGATGGGAGTTACAGCTCGGCCGTTAATGTTGCTATGGAGGGTAGCTAGGGGCAGTGTCTAGAGCCCAGACTCTTTCTAGTGCCCAGATCCTTTTTTCAGCCACACCAAACCGAAACCAATATTTACTTGTTTTATAAAGCCACGCTCTAGCTCTCTAAAAAAAAACGTATATACCTCAACCGCGTTTGTAATTAATGCAAATGGATGGCAAAGCAGTGATCTAAATATGCAAAACTGAAATATTTTCAATAAAGATCTGATCAAGGCATAACTTGCCTTTTATCAACTATAGGCTTACATTTAAAATTTCAAATGGATGGGTTGATGCAAAGGACACTGAGTAGAGGTTTTTGTCCAACAAGGGGAACTAAACATTTAATGAATAGATGACTTATGAATAACAAACTAAAGCATTTCTAAAGTAATACTTTAAAAATATGAATGTAATGAAGAAGATAATATGGATCGGTGAACTGTTTATGGAAGAAGATCAAGCAAAGGTGCAAACTCCGTACCTAATAAAAAAGAAATCTTGTAATTATATTTTAGAGAAGAAGAGAAGAGGAAGAAAACTCAGTTGGAAATAGAAGTGAGCAATCTGAGATCGAAAATCACAACATGCTGGAAAAAATTGGTATGTTTGTTTATTATCTAATTGATATTTTGATCGTTGGCATTTCATCTGAGGACAAATCATTTTAATAATTATCAATTAATGATGTGAAGTGAAGAATGGATGCTTAAAATACATCATTGACGGTAAAAATCGAGGAAGCTTCGACGAACATCGTAATATCTTAAGTCTTAAACAATAACTGTTTATTCAAATTTATGTTGATTATGCAATGTTTTTTATTTCAGATGACCTTCTATCAACAATTAACACCATAACTGACATTGATGATCCAATTCAGCCTGAACTTGCTGAGAGATATACGTTAGTAAGACGTTACAGAGATTCTTCATTAAGAAAGGTTAGTATCTGATGCAACTTTTGTTATTTCTAGTGAAAATCTTTAGTTTTATTTGGTTTCCAGAGAGCTAAAACCTCTAAAACATTTTGCTTTTAATTGTAATAAACTGGCTTGCTATCCGTTGCAACGCTCCCCACGCTATTAAATGATATTATATGATATAGATGTAACACTTTCTTCATTAAGCGATCGATATGTATGTTAATGCAATAGAATTGTTAAGAAAGATAACCCAACGATGCCAAATTACCAATTGTAACAATAGTTCTCCAGTTGTTTCTTATCTAACCGACCAATTTCAACACGTGTTGCAAGTTTTCTTGTTGATAAAACTCCTAATTGTCCAATTGCCAATATGTAGAAGCTAGAGTTAAAAAAAACTATTAATATTCATTGACATATTTTATTTTCCTTAAACTTGTGGTTCAAACATAACTGCACAAGGCAATCTAGCTAAAAAATTCCTCTTAATTTTAGATCAAAGCACTCGCAGTCGAAATAAACAGGGAGGTCAATGACTTCATGGCTCAGGTAATGTTTCTTATATAAACTTTTTAAGATATAAAGTCTTTTATCTGGTCTTTTATCGCAATAGGGGTTCATCTTCAGGGAATAAGGGCCAGAATAATGTTAGTACATGGCAAACCTCCTAAATTATTGAAGCTGCCAAAACTATAATGGCAAAATAAACTAAATTATATTGGAGAAACTTAAAGGTTTTGCGCTGAAACAATCTTTTCCATATCAAGTATATAAAGATGCATCATTTTGATTCTAGAAACATTATATTCTTGAGAGCCCAAGTGAGCCACGTGACAGTAACATCAACGACTATCATCAATCATCTTCAGCCAATGAGTTTCCGACCTGCGTTTGTTCATTGCATAATGAAGAGCACCCTACCCTTGTTTATGGAAGCAGTAACAGAACATCTAGTCACTGCAGCATCGATGCAGAAGAGTCTGATATGACATCAGAACAAAGAGCAAGATTTATCCTTATCGACTTATGTGATGGCAGCTGTGAGCAGCTAATAGCAACGCATGGGGTATGCCTTCAATCAGATGCAGTAAGCGATGAAGACAACACTGAAGCAAGTTCCCACTGTCTCAACTGCAGAGAGGACATTTACCAGCAGCTTGTTGCAATGAATGAGGGTTCCCTTCATGGAGATGCTGATGCTTTGACCGACAGTGACAACACTGAAGCAAGTTCTCGCCGTCTCAATTGCACAGAGGACCTCTACCAGCACCTTGTTGCAATGAATGAGGGTTCCCTTCAAGGAGATGCTGATGCTATGAGCAACAGTGACAACGCTGAAGCAAGGTCTCACCGTCTCAATTGCACAGAGGACATCTACCAGCACCTTGTTGCAATGAATGAGGGTTCCCTTCAAGGAGATGCTGATGCTATGAGCAACAGTGGCAACACTGAAGCAAGGTCTCACCGTCTCAACTGCGGAGAGGACATCTACCAGCACCTTGTTGCATTGAATGAGGGTTCCCTTCAAGGAGATGCTGATGCTATGAGCAACAGTGACAACGCTGAAGCAAGGTCTCACCGTCTCAACTGCAGAGAGGACCTCTACCAGCACCTTGTTGCAATGAATGAGGGTTCCCTTCAAGGAGATGCTGATGCTATGAGCAACAGTGACAATACTGAAGCAAGGTCTCACCGTCTCAACTGCAGAGAGGACCTCTACCAGCAGCTTGTTTCAATGAATGAAGAATCTCTGCAATCAGAAGCAGAGAACATAAGTGATGAAGACAGCAATTGCAGTGGATGTAGTGAGGAAGATGACAATATTGAAAGTGACACGTCTGTCAGTTACCTTGGCGATGACGATCATGCTGGCGATGCTGATGACAGTTTATCTACTGTCAGCTGTGACATTGCACCAGAAGATAGCCAAAGTAGTGATGAAAGCAGCGATACGGACATGGAAGATGATGATGTCAATCCACAAATGTTTGAAGGATGTCATTCAATAGTAGGAAATGTATCTGCGGCAAATGACAATGATTATTATTCGAATGATGATGATACTGTATTAAGCGACGCTAGCACGGTTTATTACGAAGACAATGATAGTCGATTAAGTGACGTCAGCACAGTTTATTATGGGGATAGCGATGATCGTTTACATGATGTGAACACTCACTCTAACATTGTAGACAATTCTAATTTAGTTAGGAATTGGATACTGGACAGTGGAACTCATAGCAATGATAAAAACATCACCCTCAATAATCGTAATCATTATGAACCCCGTAATTTACATCGCAAACGTGGAAGACGTAATTTTGAATCAGATTCATCAGATGATGATGAATCTTCTAGAGTAGCCAAGAGGCATAAGCCTGATACTGTGTCTATACTGCACGACGCTACCTTGCTTGAAAATGACGAGCAAGTAAATGAGCAAAATTCGCATTCAGCTTTGCATGGAACTTTTAAGAAGTTTATGAAGAGATCATATCATACTAAGACATCGTCAAAAGCAACCCAAACAACAGAAAATTTGTCGGTAAAGACCAAACCTGTGGCTGTAGTAAAACCAATTGTGATAGACTTAACAAGGCTGGAACATTGAGTACTTAATTAATAGTAATTGATCTCTTTTAATTTATAAATTTGAAATTAAATTTATTTGATATGGTTTTAATTATCATACAGTAGCTTTCATTTAAGATATGAGACTGGAAATGGACGGGGTGGACTCACGCTCTTATCCTTAAAACGTAAAAAATCCGTTTTATATACATCACATTTTAAATAATCTTTATCATCATAAATAGTTTTCTAAGCATAAAATTGTTCATTAAACTGATTTGATATGATGGTGTTTATTATTTTAAAATAAAGCCTTTTTCTATTGAATGCTTCTGATGATTAGGAATAGAGTCGGGAAGACCTTATTAAAATTACCATGCAAAGTAAAAATCTACTTTAAATATTTATAATGTATTCGAAATGGTCTGTAACGTTCAATTTATCTCTGCCTCAGAGAGGCCTCATAGCGGATCGGAATATCTTTTTTTTATATTCACATGAAATAATTTACAACGATTATTACATTCTACTATACCTATCCAACAACTACTAGACAACACCACAGGAACGATACCAAGGGAAGCGAAAAACAGCGACCACCCCAAGGCCAAAAACATGAAGGCAAACAACATTTAACTAAAACTACAAGATACACTACTAGATTCTGTCTCGCATTAGATGCTGGATCGGAGTTAGGTTGGAGCTAAAAACGGGGTTAGGATGAAAAAAAGGAAGGTAACGAGCGCAAAACTCGTCCTTGAAATATTAATAGATTGGAATATTTCCTGCCTTCGATTGATTTTGATTACACCTGAGACCCTAAATGCAAAATGCCTGTATCACAAGAGCAGACATTGGAACTAGGAACAAGAGACAAACAGACAGACAGATCACTTTAAAGGTATTAATGAAATATTCCATCTCCAACTGATGTATCTATAAAATCTAATTTTTTATGTTAAGTCAGTATCTAGGCCGTCTTTAAGTGCAGTGATACAATTCTGCAGATCTCACAAAATTAAGCAGATCACACTTCAATGAACTCTTAGTTATTGCGTCAAACATCAAACCAGGTGAGGAAGCTAAAGTTATTGTTTTAAGGAAATCTGTCTCGATACTGCTTGGTTTGAAGGATAAAGGATACATTGTGGTCCACAGTCGCTATCGAAATTATCAAAATGTAAAAAATTGGGCCTAATTCTGTTGCCAAACATATTTCAAGGTTTTTCGCGGTAGGACAGATAGTCTACCATAAAAGCTACCGTGCAGCTTTGGTCTACGAAGTGGCTGTCGTAATAATGGAAACAAAATGGGGTACAACAGTGGTCATAAAAGGCCGTTTCTGCGATAATACTTGAAGAGAACTGGGAACAATAAAATCTTAAATGAAATGTATTGTTGTTTTAACCAATCAATACAGAGACAGATCGCCTTCAGACAATGAAATTGCACACGTACCAAAAGTGTAACAAACGTGAACACTGAATCATTATTACAACAAATCGTTTTCAACATTCAGCTACTTAAGTATCAAATGCAGCAAACATATTTAAACACTGTTGTTGAACTTACTCAAACATTACAAACGCTCATATTATATTGCAAATCCGATAGGCTTGTTTTATCAGATATGAATTATGCATGTTGGCAAAGCCGAAAGTAGCATTTAGTCTTGGAGGTTCAGTCTTTGAGGATACAAAGCTCCTTCATTAGGTGACTAGAGCGGGAATCGCTTTAACAAGTAGCATCTTGAGGAAAGGTGGCAAAACACTTATTGAAACAAGAAGCTGGTTCATAAGCAACTAGGGCAGTGGCGTGCAGGAGCAGTGTGGGGCCTTTAGTCAAAGTAGTGGTTTGGGGCTCCTATTTTTTTTAAATCAAGTTTACCTGTTGTGCCCGCAATTACCCTTAAATGCATACAATTTTTATGCAACTTTTGAACAACATTAACTAACACCAATATAGCAATTATTAAGAAACGATTATATCAAGAAAATATTTTCACAAAATTTCGTGGGGCCCCCTTAGGGACCCAAATGTTTGGGGGCCCTTAGTTTTGCGCTTAAAGGTGCACACCTTGCGTTACGCCACTTAACTAGGGACAGAGTCACACAAACAACTGCCATTTTGGCTTTAGAAAATCTTCAAAAATTAACAACATTACTATTGTACTGAAATCTTGGTTATTTTAAGCCAATTTAAGTCTTGGAATCTCCAACATCTTAAGAAGTTTTGAATGCTGAAATCGCAGATGTATTACGAAACTCTGTCAGCCGAAATCTCAAAAGCTCGGAGCAATTCAAGCAAAGTACAGAAATTCTGTTTACTTTCCTCCAGATATAAACACACCCAAAGGCAAACCTTTTTCACAAAACAATAGCAAACAGGTATGGCTTGGGTGTGTCATAGCAGTTTTTATTGTGATTTGTGGACCTT
The DNA here is from genome assembly GCA_964019065.1 of Catostylus mosaicus. Taxonomy (NCBI): domain Eukaryota; kingdom Metazoa; phylum Cnidaria; class Scyphozoa; order Rhizostomeae; family Catostylidae; genus Catostylus; species Catostylus mosaicus. The sequence goes on from OZ025191.1 coordinate 2,553,041, forward strand.
CCGCCAGTTAATGACCGTGTGACCATAATGTTTTCCTAAGTCTGAATTCGAGCTCTGCTTAAGCAAGGGTACAACCTACTTAAGCTTAATCGTAGGATCCAGAAAACTTCATACCTGTAGAGCGTAACCTATCTCAAATTTTTAGTTACGTATTTGAGAAGACATTCAAATTAAATTTAAAACGGAAGAAGAATAGGGTAAACATGTCATACATTATGTATCAACCAACATGAACAGTGTCAATATGTTAAAATAAATAAGAAATAAAATCAAAACAGTTGAACAACGATTGTCAACTTTAAGATGCTTTCAAGGATGTGACAGGCCAAATGTATGACGTCTCTCACCCAGGAGGCCCAAGGATCCCGGCCCCAATCATGCAAAAGAACAAACACGAGAGTAGGCGACAAAATTAGGCAAGGCTCAAGCCAGTAAATGCCAAAGCTCTTCAAATGAGCTATATGGCCACAGCCTTTGTACCGATACCCTCATCGTAGGAATTGCTCATTTCTTAAATTGTTAATAGAGTTTAAAGGAAATCGGCACAATGTTTATATTTGATTTAATTCATTAGTACTACATTTCCTTGGCAGTTTAAATACAAAACAGGATTGGCACAATGGTTCTATTTGGCTTAATTCAATGATGCACTATGTCCTTGAGAGTTTAAATTGAATTGGTTTGGCAACATATTGCATTCAATTCAATTAACTGCTACAGTACGGCTTTGGGTAGAGAAAACCTTAAGCGAGATTATTTCTGTCATACACCAGATATATATAAGGTTGGTATTTCAAGATCGGTATACACGTGGTTACATCCAATTGATAATTTGAAATTACACGAACTGGGTGATGGAAAAAATCAGCTGATGATGCCCATGATATAAAGTACACTTGTCGTTTTTATTAGACGCATCACGTGAAGCAAAATTAAACAATAAGATAATAGATTGCGTAATACTGCTACTGCATAAAAATGATGCTTATGATGCAGGGATGGCGCCAGGTTTTGCCGACGAGGGGTCTAGGTTGCCCGACAGGGGGCTATATAACAGAATAGAGGGTATCTTTCTGAGCATAAGACTACAATTTTCCGTTGAAAATTCCCCGATAGGCGTAAAAATTTTCTCCGGCGGGGGGGGCCCCTCTGGCGCCACCCCTGTAACGATGCGTTTATTACAAGAGTTGGGTAATACATGGTCGATAAATGCTTCCAATTTGAGGGCTTTTAAAATAAACTGAATGGTAACAACAAACTATACATTGCATATAAGAAAATGTTCAACTTATACTTTGTGTTAACATTTAAAGATTTAAACATTTAAAGATCTAGAAGGAATAGAAACATTTTTTTCATCACCAACACGTGGCTCGATTCTATGAACATTGGCTTTAATCACTAATGTTTTATCAAACTGGTTGCATCGGCTAAATGTATTGGGCTGGACCGAACATTTTCCAGCATCAACATATAAGTTTAAGTCATTGTAAAACACCTAACTCTGCGTGTATTAGTCAATATTCAATGAAACATTTTCTGACTCAAAAATGATGAAAATTTAATAATGGAGAACACCTTGTAACTGAAGAAATGGTTGAATTTTCTTTTTTCGCATAAAATATTGTTTTCATAGCATCAGTATTTTTCAATCCTTTATCAAGTGTAATCTTCCAATCCAAAAAGCATTTTTCCACTTAGTTCACTTTTTCAAAGGAGGAATAATTCTTCACATTCATTATGTGTTATACATCATGAACCCGAAGATACCTTTCCTGTTCAGCCAAAGTTATCAAAAGTTAATCAAAACGAACTCAAATAAACAACAAACTATATTCATTTTGTAAACAAATTTTGTAAAAGTTTACCCTTTTTGCCGTCTATTCAAGCACTGAAAGTATACTAACTATATTCTTGAATAATCCGCAGTTCTGCATTTTTGGTGTGGTTCTTGGATAATTTAATTGACGCCGCGAGGAAGGCAACTCAACAAAAGGTTTAAGAACTCTAAAATCCTGCCTCACCCAATTTGATTCGTTTGCTGAGAAAAACTCGCTAAACTATAATAGACTGTAAATTTAGATTCGTAAGACACTATACTCTCTTTATGCAGTTTGCCAAATTCTTTTTAGTTTTTTCCTTGGAAAACGCTGACTGAAATTGAGATTCTAGACCCGAGCGCATATTTTGAAATGCAGTTTCATTTTTATCTCAAAACAAAGTATTGAACGTGGCTGTAAAAGGTAAAAAAAGAGCATTGAGCTCAAATTCGGTGGGTTTCGTAGCAAATACAAATACTAGAAAACTAGTTATAAAATTAGCTATGCACTTAGCTGTAATTACTATAAACGCAACGGGGCATTTGGTATGCTGCTATTAATCAAACGATAATACCGGAAGTCTTCAAAGAATCGTTGAAGTGCCACAAGGAATGACGGGAGATCCTGAAAATAATCACAGGGGAACAACATTACAGATCTGCTGGTTGGTTTAAAAGAACAAAAGAACAAGAGAAAAAAGAACAAAAGAACAAAAAACAAAGGATATTTGATTGCTGATAACACAAAGATTGTTTCCACAAAGCCATTTGCATGGAAAGCAAAATACCATTTAACGAGTTCGATGATTTTTCACAGTTTGATATCGGCAAAAAAACTGAATAAACTTGAATACATTTAATGCAATATTTCGCGTAAATTCATTTAGAAGCTGTGATGAATTCTTCGTCTTTCAGTTTGATATTTTGCAGTAAATTCATGCAACCCTTTTTTTTTAATTGCGAAAAAAACTGCTGTATAGGAAAAATGAAACAGGAACTGAAACTAAAACTGAAATTAGTACTGAAACCAAGATTGAAACTGAAATTGAGGCTGATGCATAAAAATATCAACACTATATATATGTATATAAAGAGATATAGAAATAACATAGAAATAAATATAGAAAAAATAATAATAAATAATGCTATTACCTCTTGGTTCTGGAATGCTTTGAGCATTTCACCTTTTTGATGATCAGTAAGACCTTGTGCTTGCAATAAATAATGTTGCATAAAGTCTGAGTTAAATGTTCTTAAATCAACAGATGCCATTGTATGGATCGTAATACCAATATCCTCTTTGAGTAAGTCATGTGATTGGTTTACTAACGAATTCAACAGAACCTCCAGAAAGGTCGATAACATATTAACTTGAAACACACGCTGTAAACATGAGAAAAAGAATTTTTAACAATGTTTAAATCTCATCAAAACCGTTCATCCTTTAAAGGTAACTTAATACATTTTATAGCACATGAAAGAAAACTTTCACCGCTGGGATCATTCTCCTTCACAGAGGCCATCTTAAAAAACAGACTACACAGATGATTCCATAATCAAAAATCTCAGCCAATAGGAGATTTGATGACTACCAATGAGAGACAATCTATAATTTTCACAACAGTTATAACAAGAGCCTATTTTGTAGGGAACCCTCTACTTAGAGGGCACCCTCTTGCAAATAAGTTGCACGCCTACCAAGGGGGAGTTTATGGTCAAAACTACCAAGTAATGAAGGACATGATAGGCATTTTATGGTGTCCAATATTCAACTTGCAGCCAAATTGTTGGTTTATAAATGGTAAAAAATCGACAGAATAAACAGACCTTTGTATATAATTTGTATTTCTCATTTAAACTCTGCAGTATCTCTAATGATTTCTTAAACAATGTTATATCATTTTCCATTAAAGCTTGTCCAATTTCCTGTAAAAAGAATAAGAATAAATCATGCATGGTATGATAGAACGAACCTTCTTAATCATATAGAATGAAGAAATAAGATTGCTAAAAAGTTATCGATTCTCAATATTCTCAAGTCACAAGAAAAGGCAGAGAAGAACAATCATCCTAGGGTCGGCCTATTTTGGGCATCCCTCTAGAGATTTGTTTATCAAATTATCACTAATTTCATTTTTTGCAGTCTCTCTCAGCTAGATAGTAATTTAATATAAATTCATTATTGATTTTGCTGAATGGAATCTCAGCCTATTACTATTCCATGCTCTCTACTCGAGTTTAATAACATACCCTAAAAAACCTACCTTGATGATTGATATGAAAAGATCTTCATGATCCATAGAATCTTCACCAGACATTTTTGATAATACAGTTGATTTGAAGAAAAAACGCCAATTGTGAAGAAGCAGTTGATGAAGAAGTTCAAGTACCATTGAATTTACATCAGGTGCAGGAAACTGTCGATTAAATGAAATATATACACATAATAGACAAAGTGGTCACAATAAAATAGCTAAGAACTTATTGACAAAGGGTTTTGACCCTTGAGAGTGCAAAAATTGCTACTTTAACAATATGAGTAATGCTAGACACAGAAGGTAAAGATTTATAGATTTATATGGGCTTAAACAGTTAAATGAAAATATATCCGGGTGCGAAAGGGTCGAGAAAATATAAAAAGAAACTGCATGCATCTAGCAGGGTTCTTGGACAGCTACTCTCTTGCAACTAGCTATTGGGGCTACATGGCTAAGACGAGAACTTTTAGCTTTGACAAATGTTAACCTAAATGTGATTGAAGACTGCAAAAAGTCTAAAGAAAGTCGAAATAATAAGGATATTGAAAGAAATGGCTACCAAAAGGGGGTCTAACTGCCCTTTTTTTTGGGGGGGGGGACTAAAGCCAGATCCAAGATTAACAGCGTGACCAAACTGTACTGTTCCCTATTCCCGTAGTTAATTTTGAATTTATTTCTGTTCTTTGGTTGGCCATTACACAACGTAACGTTCTCAGCTGAGTGTCAGGTATTTTCAATAGATTATGATTGTAGTTACTTTGTGAAATAAGAGAACTATTACTTGCAATAATAAAAAGCAACAAAGTTACTGTTAAGCAAATACCTTTCTTATGATCGGTGAAATTTGATGTAAAACAAATTCAATGATGTTCGGGATCAGTTTTTTAAAGGATGCTTCGTGTTCTTGCACCACAAACTCAAGCATTTTCAAAAACCTTTGATATGAAATACAATAGATAAATGATGAAATTACTATTTACCTAATTTTTAATTGTCAAGGCTGGTTTCAGATATTTTCGTTTGAAGTTATGCTGATGTTTTTGAAAGCATAAAACTAGTGAACGTATTCATAGATTGTGTGTGTGAAATAGAATTTGAATTACAGCTATTCATTCAGCGTTTGCATTAAAAAAGCTTTCAAGTATTGTTTGATTACTCTCTGAAAACGAACATAAAGTAATATAGGAATCACCAAGTTGCATCAAAATATCACATCTTAAGTAGCACAAATGATCATTAAACTTACTTTTCAAGAACCCGGTATCCAGCATCGTTATTTTCTTCTACGATTTTTGTAATTTGCTCTCTGGAACAGAAACATTGTACGTTATTCGCGAGTTAATATTAAAAGCTCAATATTTGCAGTAAGTCTTGAAATTAAAAAAGATTCTGCTAACAATAAACCTACGGAAATAAAATACATACTTTGTTAAGTGCCAAACTATTACATGGCAGATGTAAAAATAAAAATAACAGAAAAAATATGTTTGTGTGTCTAAGACTAGATTCACTGTTACCCTTAAAAAAGCATTCGCTCCTTACTTGCAATATTTAATAAACAGAACATGGCTCAAGAAGTGGATGAAAATTAAGCACTTGACTCTATAATACACTAAAGTGCTTCTTCCTGCCTCTGATCTCAAAGGCAAAATATGAGTGATACAACTTCATCTGTTTGAGCGAAAATAAAAATGCAACCTTGATGTATTTGTTGCCGCGATGCAAGTATTTAAATTGCTTCAATTAATACTCATAAAAAGTAATGCGGCCTTTACCAACTGCCACAAATATCTACCAGCCCCCAAAAATTAAGTGTTCCCGCTCCATGGTACCCATGCAGAGTCACAATGCCATTGGCTTTAATTATAAAAGATACCATTCATTAAGTACTGCTAAGACATTTTATCATTTCTGGGCTCAACCATCAATAAAACTAAACATATATATGCCTGTTAATATACAAGAGACCTCAAACCTCCGTTGCTAACTGGCTGATAAAAATTGCTAACTTAAAACATGACTCCTTGGAAGAACAACAGTATTCATAATTTACTTGCAGTTTTCCCCTTGATTTTATAAGATGTAGGCATATACTTCTGTATATAGGTATCATTGGGTGTCACTAGGGTTTATTTTCGTGTATAAATAATTATTCGTATCATTTATATCATACATATGATAAAGTTCTATACTTTATAAAAAACTATCGTATCTGGCTTAACTACTGTGTGAAAAACTGGCCATGCAGCCTGCCATATATGCTAAAAAAATTATCATTAATGATACGCATTTACAGTGATAGACGAAGTGACGAAATTAGTAAGAGTATAATTGCCAAAATAATCAATGAATACCTTGTTAGTAATCCCAAAATTTGTTGTATGATATGCTGGACAAATGCAACACCGACTTGAACTTTTAGACTCTTTACAGTTACAAGAAGCAGCCCCAGAATTTCTTCAGCTACGTCTGTAAAAATGCACAGTTTATGATAGAGTTTTACGAGAAATTCTAAATCGAAAAGGAATCTTTAGAAAGAAATAAAGTGCTGAGTCTCTTAAAGTGAACAAACAGAAAGGCTGTAAAAGCATCATAGAGTGCAACTAATTTATTTAGCCCTTCTCATGAGTTCAGGCCCTGCGTTTACTAATAAATAGAATGGATTGTTAAGCTAGTAGTGAAATTCATCTGACTATGCCTTGATAGTTTAAGGCATGTATGCATAACTTTAATGGATCTTTTCGCAAAAAGTGTTCTTTGATGATCAGCCGCTTTATTCAAGTGAAAAAAGACAATCATACCTGTTTGGGTGAGATAGACTGGAAACAAATCGATAGCTATTTGAATTGTATCATGTGTGGATTGCTGTACAATGCTCTTTGATTTGGTTCCTTGATCTGAGACCGTTTCGATGATACCAGCGAGTATCCGGCAGATTCTTTTTATGAAATCTTTACCTGGATAAATCAAAAAAACTATCAGATGTATTCTTACATGGTCGAAGTGTTAGAAAGGTCAATGCATTTAAAAACAGAAATACAAGAATCTTTAACGGATATCAACATCTAAATGCATTTACGAATCAATCTTTTCTATCAAGTCTTATTTCTTTGTGTTTTTATCGTTAGAATCCCGCGCTCTAGATTGTTGTTTGTCGCTTGATGCATATAGGTATAGCCTCGTGCTGTTAACAATATTCATTCGCAAGATAAAGCATTGATTTCTTTGAAATGTCAATTATAAATATGGCCTAGTCAAATTTCTTTGGATTGTCTTATTTGTGGAAAGTCTTAAGGAATATCGCAATAAAAAAACGTCACATTGGGAATGTCTCCATCTATCGCCTTCTCTTGAAGTAAATATACAATGCTTCATATTGAGAATACAAAAACTCATCGCACAAAATCTGATTGCTGCCAGTGGGAACAAATTAAAATGTGCAACTTATTCAAACCAACATTGACACGGGGGAGGTAAGTTGAGAACCTCCTTTTTTATTGCTAGAGGGTCAAATAATTTTGCAACTGCTTGTAGTAACGTAGAAACACATCCCAATACATTTACGTTCTGTCAATGTTTACAATGTGCTGCTATAATTCATAAACACAAACTGGGTATAATATCATTCAAATTCTCGCAAAACGATTGCAGCATTGCTGAGCAGAAGTCGTTATCATCTCAAATCTCGAATGACGCAATAGGGAACCCAATTTCAACACAATTAACTTACATCTAGTTCTTTCTTCTAAATTTGAAGACAGTACTCTTATTTCAGGCAGGTGCTGATACTCCCTAGTAAACATGGTAACCAAGCTTTTGTGATATGATGAACGTGTTTCCCATTCCTTTAAAACATCAAAATAATTAGTGATTCTTGATGCAGTGAAAAATAAACTGCCGTTATCAACCGACACTGAGTCACAATAACGAAAAACATAACGGAATATAACTGACTATTCAGAATGAATCCAAAGTTATTTGATGAAACATATTGTCCTGAGCGAAATGAAAAGCACTTCTTTGTGCAGTAATGTGATGTAGTGTGATGTAATATAACAACGAGTGCTGCTTTTAATATAATTTAATGTGGAGTAATACAAAAATGTTATGTAATGTAATGTTTAATAATGTATAGTAATGTAAAGTAATGTACTGTAACGTAACGTAAGTTAATGCAATGTAATGTTATTTAATGTAATGAAATGTAATGTAATGTAATATAATGTTATGCAATGTAATTTAATGTAATATTATGTAATGAAATGCACTGTAATGAGACGTAATGTTATGTAACTGTAATGTAACACAATGTTATTTAAGGTAACGTGATATAATGTACTGATATGCAGTGTAATGGAACGTAATGTAATGCAACGTAACGTAACGTAATATAATGTAATGACTTAAAATGTAATGTAATGTGACAAAAAATTTAAAAGCGTACTTGATTTTCTTGAGGAACTAAAGGCCACGGCAACACAAATGTGTTTGACAAAGCACTGCTTATCAAAACTTGAATCTAAAAAAATATCCATAGGTTACAAAAAGTTGTTTTTTCATTCAATAACTTAGTGCTAGTTAGAAATAGAGAACAAAGTGCCATAAATTTAACCGAAAGTTGTTTCTTTACATCCTCTACAACCGATCAGATTCACCTATTCCTGCAAAGCTAGATGGGAGGAAATGAAAAGAGTAGCTGGAGGTAAACTGGAAGCACCACCACACCGAAATTCTTCATAGGTAAAAAGGTGGTTATTTGCCAGAGGCTACTCTACCGACATGACAGCCCCCCCCCCCCAGTCGCTTTGTACAATCACCTAAAGTAGGGTGCCACTACAGAAACCTTAACCACTACACCACAGGACTGTACTCACTCTTAGATGTTTCAAATTCCTTTCATTACATATTGCAAGCCTAACGGTACAACTAATTAGAACACTTACTTTCAATGGCAATGCTTCCAGACCACCGGCATTCATTGTTCCGTAGAACTTTTGCACGACGTCCAAAGCTAATAGAAATTGCGGTCTGACCGTTGTTGTAATAGAGACAAGCATATGAGAAGCAGCCATAAGAATGCGATTTGGAATCTGATGAAGAGAAATAATAACGATAATAAATAGCAATAAAAATGACTTTAAATCAAAAGAAAATTGACAGTTTTATCGCAGTTTATAGCATGACTCTATCTCACTGCTATCTTCAAAGGATTTGAGCAAAGTTAAAAGAATGCAACAATGCTAAAAAAATAGAAAATATTAAAATACCGTAGATTGTATAAGGGGAAGTGTTCCTTCCAATATTGATACAATCATGGATTTGACTTTTTCTGCAGACTCATTGTTCTGCCGTTTCGATTCCAAGTTCAATAATTCAAGCCAATGAGAGAACGCCTGGATGCAAGCGAGGCCATGGGCCTGTCTGAAAAAGTAAGGAATAAAACGAAATGAACACTCATAGTAGTGTTATGGTGCAGGTCCATGGATGTTGTTAAAGGTAGAACGGAGTAGTCTTAAGTTTCTGAAAGAGATGTGCGGGACAGAAGGAGATGGAGTAGGAATCTCAGCAGTAGCGACCCTTAAAATAGGGAGCAGCCGAGAGAAGAAAAAGATAAAGCATAAGAAGCATAAGAAACAGAAGGAACAGAATTGGAAGTAGAAGAAGAAGAAGGAAGAAACAGAAGAAGAAGTAGATGAAGAAGAAGGAGCAGAAGAAGCAGAGGAAGAAGTAGTAGGAGAAGAAGAAGCAGATTGAAAAAGATACAAACAAAGGAAAAACATATATATATATATATATATATATATATTTGGTGAAAATAAATATCAAAAGAAGCTTCGGTCTACTTACACGTTGATAAAATCATGGCCAAGTAATTCTTGTTGTGCATTTTTGATTGAATACAATTTGTAATATGTTCCAAACAAGACTAACTGACAAATTCTACGACAAAAACAAAATTTCAAGAATCTAATATCACTGGAAATCGGTACTCTCTTCAAACTTAGATGTGGAGAATATATAACATCGCAACAGATAGAATTTAGATAAGAATTTGTTCTAAGAAATTTCCAAAAAATTCAAGAAATGGAAATTCAAAGAATATAATAAAACAAATCAACCGCTATGATACAGTACAAAAACGACACATCAAAATAAACTTTTATTCCAAAAAAAAATAGTGGCTAAAGCCAAAGAATTATAAACAATTTTATCATGCAGGTGTTGAAAAATAAATGCAAAGATTAAGAGCACTCAAAATTATTCAAAATTGTTCGGTAATTAAACAAAAGAATGTGCTTCATGGAGATAAAAAAATCCAATTCAACACGGTAGCAAAGAAAAATTTTCAAAGAAAATCGAGTCAAAATAATTCAAAAATTTTTCGGTAGTTAAACAAAAGAATCCGATTTAACACGGTAATAAAGAAAGTCTCAATTCAAAACGATTAGAACACATTACCTCTCAAAGACGACTTGCCCATCAGGCAGCTTTCGATTGAAGTTCTCATCACCAACAAATAAATGTGCAAGTCTTCCAACAGCTTGAAGGAATGTACCAATATCTCTGAGGCATTTGTGTAAGCTTTTGACTTCCGCATCGGCCGTGATATTAAGTCGTCGAGCTAAGGTTTGAAAATATCTATCGTTAATCGAACAAAATTGAGTCTAACGTCAAGTCTATCCAAGGAGAGCTCCACATATTAAGTAATATGGGAGGGAGCGGGTCTATGCTAATGCTTAAGATCAGGGAATGCTGTTAAAGGTTATAAACAGGCTACTTGGGAGGTGCAAAAACCTTTCTAAAAATGATACAGTTAATATGGAAACATTACAAAACCTGCTATTTCAAAGGAACTGAAGCAGCCTTGCATCCCAGAGCAAAATATTGGCATAAATATTGACGTTTTTATTGGCTTGACTCTCGCTTGGGCCCTTTTGATTCAATATTGCCACCAAGGTATCTTGTAGCCTGGTTCCACATTAAAAAAGATCTTACAATGGCAAAAGGAAAAAGAATTGAAAACAAAACACGAATGAGAAAAAGGAATAAAAGACAATATGGTAAAAGCTCGAGGAGGTTAGTTCATGTCTTGTTTCTGCGACGGAAAGTGTACGATGTTGCCACTCAAAAACTGTGTCTATTTGGTGACTTTCTACAGTTCTTAACGTGCATGCATTTTTTGCAACGAAGACGTTTACATCCTATCCATGTTGACACAAAATCTACCATACAGAGATAACAAAATCATGTCATCGAAAAAAGGTTGTGGTGGCAATATTCAATCAAAAGGGCCAATAGAGACTCAAACAAATAAAAACATCAATATTTTTGCTATTATTTTGCTCTGGGATGTAGGGCTGCTTCAGCACTTTTTGGCACAGCTTCGAAAGTAGCACAAACAAATTCTTAATGCAGAATATGAAGAACAAAGTAATCATTTACCTCCAACTGTGTGATCAGAAACGTGACTTGCGAGACCAAAGTAAATATCGAGATTCGGCTGAAGTACTTCCATCTAGAAGCAACGTTTTTTAAATTGATAAACCCATTCACAATGAGAGTTTTATGACGGGGTTGAAACGTTTGTTTAAAGATGTTTCCAGAAAAGGAAGGAAGGAAAGCCAGAAAACTGGACCTACATCATGTAACGACGTGATCATTTGGGTGACAATCTCGGGTCTCAAAGGGTGCTTGGAAACGGCTAGATCAGAGTTTAACCGGAGTTGGTTAAGCAAAAAAATATTCATCGAGGCACTCATTAAAACTATGTAATAATCATAATTAACAGTGAGCTCTTTAAAAGCAAATTACATTTAATTAACTTCAAATCGGTGGTTACTTACTGCAGGAGTTTATGTAAAACTCTACATTATGGGAATACTTACAGTTCTGACGATAACCTCATCAGGGAAAATATCTGAGATTTTTGATACGACTTCAAGACATTCTCTGATGAATTTTCCTCGTTCGGTTTCAATCTGAGGAAAAATGTCAATTAATTTAAATTGAACAATTAATTTAATATCATACTTAAAACAGAGCCATTTACATACATAAATATTGCATGTGACCTAATATTGCTGTAAATAGCGAATGTTTAAAAAAGGAGCTTCTGCTACGAAGCATCACAATGTGAGCAATTTCCAGAAATCTGCTTAACCAACCTCTATCTCCGAAGGGCAGTCCTAAATTACTCTCTCGCCCCCAGTAATTATACAGGTGTTCAGTAACATCAAAGGGGTCTGCTCAGATTGCAGGGGGGCACAAAAATTGCTGATATTGAAGCAAAAATCTTTACGAATGTTTAGAAGGAGATGTATTCAGAAATTGAGGGATTAGTCAACCTATTTTTAGCTTGTTTGCGGTTTTTTGGGCTAAATGTTCCCTCCGTGAAAAAGGTTTAAAAATCGAAAATGTACTATGACGATGAACATTTTGTTTCTATTAAAGTTTCTTCTCCATTCAACCCACCTCGTTCTCGACACTTTCATCATCCAATTCGTCAAGTTGGTCTTCGTTCAATCTGAACTGAAGTTTGACAAGCAGTTTCTGAAGCAACTCCATCAGAATGTTGGAATATCTGTTAAGAAGGATGCAAATTAAAAGCAATACTAGGGGCCTATAATTGATCTATGTTTTGCTTTCTGCGGACATGAATTCATAGCTTTTCTTTACTTTGCTGATCAATGGTTGGCTAGGGTATAAGGGCGTTACTTGGTAGTGGCGTTACATGTGGACGTAGCTCACGTTAGGTTCCTTGACTTGACTATTAATTAAAAAGTCCTGGTCTGAAAAGCCACAAAAAACAAACCCATTATTATGATTATCATTCATTATTGAGAGAGTCAAGGAGTGGCTTGATCTTGCAACTATGAAAGTATTGTCTACTTGGAGTGTTAATGGTTAATATTTTTCCTACGAAGTGTAAACTCTTTTACGTTTTGGCAGAGCTGACAATGATACTTGCAAACAAATACAACGCACTCCCAACAAAAGTAAAAAGTGGCACCCCTTAAGAAAATAATTAACTGGAAAATAATTGGACTTATAAAGAAAATAATTAACGGTTTCGTTATGTTACATCCTTGTTAAATGCAATTGTTTTCTTTCTTTAAGTAACGCGCAGTGTTATGCTTTTTTTTCCGTTTGATGTTTTATTTTGCCAAAGGTTGACGTTGTCGTTTTTGCTCCTAATTTTACTAAGTTATTTTAGTCAAGAAATATGTAGAGTATGCTTGTAAATTGATGAATATATAAAGAAGAAGAAAGAAGAAGTCCTGGAGCACGCCTAACACGCTCATTTAACCCTTCTTAACTCCAGGTGCTTCGAACGAGAGCATCATTGCAAGTAAAAACATAAAACTTTTTTCGATCAGGGCTACCAAAGCGAATCGTTCTTAATTCAAATCGACCTACTTGTCACGAACGTTATTTCGAACTCCATTGGTCTCCTTGCAGTTTGCAATTTTCTCATTCAAATATTCAAGAAAAGTTGTCCAAATCTCAAGGCAATGATAGAAGCCTTGAAGTGTTGGCTAAAATTGAATAAAAAAGACTTTCAAAATCTAATCAACTCCCAGTTACGCCTGAAAATTAATCGACCAATGAATAAAAATGAGTAAGAATCAGGAATGAAAATTTATGGATCTTCCAATCTCTGTAAAGTTAATTTAATAGCATTTTTAGTAAGTATAATGTGTTGTGTTGAGTTGTATAATGATTGAATGAATAAAGAAATGAATGACTCAAGAAAAAGAATTAATCAATGAACAAATGAATCAATAAAGCAATGAATCCGTTGATACCGTGGAAAAGGGGAATTTTTGCGGCAACTGATATAAAAAACGAACCGTTCTAATCTAAAACACAGACTTGTGCAAACAATTAGGAAATAGAAATATTAAAACAGTTATATAACATATAACATACATACAGTAATATAATATATATATATATATGCAATAAAATATACCTGTAATGCTGTGTACTTGATAAGCAAACTGAGTAATTCTGCGGTGGGGAAATGATTATTAGGCTCAAACCTTTTCAGGTGGATACTGACAAACAACGAAAGAAACTCGGTAAACTTCTCCAGGTAACTGCAAATTGAACAGAAGATAAAGTCAATACAAACGGCGATATCAATTCAAAGAGCGCTATGCATTGAGCTTGACACAGGCATGTTTGACTCTAATCTCATTAGGGGGAAGAACAGAGTTAATATCTGGTGCCCTGTGTGAGCTCTAATACATAGTCGCTATATGCAGATTAAGCATAGGATTGATACTTGAATGTTAAGACTTACCCCTGTATAATTTACTTGAAATTTGCATTCCTAATGTTCCAGGCAACAATTGCTGATGAAGAGAACACAAAGAATAAGACTATGGCCCGAATGTGACAGCATGGAAATGGCGCATGCAAAAGTGAGAATAATCAGTTTTATTCCCCTCCCAACTCCACTGAAGCATCATTCAAAAATACAAGCATTTATTTTCATCTTAGGCCACAAACTATCGACTTTTCGTCTCCAGTTTACTCTAATTTGTGAGATCTCATGACGTCACATATTTTGCAATTTTACGCCATTTCCGCACTGTCCCCAAAGAAATGAAGGGTTTGCTTCGAAACTAGTAAAACACATGACCATATATTCTTGTTGAGGCCAGTCAATACTAGATATATCCCTTTCAGGGGTCAATAACACAATGTGATGGGGGTTGGCGGCAAAATTGCCTCAAAAAAAAATTTTTATCTTGTCATGACTTGAAAAAGGGCCCAATGGACAGGTAGATACCACCCCCAGCATATTACCCCCTATCAAGTGACGCCCAGCAGTTTACCTTTAAGATTGACCCTTTTTGTATTGCCCCTCCTACTGTGAGAGCCAAGCTTTTCATGCCAAGGAGAGATACCCGTTCTATTTACGTATTTCTTGAAAACCATAGAAAGAAAAGCTTGGAAGCAACTCACTTTTCGTCGAGTTTTGACAGTATATCAGCTCTGTCCTGGCCTGGGGTTCCTTTCGTAAGCTGATGCAGCAAAGTGAATGTCTGCTGAAACATTTGTATTAGGAAGTTCTCGTATTCCGTTGGGAAGTAGTTTTTCGATATGATTTCATTAATGCAGCTCATTGCGAGGCAGCCTGAACAAAAGGAAAAAACATTAATGAATAAGGTAATGAATTAAAAAACGAATGAAAAAACAATGAAATGAATGGATTGCCAAATAAGCAAACAAATAATACAATATTAAATAAATTGATGCGGATCAAACAGAATCAACGAATGAATGAATAGTTGACACGCGCGTAGGAAGCAGTTACAACTTGGGGGCGCGATTTTTCAAAGAGTACTTTTCATCGCCACCGCTAATGGGGCCAGATTGCTAATAGAAGAAATGCTGCAGCGTATATTGAAGTTTTTGGGTTAGCGGCAGTTGGATATGGCTATGGAGGGACCAGGGGTAGAGCCCTGGGAATATCTTTGCAATCGTGTCCTATTTTCTTAATTACAGAATTCCCCCTTTATAAACAAAGATGCAAACTAAATAGGACACTTTTCTACTCTGAAAGGACACTTGTCACAAAATTTGAAGGGGGCATGGCTGTTTCAGTACAACAAGGATTGAATCAACGTAACACACAAGTAATCATTAGCTATAAAGATGTTTCTAAATGCCCACCTATTTCGTTACTTTTGTGATCGCTTGCACCGTTAAATAATCCAGCGCATCCATAACCAGCGAATAGAAAAAACTTTGAAATCAGATTTGGGGAAAGAACGCTTGAAAGAGGCATCCAACTGAAGAATTGATTTAAACAGCTGAGAGCTGCTATGACAATCTCTTCTGATGCTAAATCAAGAGTTGGGGGAACCATCACTCGCTCTTGCTTCAACGCGCCCGATGATAACCAAGCATTCTGCGTTGCTGCATTAGCCTCTACGTGGCCTTGGAACGGTGAAGTGCTTCGATTATGTGAGGGTGAAACACAAGGTGACGAGAACGGGGAACGATGATTCGGGGAAGGGGGCGGTGTTGATGTGTTCGATGTGCTTTTCAATTTCTGCATTATTGCATCGAGAATGCCGATGATTCTTGACAAAGTCGTTTCCGCTTGTTCAAGGAGTAATGTCCGAAGTTCTTGCTTTCTGACGGTATTTAAGTCTTCCCTTGGTGATATGAATTCCTCCGATGTGATTTGAAGCACAGATAATCCCAGGACCAACGTCGAATCATTCCGGAGAAACTGCAAAAAAGATGATAAACAAATTGAAAATACAAATCTAGAGAGTCGACAGTCTCCCTGACACAATAGTTTGAAAATATCGATGACGCTCTCGGAGTAAAAGGGTAATAAACATGAACCAAACTTATCTGCATCGATTTACTAAATCTGCAAATAATACAACAAGGATATAAACAAACTAATGTAGTGTTTATTGAATGTTTGCAGAAGCGTAACAATAGAAGGGGCGGGCTGGGTGCAGGGCTGCCCCCCGCATAAGACTTTTTGTCGAAAGATACACAGACACATTCTCCATGTCGCATATGGTTATCAAATCACTGTAGCACTTAATGAAAGTACCTAGATAGCATTTCATATCAATCAGTTGAATAACAGCGGGTCTTTCCATGAGCAAAACAAACGTGATATGACAAAAGAGCTCCTTTCTGGTCCAAGACTGGATAACAGCCTTTCTATGCTCTCTCATTAGACTGCACAAAACATGGCATTTCAAAGTGGTGTTTTACCTGTAAGATGTTATGATAAAAATCTGGAAAGAACTGTGGCCAGTCTAGTCTTCCAATGTTGACATAAACTTTAGCAAGCTTCTTTTGGATATAAGTTGGACATGACATATGATTTGACATTAGAAATTGGGTGAAAAATCGCCTGATTTCCTGTTTGTCAGTTGATTGCATGCCAAACCATTGCTGATTCACCAGTTTCTGTAAATGAAAAAGAGCAGCTAGGGTCAAAATTAAATCAAAAACTCCTTCCGTAATTTCAGCTCCTGCTTTAGTTACAAACCGGTTCATCAAAATAAACCAAGGGAACCATGATCTACATTTGGAAAAGGTGACACTTTAAAAAGTATATTCGAACTTGGCTGCAGCAAGTAAAAAGCCGTTTGAGCTCTTTTGGTAGATCTCTATATTGATTTTGAACTGGCTTAGCACAGGAAGGAAGTTTCAACTTCAGAGATTACCATTCCAATTCATGACACTTAAGGGATATCATTTCAACTCTTCATTGCTGAGAACCTCTAATGTTAATTATAATTTGTAACTTGAAATTTGACAACCTTTACAAATTTGAGGAGTGAAATTTGACTCAAACTATATTTCTGATATTTGATTATTTCACAAGCAAAAAACTTTATAATGAAATTTTCCTACATACCTCCAAGATACTTAATGAGTACATAAGAACAAAGTCATTTTTAGAGTTCAGCAAGAAAAACATGCATTGCCTCCAAGCACCCTCTTGATGGCTAAAATTGTCAAGAACTTCCTCTAAAATAAGAAATCAAACAAGACATCATGTTATTGTGTGTTGAATGTGTGACTGCACACCAAACATTTTTAAAGATGCTCATAAAACAATTGCAACACAGAAACACAGAATACAAAGGTGCCAGAGAGAACTACATAACAACCTGGTGGCATTTAATAATTTATTTGAAGTCGGTTTCAAAATGGGTGTAAGACAAAACAGAGCAAGGAATTTCCATATGTATAGTTATGCATGAGTCATGCATGGCCTTGGGTTTGAGTGACTCGCCTAACTCCCATTTTGAAACGGACCTCTATTACAAATATATAAAGAAACAATAAACATTTTATGGTGACAGCAAACAATGATAAATATTTTGCTAAAGAGATACATGATATGGATGAGATCGACTGCTTCAAAACTTTTCAGAAAAAATGATTTGCAAGGGGATCAATTGATTAATGGTTTGATTAATGATAACTGAACTGATTTTACCAATATCATGATCATCAGCAAAACTACTTAATTGGGTATGATTTCAGCAGTTTTATGTAAGCCAACTGCTTTTCAAAACACTTGTTTTTGATTTGCTTCTTAACTTGGTGTGATGTTTAGCTTTCCAGTCAATTGGGGAATGCTTAGCCAAAAAGTCTAACACTACATGATTTCAAGGGAACAATAAACGTAGTAACAAATCTACTAACCAATGCTTCGTTTTCTCTCATTTGAAGTTGAACCATTGAAAAACTCTGTTAGAAGATTTTCTAGAGCAACCAGGGTTTCCTCTTGAGAACCCTATGATTAAAGAAATTAGAAGGATATTCATGGCCAATAATGATTTGTCTATGAGGAGTTGAAAGGGTTTGTTTCTCTAAAGAAATCATAACACACTTATAAAAAAGCTTAAGACTGCCCCCCAGCAGGTCTGCTGGCCCCTCTTTAATGACTGTAATTCCAACCTTTAAGCACTTTTTTCAGTTATTTTACAACCAACATTGCTTTCTTCTGCAGTTCAATAGCTATTTAAAAGGGAATTTAGGTTCAAAGAGCACTTCCAGGAGGACCCAGCCTCTCGTCACAATTTTCTGCCAACAGTTTCAAATAGTTTCTATTTGCAGATAAATTTAATATCAGCATTTACACTTTAGATGTCAATTTATTCAGATCTAATGCTACTAACAATGACGATGACAACAAGATACATTGCAATCAAGTTTTTATTTTATTTAAGTCGATGAAGATAATAAAATAACAACCCAAACGAAATATCTCTTTTTGTTGCCATCCTTGTCATTAGCACTTTACATGTCTAAGTGGCCACATGAAGAAACCATGAAAAAATTTGGGGAATGGACTTAGCATATAAAAAAGAGAAACTTTTTAGTTCTGCACAAGTTTGAAAAAGGGTAATTTCAAAGAATTTGTTGCAGCATGGTAACCTGTCATTTGGTACATCTTCATTTCCACTTTCATTTTGAGCATCAATATAAGTTAATATGAATTGAAACAAATTTAAAGGCTGAACAGATAAGCAGAACAAATGGGGTCAGAGGTAAGAAACAAATTTTAATCGTCTCAAAGACCAATTTTCTGGCTTAATGGTTAATTGTTTTCTGTGGGCGGCAAGTCACATGTTTTTAAGCTATCATGATAACAAAGTCTGTTAATCTTATGACTATAACAGTGCTCAATCAACCCTTTAGACAAAACCTCTAGCTAATTCACAGGGTAACATTTCCTTCTATCTACAATATAACATTTCCAAAATCATCCAAGTTAGGATATCAAAACTGCCATTGGAGCAAAAAGGTCTGAATCTGATATGTCATATTCTGCTAAAAGCGCAAATTTCTCTTAAATTGTGAAAAACCTTTAAACTTATACATATCAACACAGATTTGCTGAAATGATGTTATTTGATGTTGTCCTTGTTTTTTGATTGTCAAAGCCATGTAAGCCATTTTCATTTTCAGAAACTATCCTTGTCCAGTCATCATTTTCTGTGTCATCATTATTACACTAATTGTCATGCATCACAAGTGAAAACAAATATTTTCCAGAATAATAGCATGGTGGATTAAAATACCCCTTAAAAGCAATGTCTCCTTTTAGGGAAAGACTTTTACATCAAAAGTTAGGGAAATATGAAAGAAGATAAAGAAAAATATGGAAGAAGTATAGAGGCAACAAAACAATAAAACACAAGAACCAAGCTTATATTCTGAGTGGAGGATTAGCCACTGGGCATTTCACACAAAAACAAATTCAGCATGCAACACAGGCCCACTGAGCCTTTCCAGGCCTAGAGATTTTAGGCATATATGGAAATCAAACAAAAAAAGGAATCACAGGTTTTTTCTAATTTTTCTTGGTGTAATACCTGGTCTGGACCAGACGTGGACTGCACCATGGGAGACTGTCCTCTAGCAAACATGGCATACCCAGGCATACAAAATATGTACATTCCAAGAGTGAACTTAAGACTTTCATGTACCCACACATGAACTTTGTTCATTTGGTAATCCTGAATCTAACTGAGGAGTTCCATATTCTGCAGACTGGAATTTGGTAGCAAGGGGGAAGTTGCCCTTTAATTTTGCAGTGTCTGTACCTAGTGCATAGTTTATCAAACATCCTGCCAGTCTCAAAAATCTACTCACAAATTCTTCTCACAGCTTATCTTGGTTGGTCAAATTACAAAGAGATATCAGATAGTTGATCAAAGAAAAACAGGAAATTGTAAGGAAGCTTTAGCTGAATTTAGGTAGCATTTCAGTAGTTATAGACGGAAGGCGATTTGATATAAGCCTCTTCCTAGTTCACTGTTTGTAGCCATGAAAGCCTACAGGGGGATTTGCCTGACTGAAATTATTAAAATTTGTTTTGACAAAATAATCCTTGGCCTTTGAAACAAACCAAAATATTTTTTTTACATCAACTGGCAACAAAATGTCACATGATTGTGCCTTTCCTCCTTTGCAAAAAAATCAATAAATATTTATGAATAACTGGGCGCGGAGTTACGCCTTTGATTGCTATGGCGTGTGGGCCTAGGCGGGCAGGGGTATCAGCAGGTCTCATTTAGGCCCTTGGGTGGGCCTATCAGCAGGAGCTTAATTAATCTTGCAAAAAACAATGTAAACATACCATTTTATTTGAGTGGCTCCCTGCTTTATATCTGCGTCATTTTTCTATGCGATCATCAACGTGCTACTTGATTGCAAAACGTTTTTACCTTGACGATGATCTCCGCGACTCCCATCGTGTCCCAGTCCTCTTCTGATGCTTCCGAGTATGACGTCATAAGTAGGAACGTTGACTTTGACTGGATACCAGCGGGTAGGCGTCGGTCCACCGCACCCTGTTTTTTATAAGAAACCCGGGTATGCCAGAAAAGTTGACATCAATTTGCACCCTGTTATGAGCACAAGAAACGCCCTTCAAATTTGTTCATTTGACATTCGCACAAATTTTGAATCAATTCATTCCAGTGTTATAACCCACACAGTTTGTTTGGTGCACAATGAGCATGTTGTGACAATGTACCAACTCCTTTCTGTAGCACCATGGAGCATTGGTGATCATCCCTGTCTTTAGATGAAACTACATGTTTACTTAACCTCGGATAACAGCGCTTTTAACACTGCTTAACAATAATGATGGTGTAACAAAAACATCCAATTTGTAGGCAGCTGAATAGCTTATTGTATTCAAATCTCAGCATGTTCTTATTCAAAGTCCAGATTTATTCTCTCACCTAAGGGCTGGAGGAGCAATTTCCCCCGCTGCCTCACTGCTGCATAGATATTACGACCTCATATACATATGGATATATATATACTAACCATTTAAGGGTGCTACCCAATTGTAAATTAAAAGTCTCTACCAGGGAATCGAACCCCGTTCGCCATGTCAGCCATTGCATATTTGAATTTATGGATATATATATATATATATATATATATATATATATATATATATATATATATATATCCATAAATGTATATATGTATATAATATAATAAATCAATTAGGCAATGGCTGACATGAAGTATATATACTGACCATAAGGGTGCTAACCAATTGCAAATTTTTGTAACGATTACTGATTAAGACGAAAGTCGAAACGTTTAGAATTTGAAGTTTTTTTCTAATAATCTATTTGATATTTAAAAATTTCTATGTGGTAGTGCTTTTGAATGTTTTACATATATATAATACATATATGTATTAAAAAGAAATAATATCCTAGAAGTTTTAAAATAAATATACAAACTCAGCAAAAAAACTTCAACTTTTAAAACTTAAACTTTCAACTTGTAATTTTAATGCATTGGCGGCTGTGTATGAGGGCAAGTGGGGCTTCGCCCCTCCAAAAATTTTTCAGTAAATTTTTTATCGAGGCAGAATGTTTTATGTGCCACAACTGCTGGAATAGAAATTATCATGAAGGAAACTCTTTATCATAGACATGAATGCAATTTTTATTTATAGTAATTTCAACTCGGTTGTTGTCACACCTTCACACCACCAAACGAAAGATTGTGCAATTTTGTGAAACGCAAAACCGCCGTTATTCGGTCAGCGGTAGCGTTTGAAAAATGTTAATGGCAACATTTCACACGTATTCACTCACTGAAACGCCTGCAACCGTCAGCTGTGGGAAGGGAATCCCGCGTTTGCTATTAACCCCGACAAAACACAACATATCCCCAAATCTATCATCATAGTCATTTGAGAATTTAAAGCTGTTTGATTTCAATTTCGAAAATGGCAACAAAACCCGCAACAAAGCAACCAAGGAAGAAGAAGACGATGAAGTTTGGCGAAGACTTAGGCCAGCCTAAGCGAAGGCCCAGCAGCGGAAGGCCGAAGAAAGAAAATGGAAGTAGGAAGAAACGCTCAGAAGAAAGTCATGAAGATGAGGATCATTACGATGATAAAATATGCGTTCTGTGTTGTGAAGAAATAGAGTTTTTTGCTAAAGGATCATGTGACCATGTAGTATGTTTCAGATGTTCCAGCAGAATGAGGGCCCTTTGCGATGAAATGTATTGTGCTGTTTGCAGACTTGAATTGAAAAAGGTATCATTATCGTACCATTATTGTATTATTTTTTTATCACCTATTTTTATTATTTGCTTGCCATTTTCTTTCACTACATCGTATATATCATACTTTCTTTAGTTCATTTCTATTTTATGCATTGTATTCTTCAGTTTAGTTCAAAATAATTGTCAATTGTATTACAATGCTGCCAGTGAGAGAAACACACATTGATAGGTAGTTATAGTGGATAATGTATAGGTAATGTCTAGGAACTTAACTCCATTATTAAGATTAATGATATGATATATATTGTAATGTAACATAACACAAAATTACATAATATATATAATGTAAAGTAACTTAACAACACAACAGAACGACATAACAGAACATAATGTAACATAACAACAGATAACATAACATAACATAACATAACATAACACAAGATAACATAAAATATGCATGACATAACATGACAAAATAGAAAGTAACATGACATGAAACATAACATAAAAAGTAACAAAATTGTTTTTCTTTGTTACCTATTTACTTAATCACATCTTTCAGGTGCTTTTTACTGAAAATAATGTTCCATTTGTGGAAGTAGATCTCAAGAAACTTCCATCTGAAGAAAAATATGGAATCGTTTTTCAAAATGAGATTGTCAGAAATAAGTACAAGGAGTTGCTAAGAAATGATTGCTCATTATGTAAAGAAAAGAAAGACACATTTGATGAACTTCGTCGTCATATGAGACATAAGCATGAGAGGCAATACTGTGATATATGTGTAAAAAACCTGAAAATCTTTCCACATGAGTTCCGTGTTTACACTCGCAGTGAACTTGTTCTTCATCGTAAAACTGGCGACCCTGATAATAGATCATATAAAGGACATCCCCAGTGTGACTTTTGCAGTGAAAGATATTATGACAATGATGAGTTGCTGCTTCATTTGAGAAAGAATCACTTCTGGTGCCATTTTTGTGAGAAGGATGGAAAGCAAGAATATTATTACAATTATGATGAGCTCAGATCACATTTTAGAGATGAGCACTTTTTATGCGAAGAGAATGAATGCATTCATGAGAAGTATACCTCAGTGTTTCGCAGTGATATTGATTATCAGGCACATAAGCTGGCAAAACACAGCAAGAAGTTAACCAAATTGGCTGCTAAACAAGCAAGGCAGGTAAATGTTGAGATTGATTATGGAAAAAGAAGGGTTTACAAGCAAAAGGTTTACAGTGAGAGACCAGGTGCCAGTAGGCAAGAAACCGAGTTGTCACAAAGATCAGCAAGATATTACAGAGGATCAGAGGATAATGGGTAAGAAAAGTAGATTTTAAAAAATTGATAAATGTTCTTTACCAAATTGGCAGAAACTTTGGATTTCGGGGGAAAGCATCAGCCCTCCAACCACCTTGTACCTCTCAACTTTGTACTTCCCAAAAAATTTTGTAGCTCAACCCCTGGTGACAAGCATTCATCAAGCTTCTTCAGCACACATCAAAGAAGCCAATAAAAGGAGCCCCACCCCCACATATTCCCCTTGAATGAGACCCTAAGTGCCTTTCCCAAGATACATTTGCTTGCAATGCCAATTAGCACTTAGACCAAAAATTTTCAATTTATAAGAAATGTATATGCCAACAACAATTGTGATTGAAAGATTTAGGCAGGGCTGTAGCAGATAAGGGGATGTGAGAGGCAAATTGTCCAATGCCAATCCACTTTGGTTTTAAATGCTAAATTTTGTCATTCCTGCTTTTTCAGAAATTTGTACTTGACACCCCAACAGCTAGCAAAACCCTTAAGTCTTCCTAATTTTATATTGACTTGGTTCTTAACACCAATTGACTATGAGAAGGTTTTTAGATTTAATCACCTAACATAATCATAGTAATAGAAGATAATATCCAAAAAGCAAATTGTATGAACTAAGATTTATTTAAAAAGCAACTTTGAAATAAAGGATTATGTAAAACTCTTAGAAGGGTCTGCCCTATTAATGCTTAATTTAAATATGTTCGACTTCAAGGCTAACTATAAAGGTAAGCATGGAAATTCTCCTTGCAAAAGATGTTGGATCTGTGTGGAAAATATTGAACATTTATCTGAATGTATACATTTTCCTTCAAGCTTTTGGATAGACAAGGCAACCATACTAGCTAGAAGTAAAATTTCACTTGAACGGATCAGCAAATGTATGAAGGAATCCCTCAAATACGCGTATTGATGGGGTATTTTTGATACCTGCCTGTTATATCCTAAATGGATAGCTTCTTCTTGATGAGGATTTGGCATAGATTGTTATTATTATTATTACTATAAAGAAACTAAATTTTTGTTTTCATTAAAAACCCCCAAATTCATTCGAATTTCTTCATAACTATCGTTATATTTTAGTGCCGTTGGAGCCTTCAATGATGCAGCAAAAGAAAGGGCAAACCGTGGGTCAAAGGCAAGTCCTGCTGTCGCTAATGAAAATGGTACCAAAAATTCAAACTTTGAAGGCAAAGCCTTGAATGTACAGGCACCCGCATTTGTACCGTCAGTGCCCGATGCTGCAAAGGAGGCAGAAGTTCCATCTACCACTGAAGTAGCAAAAGCGCAAACAAAAGTTTCGAAACCTGAACCGAAAGACAAACAGTGGGCGCAAGTCGTTGGTGTACCGAATGATCAAAACTATGGTGCTGACTTCCCATCTATCGATAACGGCGGAGCTAGGCCCAAAACATCGCCACCGTCGCAAAGGAGTACGAAAAAAGCGGGTAAGAAGGGAAAGAAAGTAAATAAGGTCGTGGTTGATTCAGAAAAACTACAAAGTACAAACTCTGAGACACCACCTGATGAAATAAAAGACACAAAAGGCCCGCCCGGTTTAGGAAAAGATAAGGTGGTACCTAGCAAGCTACCCCCTGGGATTAATGTTCCTGGAAATGTTTCCTCGTCAGGCTCAGCTTCGTCTGTACCCCCAGGATTGACAGGAGGTAATGAAACATACTGTGGAGCGTTGGTATTGAATGGCAAAACTACAGAAACCTCTGGGAGTACTCAAGGAAGAAACGCGGCTCTTGTTGGTCTTATTAGGAATCTTATAAGCGCGGAGGACTTCAATAAATTTAGGGACTATAGTGGCAGTTTCCGGCGATCAGAAATAGATGGTACATCTTACTACAGGTTCATAAAGAGTATCTTTGGTGAAAATTTAGATTTGGTTTTTAATGAACTTGTCGATTTGCTTCCAGATAAAGAAAAGCAGAATCAGCTCTTGAAATTGCACGTTGGTTTGCAAATGTTCCCAATCCTTTCTGGTGGAGAAAGGCCGGGAGCCGAGGAGCCCAGCAAAGGACCCAGATCATCAGAACCAAAACAGGCATGGAAAGGTAGATCTCTATCTGAATCACCTAAAAGTAGTGTTCCAGCAAAACAAACTGCGCCGGAGAATGGAGTCATTACCAAAGATGCAGGTCAGGTGCAAGGCAATTCTAATCTAACAGAGCAATCCAAGAAAAGGAAAGAGAAAGATTTTCATGTATGTGGCATATGCGGATTTCCCGTATCGAAAAAAGGTCTAGAAAGTCATATGGTGATACACGCTGAATCTGATTTCCCCTCTTTGCCAACGTTTAATAAACCCAAGGACTCTTGGAATAAACGAAAAACGCAGGTGCCTGTTCATAATGCGTGGGCAAAAAGTTCATAAATTTGTTGTTTGAGATCGATTCATAGCCCGTTGAAAGTAGGTAATTGATTATTAAACTTAGTTGGAAGCGTTATGAATTTATACTTTTTCTTTTCTTTGTCTTTTCTACTTTGCATGCTTGGTTGGGACTATGCATATTTTATTGTAGTTAAGAAAATGAGGGAAGGTCCATCCCCACAAGGTGTGTGGGGGGATATTACCATAAGGCGATGTGCCTATTTGTGAATTTCTGATAATTTCACCATGTCAGCAAATTCAGTTCCCGAGTTGTGATTTTGGTTATATTTTTTTGATATAGTATCCTTCTGTCGTAATGTTGCAATTAGTGTTAAAATGCAAACAGTAGGTGCGAATTCCTTTAATTAACCAGAAACCACGCCCAATTACGTTTGGGTCATGCCCAAACTGTCCGGAATTTGGTGCTTAGCACAGCTATGGCCATTGAAATGGCGCTCCTGTTTTTCAAAACTTTTAGGATCAAGGTTGCTAGAGCAAGCCTCTTGGTGTTTGTAAATTTGTATTAAGCTGTTGTCACATATAAGATCGACGCTTATATTTGGTTCAGTTTCTTTGAGATTATGCCCAAATTTGAAAAAAGCCTAAATCTGCAAACCTTATGGAAAGTAAACAGAAGTTTTGGAAGACATGGTTTGCCCCCCTCCCCAAAGGCTGCTACATGTCTAAACCATAATAACTGATTTCAAAGTTGAAAGAAATAAAAAATGAATTTAGGATCCAGAGCGTTTTAAATCCACAACTGGTGATTTATTTTTGTCAGTTTTGGTTATCATTCAAAGTTTCCAGAATGCATAGATATGGATCTTCTGCGAGTAATATTAAAGATCTGCGGTATAGATTACAAAAGATAATAGATTACAATTCCTTTACATAGAAGTACAATAGCTTTTCCATACGTAATGGTGGGTTCTTAGCAGGAATGCCGAAAAAAGGGAATGGCCAGAAGGACAGAGCGACTAAGTTCAAAGGGAAAACTAGAAGAAAATGTAAGCAATGGGCCTTTTTGTCAGGTACAAGGGTGGCATTTGAAGGATCATCAATGGGGTAGGCGGGGTCAGAGGTCCGGGGCCCGCAAAAGTTTTATTCTAATAAAAGATTAATTGTTCACTGTAGTCCGGGGAAATCAAATACCGCGGGGCCCGCACTGGCTCTCGACGGCCCTGGGTATATGCCTCTTGTTTCGGCACCCCTGGTAATTAGTTCAGAGGGGGATTAATCGAAGTTTTACACCTCTTTTGAGTCCGTAACCTGTGACTTTTCTTCTAATTGATTCAATGATGTCGCTGATGACACTTTCAAAAGACTTTCCAATGTTATTTGACTGCATGATGTAGTGAGCTTCTTTCCAACCGCCTCATCTCCTGTACCGTTGTCGATCTCCGCAATATTGCTACCTTCAAGCAAGATTACATTCGAAACTTTGTTAGCTTGCTGAAAGGTTTTATTGAATTCTGATCCAACACTGTTGCTGTTTCTTCGTAAGTAAGCAAACCATTTCTTGAAACCCTCACGAAACTGTGAACTCAGGGCGCAGTAGATGAAAGGATTGACAACATGGTTGAGCGCTGAGATGATGTTACACAAAATCTCCACTGCAAACACTGGACTATAGTAGCCTGATTTTGCAAACAGAAGTTTGCCAACGAGAATCATGTAGGGGAAGTATGAGAAAATCATAACAATCGTTGCCGTTGCTAGCATTCGCACCGCTTGTCTTTTTCGCGCGACTGACTTGCCTGCTGTTATCTGCTGACCCGGAGTCTTGGTTTTATATATGTGGCAGCCGATGATAGTATACAACAAGAACAGGAAAAGTGCGTAAGTCACGTACATTGAGCACCTGAATGCTAACTGAAAGTCCTCTTTTCCTTCGCTGGGGTTCACTTGAATGCAAAGTCTTGTCAGGTACATTTTGCCGGCCACTGGTCGGATCATTCCAATCACCCCAGCACTTAACATTGAGCTGGCACTTCCACCAATCGCAATCATCCATATAAGAGCAATTGTTATAGCCAAGTGTCTCTTTGTTATAAGAACCCTCTTAGGAAACCTAAAAGGGATAATTGGCTGATTAAAGAATCATTAAATACTTTAATAACGACGGGAATCTATTGATGTCGCAAAGGCTGTAATGCAGTGGTTTGGCCAACCAGAATCCTGAGGATGCGGGGGTGCTCTACACCATAAATGAAAAAAAAGGATACTCTGTTCACACATGTCTTGAAAGCTCCAAAAATATTAAATTAGGTTTGCTACCAAGACGTTGTAGCTTAAGGAACGGGTTTATAGTCGGAAATAGCCCTCTTGTTTGGAAAAAGGGTCAATTCTTTGAAAGAAACAGGATTATTGTTAAATTATCCTAGAAGCCACGGTAGAGAGGAGTTCCTCGAGGGAAAAGTCAAGTAGATCAAGTTAAAATTAAAATATATTTTCCAATTTTCACCAATATATCATGTTGTTGAGTTCAGCCTATCAGTAGCAACATTTCACTAATTTTGGTCAGAATCGGGAAAACTTGGGTTAATCGACCCAGCCAAACTTTTGGGCTAATTTTTTACTTCACTTCTGGTATAGTAAAAGAGGAGGGTCTTGAATAGAGAGGGTTTCAATATTTAAAATGGAATAGAGAAGGTTTAATTCTCTATTTTAAAGAAAAACACCGGATGACAACCCGTTCATTTGACGTGTTGGGGTAAAAATCCTTCAAACGAAAGTACTCTACAACAGGCCATTCTAAGGAACGGAGCCACGAAAAGAAGAAAATAGAAAAAGGAGAATTTTTGGCATATGTTTTTCTTTACTTCTAGTATAGTAAAAGGGGAGAACCTAGAATAAAGAGGGTTTCTCTAATTCAAAGAAAAACACCGGATGACGACCCGTTTATTTGACGTGTTGGGCTAGAAATCCTTCAAACAAAAGCACTCTAAAACAGTCCATTCTGAGAAATGGCGCCTCAAAAAGGAGACTGTACAAAAAGAAGAATGTGGAAAAAAATTAAGAAAAAGGGCTAAATACTCTCTTATCCTTTCCTTTCCTCTTATTTCGATGGTCTGATACCCAGGGTATAAATTGGTTTGAAATTTCTTGATAAAAGAAGAAACCTCTTCTGCTTGAGGACAGATAGCGGGTAGGGATAAAGTTTACCTGATCACAATAAATCTATGGATAGATATAGCTGCTAATGATGCCCCTGATGCAAGTGCTCCAATATGCGTGAAACAGTTGATAACATAACATATTCCATTCGGGAGCTGCCAAAGTGGGTAGAAAAATGTCTGAAAAACACCAAGTAACGGAAATGCAACCAGTGTCATGAGGCAGTCAGCAACTGCTAGATTAAATAAAAGCCAATTGGGAATTGTTCGCATCGATTTAATATATCCTATCACAAAAAGCACCGATATATTAGCAATTGTTCCGACCAATACTATGCAAAGCCAAGAAAGTCCCGTGAGAATTCTAAGTGTCAAGGAAATAAGTTCATCGCTGTTCTCAAGGTTCACTTTGGAGCAATTTGTTGTGTTAATTCGCCCCAAGAGATCCTTATTTATTGAGATGCCAAATGTTTCACGACTCGAGCAAAATGTTCCGTAATCCATTTTTGTAAATGATTTTCAGCAATGCTTACAGGTCGAATCCCTCTTGAAGTAGAACGTCTCCAGTTGTTACTTTAGGAAGCGTACGGCGCGAAAACAAACAGGCTTCGCTACCATTCAAAAATATTGTAAGCTCTTGATCAGGAAACCTTTAATGTGAGTTATTCTTTCCAACACAATTATGAGGCGATAGCTTCTTTTACCGGTTCAAAACGAGAAGTTTAAAGCCTCGTGAAAATAACAAGAGCTTTTCTTCGATTTCTATCTTGCCACCAGGACACTTTCTATCGAAAATTTGTGTTTCAGGCTCAATATTTCCAGTGAGTCACCGCACAAACAAGCAATTCTTCTAGTAATTCGAAAAGAATCTCTTATGCAACTGAACGTAGTAGCAACAGCAGTTATCACAGTTTCCAGTAGACGTTGTGTTCCCAAGCGAATAATTAATACATTACATGAATGCAGTGACGTGCCTGTCTTTGAAAATCAAAGAAAGGATTTGTTGTTATGGTATCGAAATCCATTGGGCAGTTTACCACAGAATGTAATAAACAATTGAAAGATTTTTTGCTATCAAGATAACATTAGGGCAATAGTTTCAACCCTGCCTCCAGCCTAAAATGCCAATATGAGCAAAGTTCTGTGGGGCTTCGGCGTAGTTTTGATGTGTTATTTACTTTGCATTTGGCTGATATTTTATTGGGCGCCAGCCGTGGAGTCTAATGTTTCTTTGTAGAACGCTGTTCAATTTTTCTTTGCTTCTACGGATTTATAGTATCAGGATTCATACAAACTGTACAAACGCAGCTTTGCAAACAAGCCTTAGGTTAACAAGTTTTATTTGCTAGGCAAAAATGCTTGGGATTAAGGCCGATTATTGAATCAAGTTTATGATGTCTATCTAGACTCAAATTCAGCACGAAAATTAAACACGGGTGTCACTTCAAGCTCCTTGCTGTAAGGGTGATGGCACTTTTTGCCACTTCAAACACTGCCAAAATCACCCATTCTGTAGCTAAAACCTTTCTTGATCTGCCAGAAGATGAAATTTTCATATTTGGGAGGTTGAGTCACCCTCTGAACCCCCTAAATTGATGCCAAATGAAAACTAGTTCTATGAGATAACAAGATAGGGGCAACCCTTGGACCCCCTAAATTGATGCCCCTGAATACTGCCATGTAAAGAGTAGGTTTTCTAACACAGTACAAGTTACATGCATGTTTCCCACATCCAAAAGAAGACTTCAGGGTAGGGTGTGATCCTTGAACCCTAATAGCTGATCATAGGTGGTGACTCTGCAAAAAGTAGGAACATTTGGTGTAAAATAGTAATGGCCAGTTTAAAAGACTTTGCAGCTAACAGAAAGAAATTAATCCATTTGTTTACCACTTCAAACAATTTCCATTAAAACCTATAATTAAATCTAATATTCAAGAACTGGGTACCATATCACTTGGTATATTGACATTAAATATGATCTTGAAGTCTGAAAGCCTTGGGTTTTCTTTTTGCAAGTGCATTAACCAACTTTGTAACGCATCTTTTACCGTCTTGTTGGTCATGCAGATACCAAGAACCATGCCTAGAGAGCAACAATTATAGGTATTTTATCAAAAACTGCAACTTGACTATAAACCGAAATAAAAAACCAACTTCTAACAATGGCAGAGACAGAACTTGAAAAGTGAGGGGGCATGCCCCTTTAAGTCTCGAAAAATGCAGAAAACGCCCTTTTAGCTAAATTTAGAATAGATGTTCATTTCAGTCATTCATTAGATCGCTTAATTTCATGACAAAAGCACTAAATTTGGCCAACTGAGAGATCAATTTTTTTTCCATTTTCGTGCTAATCTCAGGAACCAACTTTTGGAAAAGTGGGGGATCCAGACCCCCACCCCCATTCTCCCAATGGCTCTGCCACTGACTGTAAATAGAGACAATAGATATCCTTTGCTCATCCTTGTTTGATCTTCCATAAAATAAAAAATTGACAGAAAATGAGACTTCAAATAGTGCTTCTGTATTTAAATTTTGGCAGGCTTAGGTTGCTGCTTAAAAAAAAAGACTTAAAAGTCCCTAAGACTGCCATGGTTCTTCAAAAAACCATAAAAAATAATAGCATGAAATATTACATACCCTCTCTTTCTCTTGTATCATCTTCATGTGTTAATGGATTTTCAAGCTGCAAGGGTTCTGATCTTAATATAAAATATTGTTCCTTGATATGGTTCATCCATATGTTAAATGGTCCTTCTATGTACAGAGTCTTTTTAGTATCATGTTCTGCAATAAACTCTCTTTGCTCTTCATTTTGGTGACCAATTAGAAATGATTTGCCATACTCATTATCATCTGCATCCTATCAGAGGGAATTCAGAGGCATCAGAAATTTTGCAAGTAAAACTCATCTTTCAGCCCTTGATCTTAAAAGGTATGCAGGTGGGGTTTAAAATGTGAGATGAAAATTTACATGCCTTTGCAGTGCCGTCTCATGGCAAGAGAGGCAGGAAATCATGGAAGACAAAAGAGGATATGTATGGATGATGCAAAAGAGTGGATGAACAGGAATTGAGTCATGCTGAAAAGTTGGTCTAATGATAGGGATTGCTGGAAAAGAAAGTTTAGTGAGCTACAGACAGTTTAGATGCTACTTAGAATTAATTGAGATAAGAATAACAGTGTATTTGAAACCCTTCAATACATACTTCGTGGTCATTTATGTCTCTTTGTAATCTAGTTTCGTTAAGACCAAATATATCTCGTTGATATTCATGCATAAGTTGCTCTGCTTCTACTTGAATATCATGGTTCCTGTTTTTAAAATTCAGCAACACCTTGCTAATTGGCAGCATGTGCTCCCGTTGTTCCATGATCCAGCATAGATGAAATGGCCCAAGGACCGACTTGTTGCTTTAAGCCAGAACTGATGCTGTTTTGTTAAAATTGTTAAAACTTGGGTTCAGCACATGTTGCCTCAAGTTGAACTCATCTGCCCATGACAGGTCTTAATATTATCCTGCTAAATGTCATGCAACCTTTATCTTTGCAAAAACCTATGGGGGGATTTAGATACTATGTTTGCATGTGGGGCTCTCTCTAAATTAGATGGCCTATTTAGAGAGCTCCTCTATGATCAATCCATTTTATATGCAATAATTTCCTTGTTACTGTTTGCACCTTCTAATGTAGTTAATTTTTGTTTTAGTGTATTGTATATAATATCATTATTATCTTTTAATTGTATATGAAGTAGAATGGTAAGTTATGAAAAATGAAAATGATGGTTGCATTGGGTTGCAACAATGTTTTACAAAAAAGCAAAACGATTTTAGTTCCAGTTTTACAAAATTGAGCAACATGGTGTTTAACCAGTAGATTTAATAAGTATCGAGTATGATCCAGACCTCACAATCATATACTTTGATACCATCTTCGTCCAAACAAATTCTCTTCAATGCAAGCTCACAGACTCTATACCTGTCCTTTAGCTCATCTTCAGGTAACAAATGGGGATTGGCATTTTGGTATTTGTCAAACCAATATGCCATTCTCTGCACTTTTTGAACAGGCAGGCTTGCCCTTCCAAATACTTCCATTAATATTGTGTAAGTCAGATCATCGGGTCTTATGCTGTTATCCTCCATTTTTGTGAGAAGATCTAAAGCAGCATCTATTTGTGGATGAGGTTTTGGCCACAGTGCATCCAATAACGTCCTATTTACAATTTTATACTTTGGTAATACCTCTAGGATTTCATTGTATACATCCAAATCTTTTCCTAAACCAAAAACATCAATATAGTTTAGAGCAGTGTAAAGAAAACTCAAGTGGCCTCTTCTTAGCCTGTCTCTATCCATGAACTTATATACAACACTTATAAAACCCTGCTTGTTCTTTTCCTCTACAAGTGCATTTTCAAATGCAATAATGTCCAGTTTGTCAATCTTTTGCTCAACTTTGCCTCTAAAAAAGCTCACACGCTGAATTTGGGTGGTTTTTCCTTGACCTCTAAGTAAATGTCTCATTGGTCCTTGAATTTCCACTTCAGTGCTCTTCTCTTTAATCGGCGCAACAGCCAAATCTTCATCCTGTTGACTCCTTTCTACCATACTGCTTTTGTGGTGTGCAAGGTACAAAAAGGCCGACTTTTGAGGGCGATAATGTCTTGTTGTCAAAACTCTCCCTAATACATTGCTCAAAAGCCTGATCCTCATGTCCATTTTGAAGGTTGAATTTTTAGGTTGAGATTAATTTTTACAAAACGTTTAAAGGATCCGTTCTTCCATTATCATAATCTACTAGGGAATACTTACAGAGAACCATGCTAGAGTTGCATAAAATCTGTAAAAATCCTACTTGCCATTTTGGCCTTGCCTCGATTGCATGGCGAAATCAGCGCGCAAAGCATTATTTTATACGTGAAAACCTCACATGTTCTCTTGAAAATCCTTTTACAACCCAGTGGCGTTACTAAAGTGAGTTCTGAAGTGATCTTGTCACTTTCCCCACATATTATTTTATACTCGCTCTATTGCCAGTAAAAACAATTTTATTGATATGTTAATCGACGTAGAGTACTGGCAAATAATTTGGGGTCGGTCACATCCGAATCAATTGCAAAGTTTGCATTTCATCCTAGGCCGTTACCAGCATTCTTCCCTCAGTCCACCTTGATTGTAGAAAATCCACGCAACTGCTATTGTATATAATTTAGAGCCTATTTACTGGTGTAAGATCTGTCACCATATTCCAATCTTTTCGATTAGGCGAGGGTGTTAAGTTTTGTCCTCAACTGAAAGTAACTGAAATTTTAAGGAAATAATCTTTTGTTTTAGGTTGTTCATCGTTACTTGATTTTGGAACAGCAGCAAAATGTCGGGTTCACTTGATATACTTCAATTAGATAAAAGTGATGTTGTCAAATTTCTTGCCAGTGGTACTCATCTTGGGGCCACAAATGTCAACTTTCAAATGACTGACTATGTTTACAAAAGAAAGCCTGATGGTATGTAGCCTGCACGATTTTATTTCCTATAAGTATTGGAGTATCTTGAAAATGGCAGCCTTGAAATGCAGAAATTATAGGGAGTTGGGAAAAATCTGCTGATAGTAAAAAGGCAGAGGAAACTGAAGCATTTGGGAAACTTGGGGGGTGAGGGGGGCAATGGCCCCCCAATATTTTGGAAGACAATAGTCTTTTGTTCTAAAACAACGGAAATATGTGATGTCATCCTACCAAAACAATAGGCTTGACCCCCCCAATATTTGCCCAAGTGTCTGCCACTGAACTGAAGCTGTAATTATTCTTTTGTATTGCAACATTTAGAATAATTCTCTGTTAGTTTTTTATTAACCACTCAATAGAGTTAAAATAAGTCCAACAATGTCTGAAAGGCAAATGGGAGTCAGTAGAAAGTTTTGGATTGAAAGATACATGAGAAGAAGAACCAACCTGTCTTTTAAGGAAAATACACAATCATCTTTTGGAATACAATTGCTTGCATGTTTGTTGGTTAATTGCTTTTTTTTCCAAATGCCTTCTTACTTTGATACAAAGCTTTTGCGTAAGTTGGTGGTTAGTAGGAGGCTGACAATAAAATCTGGTTTTTTGATAACGTAATGGAGTGGTGATCATTTTTGCTAGGAATTTTAATTTTTGAGGATGTAATTTTAGGAATCCACATCATCAACTTGAGGAAAACATGGGAAAAGCTTGTCCTTGCCGCAAGGATCATTGCTGGAATTGAAAATCCAGAAGATGTCTGTGTCATATCATCCAGGCCATATGGAACTGTGAGTTTTCGTTTGATGAAATGCTCTGGGAGGGGGGGGGGGTATTTTACTCAGACTTTGAAGAATATGTCATCCAAAAAGAGTTTATGTAGAAAATGAGATGAAGATGCAACAAGTGGAAGCAGAAAATGTAAATTCAATCCCCAGATTGATTCCAATTACATTCAACAGTTCCCAATTGCTGCATTTTCTCTCTTGTTTGCTATTATGATCTTACATGATTGTTAGATACCCAAACCCTGAAGAAAGCTGTCAATGATTATATGCAACACTTTGTTCTTGTGTAAATTACCTTCTTCTGTGCTCTTCTGTGTGAATTGGATAAAATTTCATCCAAGGACGAATATAGATATAACTCTTCTCTGCTCATCTTCTGTTATAGCGTGCAGTGTTGAAGTTCGCACATGCAACTGGTGCATTCCCAATTGCTGGACGTTTCACACCTGGAACATTCACTAACCAGATCCAAAAGGCTTTCAGAGAACCTCGTCTGTTGGTTGTTACAGACCCACACAGCGATCATCAAGTGAGTTTTTCATTATATATAGAATACTACTCAATGCCTTAGTCAGATGCCCATCATTGTAAATATTTATCGGTGCATAAGTAGCATTATTCATGCACTGAAATGATGGACTTAAATGGCCTCAAGAATATTCAACATGTTCACAATTCCAGTGATCAGAGCAGTGAAACCCACTAGATTTTGAAAATAATCAACTTTAGCCAAATCCCTTTGACAAGCAATGTTATTATGTGGCAACATTGATTCTCAAAATACTATGTACGCTACATGTAAAAGTAAAAGAATGCAACTATACCAATATATTCAACATGGGTAGACATGCCATACTCCAAGTCTTTGAAAAGAAATGAATTTCAGGAAATTAGGCAAGTATTTGAGTGGAATAGTTGCTTTTCATTCAAAAATACTTGTTTTTGTTTCGAGGCATTGACAATATTATTCTTGAATTTTACACAGGCCATCACTGAAGCATCATATGTAAACATTCCTGTCATTTCTCTGTGCAACACAGATGCTCATCTGCGTCACATTGATGTTGCCATCCCCTGCAACAACAAGGGTGTTCATTCAATTGGTTTGATGTGGTGGATGCTTGCCAGGGAAGTACTTCGTCTCAGAGGAAGCATCAGCCGCGTCACTCCATGGGATGTTATGCCTGATTTGTACTTCTACCGAGATCCTGAAGAGGTATGTTTTCTGTCCCTTAATAATGCATCATTTTGTTGCAAATCAGGTTGGAACTTTTATTGTTTGGGACCAAATTGGAATGAATTGTACCAGGAGTTTTTTTTATGAAAGTAAATCATGCTAAACTTTCCTGAAATGTTCAGTGAAGTTTTAAAGGCTTTGTTGCAGCAACCGGGATGTTATGCTTTCTTGCAATAAGTTGTAATGCCAGAAATGATCATCAAAAATTAGGAAGGAAATGAGACAACCTCTTGTAGCAACATTTTTTTCAATGTTATGTTCTGGAGCCACCAACTTCCAGGTATCTTCAGAGTTTATAGAATGCTCAAGCTCTCCCATATACATCTGGAGCTATATATGATCAAATTAACTATAAAATGAAGGGCTGGGGTGAGCTAGACAAAGAAAGGAGAAAGAGAATGACCTTGTTTCTATTATTAGCTACTGAATTACAGTTATGTATTACAGCTAGCCTGAGATCAGCAGAAGACAGAGAACTTGAGAGATGCAAACATGCTGGCAGAACAAAGTATTTAGAGTAAAAGATGGTGCATTTAGTTTAAAAATAACTTTATAGTGTTCTGCTTTTTAGATTGAGAAGGAAGAGCAGCAGGCAGCAGCTGCCAAGGCCGAGGCAAAGGAAGAAGAACAGGTCTATAGGCCAGAATGGGGCTTTCAACAAGAACAGGTTGCATCAACAGATGCTGCAGATTGGGGTGCATCTGGAACAAACACTCAAGAAGTAAGTTAATAAGAAGTTATTTTGGAAAAAAAAACCAAAGGAGAGAACATTGATGCTCAAATGCTATGTATACAAAGTGAAGGCGTAGAACAGGTTTAACTTTGTCATATTGTATTCGTTAATTTCATATTTTTTCCTTTCAGTGGGGTGCTGAGCCAGCTGTACCTGGATTCCAAGCTCCAGCTACTTTTGGAACTACCCCAGCTGTTCCAGCAGTTGGTGAAGAATGGGGCACTGATGTTGGAAACAAAGAATGGGGTGCACCTACAGAGGCAACCAGCACTGAGTGGGCTACAGCCACAATTGACACCTGGGGATAAAACATGCGGACAAACCACAGCAGAAATTAATGAGATGGTTAAATAAAGCATTCATATGAAATTCAGCAAAAATTGTTCTTGTTTCATCTCTTAATGTCACCCAACACATATCTATGGTATCAGCTTGTCATAACCCTGAAATTTTACTAAAATTTCTGCTCACTGATTTTCTAAATTCTTTGCATGCAAAATGGGAATGCTAGCATCCCTTTAATAGAAAACCTCTAATTTTTGGACAATGACAAAGAAAGTTTTGAAGGTAATGATTGATATCCTCAACACTTTCTCATTTAATATCAGTCAAAGTTAATAGTTCAACAAGGAACCCGAACTTTAGGAATATATAATTTATTTACAACTGATATTCAAAACAGAGCTGAAGCTAACCTTCGGTTTAATTTTGTTCATTTATAAGATCTTGCATTGATAAACACACATCTGTCATCAGAGAGTCTAGAACTCCCAGTCCTTTAGATGTTGCTCGTATGCCTCTAAAACGATAAAAAAATATGTTCTTTTAGATACATAGGATGATTTATGGTCCTGTTGGAGTTGGGCTGCCATTAACTGAAAAGGGTGTATGATAAGTAGGGAAGGGGACAGTTCAGGATTTGAGAAGTTTATTTGAAGATGGGGGGGGGGACTGAAGTAACCTCCAATAACGCCCCTGAGAAAAAGACCAAATAATTGATGAATTGTCAACATGGCAAATATGAAATTGAACAAAACAAACTATATTGAAACGGCTTTAATTCAGTGACATCACAAGGGCAACCCCTACGATCCAGGGCCAATGGCGTCAGGGGGCAATTTCCCCTGGTTGCAGTCACTAAACAAAATTGGTGCCGCTAAAGAGTCGTACACATTCGGTTTGATTCAGATGCATATTTCCAAAAATAGGATGTGCTGTGTTCCACCCCAGACAGTCCGCGAACCTCGGTCAATGAGGCCCTCCAAGCAAGGACCGAGATAGGCATTGTTGGTTCAAATAGAATTTTGGGGAATTAGGGAGGCTTTGGAAATTTTTCTAAGAAACATGGGATCACAGACCCCCTTGGGGGTGCTTGTCAATTGCCTTTGCCATGCATTTGTGCTGCCTAATGTTCACACTCTTCTGCACTTTAAGCGCATTACCTGTTATCGATTTCGAGAAAGTCGTCTTCTAGCATTTGCTTCATGGATGCGTACTGTTTCAGATCCTCAAGAAGTATTTGTTCACCAGAAAACAAACCGAAAACCTAGAATGCAAAAGAATCTTTATCAACTTGTGTGGCTACCACAGAAAGCTGAAGCTAAAGAAAGGTTATATTGTACAAAGTACCGTAGAATGAGGAAGATCATGAACAGAATAAAAGGAGTTACTTAATTTTGTAATGTCTTCTTTGAAGCCCATTTCACTAAAAAAAAATTACGATATATTTGTTTCTTTATGGCCCCATTAATGATCCCAGCTTGAGCCTAGCGTTTCTTATTTTTCCATATAATTTTAACCCCAGGTTTTCTTATTTGTTTCTTATTTCTGTGTTGCAATTTTCATAAACCAAAAAGATTTTTTCAGGCGAATCTCAGTCTGATGTTTCAAATAAAGGTTGTTAATGTGCAAAGAATGTAGCTAACATAGAGGTACCTCTTGGCTGACTCCCCTTTGCGTCCTCATGCCTTGCAGTAATATTTCTTCGAGTCTAAATTAAAGGGTTAACAAAGATAAACAATAAAGCCATAGATCGAATCACATAGAGCTGCTAAGGATGCCCATAGCTGGGGAACCGGGGGCAATTCACACTTTTAGAAAAGAGTGCAATTCCGGTATTTTGCTACAGTGGTTCCCGTATTTTTCATGATAAATCTTTCCTTACTTTGACGTGGTCAAGGCATGCTGGCAAATACAGAAGAATAACTTTGCATATTGACGTAAGCCTGCGTCAAACAGAGCAAAAGTATTGGTGGGTGACGCAATCATACTGATATCCGCTATCGAGAAATAACCACGTTAACGGGGAATAGTGCATTTTGATTGGGTGCTCGTTTTGACGAATCATCGCCTCCACATCCCGTTTTTGGTTGAAAGGCCCATACAAAGAATTAACTAATTTTTTGTGTGCAAAATTTTCGCACAAAACTTCAACCCTATCCCTAATATCCTAAATATAGATTATCAATCCCCTAAGGATAATGTATATGTTGATAATTCAGCCCTTACGTTTCAAGTGTTGTGAGTTTTGCCATTTTCACCATTCCACTACTTTCCCTTTCAACCTAAAAAGGCAGAAGATTTTAAATGGGCATATCGCAATCCTTTTTTACAAATGACATTATTTGTCAACGAGAGACATTATAAGCATAAAAATGATGAGAGTGGGGGGAAAGGACTCAAGCAGAGCCTAACACAGTTTTATATTTTTTATGTCCTTCATATATTTTCTATAGTTTTACATTACAGCCCCTTCATTGAATCCAAAGTTGCTACCTGCAAACTGTCTCCGACGAGTCTTGCTTTTAACCGGTTGTTTGCAAGAAAAGGTTCATAAGGAATCGAGAGCGTGCAAAACATTAGGGACTTGCTAGGACGTATGCAGATCAGCGGTTAATAAGAATTTGATCTTGACGTCTTGTGGTTGTTAGTTTAGTGTCGAATGTATATTGGTTGGATACCAAAGTACATACGCAAATCACAGCCTGGTTAATCTAGGAAGTAGGAAGTTATTTGGATGAGTATAAAATGGCATCAAATGCTTTGATCAACCAAGCAAAAGCACAGAGCGAGATAGACGAAGACTAATGAACAGCGCAGCAATGCAAAAGTTATCAAAAACCATTCAGTTTTTTTTGCTCTGCTGTTTTGTCGCCCAAAATGCAGCAGACTTTATCAGTCGTAGCGAAGTGGCAAGAGTCAAGACCAAATTTCAAAGTCGATTAGGATTCATACCCATGAAAATTGGCGAAATTTTAACCATCTTCGACAAGCACATGCAAATAATCAAATGTCTACCGACGAAAAAAGTTGGCAATTGCTACGAATCGCCCGATTTCTGCACCCATCGTTCCCTAAAGATCGGCGGCAAGGCTCTGAAGGTGAAATTTGGCATATGCAAAAGCCCATGGACATTAAAAATCGGCTTCAAGTTGCCCAAAGCACCGTGGTACTTAAAATGGGGTTTTGGACCAATCGTTATACCGATTGTAACAAATTCTCGTGAAGGGGTGACCAAGATAAACTCTGTCGCAAAGGGAGACGTGAAAGCTTTGGGAATCTTCAGAGTTTTGAAAGGCCAACTCAGTATAAACGGCATATTACGATGGGACTGCACGAAACCAACGTATAACCAAGCAATGAGAGTTCGTTACAACACAGGATACAACGATGGAAAACCAGGACTCGACTATAACAAGTTGTACTATAAGTTACACGTGCGTATGGAGGTGAAGAAGAAAAGATTCCCATGTTTCTGTTACAGATGTTACAAGGACTACTGTCGCGATATAGTTAACACCAAAGGGCATTTCGCCTCAGGCCCAAGCTCGTGTATTCAAGATGTAAGAGACTACCACGACCGCATGGAGAAAGAAAGGGAGAGGCGAAGGCAAATTCAATGTCGAAAATGGCCCTCTAGATGCAGAGCTATACCTTAGAACTTTACTTTACAGAAAAACTTTGTTTTCATGAACTACTACCCTACCTATGTTACAAACTTATTTCAGAATTCGTTGAACTAAATAAGTCATTACGTCAACACAAGGGCGCTTAGAGCACTTCAAACAAGGGAGTAAAGAATTAAAAATAAGGGAAAAAAAGTGATAAGAAACAAAAATTGAGTTTTGAAGGTTTTCTGCTCTAGGCGTCTCTGTATCAACTTTTTTATGAACGGCTTTCGCCACATTTTCCGCTGTATTAGAGATTGTAGTTAAAAACGAAATGTTATTTGAATTTAAATAAAACTTTTCATAAACTTTGTGAAAAATTGAGGATTTCTCGCAGAATAATAACCCATCAGCCCGCCATAGTCCAACCGCGAGGTTTGCAAAATGCGCGCGGAAGATATTTTTTTACCTACTCCAAAATTTGCACGCCGTAGTTGAATTCAAATGCAAGCTCACAATCTAACGCGCGAAGTAAACTTTCCGTGCGCTCAACGTAACTTTAAAACAACTGTAGCGACTTCAGGCATTCAACTTTGTAACCTCGAACTAGATACTATTTCTCCAACTCAGGGGTGGAGCCAAATGGGGGGACAGTGGGCTGTAGCCTGTTGGTCGTTCCAAGGATAGATGAGTTAAATTTCTGATTATTAAAAGATGGAGCAAACCTGTTCCATCCACCGTCCTGGTACCAATGTTTGGACAGTTGCGCTTCGTCTCACAACTCTTTGTTCAACTTCATGGGCCCTGAATGAAAAACAATTCAACTTAACGTAGAAGCTTCATCAAGCCCCTAACTTTTTGAGCAAAACATAGCCACCTTTCTATTCCCATCCCCTCTGTGAAATATGATCAAAGTGAGGACTTTCTTGGGAAAAGAACTTCTGAAGCTACCCCCGGGGGAAATCATCAATCCGTACATTATGTTTCAATTAAGTTAGAGATTCAATCCTTGTGATAGTCTTAAGCCCCCTTCTGAGGTCAGGAGGGTCAGGTAAATGGTCCCAGCCTTTTCTCCCTTAAAAGAGTTTTTGAAATTATTCTTACCTCCCATGTGCACCTGAGGACAAATAAGAAATATTACTTAACAGTATTTATTGATAATTAGACACAAAGACACAGTCTAAACGCAAATTTCAATGTAATACAGCCAAAATAGGACAATTATTAATCACTGGTAACTAGGAGAATCAAAAACCGAAGGCCTGAAGCCGCAAGTTTGGGCCCTACCTTGAACACGCCAACAGCCCACATTTTTCTTTTAAAAATTCTATTGACTATGTATAAACATGTATATTACCCTTGAATCTTCAATGATGTAAAAAGGTCGCAAAAACTTTCTTATAACAACTCCAGTAAGGGTTTAGCTGAACCTATCGTGCCTAATCAATTTTTTTCAGGCATCGTATCGATTTCATATCACACTCGAAAGAAGTAACAAATTATATACATATATGATTACAATCTGGACGTATTTGCTTCGCATTTCTGTCGATTTACGTTGCACCTTATACCTGTCATCCTATTCCAAAGCGATTTGCAGCCATTTTTCATGCCGTGAAAAAGCTTCAACTTTCCCCACAAATAGGTAAAAATATGATGTTCAAACCTGGACCAATTCCAATATATTGCTGACCACCCCAGTATGACATGTTGTGTTGGCTCTCGTGACCCTGCAAGAACAACAAAACCTTTATTAACAAACAGCGCTCGCTGTAAATGCAAGAGGTCACAGATTCGAACCCTCGGTCAGATCATACAAAAGGTACAGCATT
Organism: Catostylus mosaicus; assembly: GCA_964019065.1. Classification (NCBI taxonomy): domain Eukaryota; kingdom Metazoa; phylum Cnidaria; class Scyphozoa; order Rhizostomeae; family Catostylidae; genus Catostylus; species Catostylus mosaicus. Next base: position 2,596,470 of record OZ025191.1, read on the forward strand.
CTTCATGAAGCAGTCTCTCTGACGCTACTGTACTTCCAAAGATGAGAATGCCAGAAGAACAGCGAGTGATGGGGCAAAGCAACAAAATATAAAACAAAGCACTAAGAAAAAAATCAAGCTAGCTAATTTTCTAGTGGCAAGGGGATACTTTTCCCCTTCTCCCCCCGTCTTGGCATCCTTAGACATAAGAGAGGCAATCCTTATCCACAAGTGGGTGTTCAAAAGATGCCAGCTTTAAGTTTAAGGTGGCAACTAGGAAACAACTATGTTTAGGGGTACCATAGAGGGGGTGGGGGAGCGGTGTTGGTCGAAAGGGACTCAAAAATTCCCCGCCTCCTACAGATAAGGAAGGTTGAACATCAAAAAGTTAGCTGTTAAATCAATAAAGAAATGAACAAGCAGATCAACAACCAACAAACAAACAAAAAACAAACAAACAAACAAAAACAAACAAACTGTAATCATACTCACCTCGCGTGCAAAATTGGCAACTTCATACCTCTTCAAGCCAGCTCGTTCAAGGTGCTAGAAATCAAAGAAAAAAGGCAACATGAATAGGCTCTATATAGGTTTGGTAACCTCATTAAGTGCTAAGAGTCTTTAAATCTTTGAGGTGCGTAGAACTACTTTGTTACGAACCACTTCAACACAGTAGATTTTATATGTTGAATGTAATTACCTCTACAGCAAGGCTGTACATATCACCAATGACATCTTGTTGGGGAAGAATCTAAAAAAGAAAGTTTTTCAAATCGTCAGGGAATCGATTTTGAATAAAACGGGGAAACATGCAATCATTATGTCAATGGCTATAAAGCAACGTGTACTTCTGGATGCAGTGGTGTCTATTGGGACATTGTACTATGATTATCAATGAACGGAAATAATCGTAGCTGACGTGATAAGATTTGCTACAGGCTTTTTTTGAACTCATATTAAGCTCACTAATAAAGTCCTATTGATTTACACATTTTTCAGTCTCTTTGCAACCGTAAATCCTTGCATTAGTTTCAGACTTGGACTTTAAACAAACAATAAAATGATGAATTACATACAAGTTCTCCACGACGATGCATTTTCTCCATGGGCGTTGACCGTTCCATTGTCAGTTGGTAAAGAGATATGTGTAAGTCACTGAGCTCAAGTGCCTTGGGAAACAGGTAAATATCAATCATAACTAATTGTAACTAAACGAATTGAAAAAATTGGCCTTATCACAAACAAATTAACAGATGTTTTTCAACTGAAAAAGTAACGTTTCAAACTTCTGTTCTGAAGTGATTGTAATGTTAAACCGGGAAAGAAAACAGTTAGGGAAAGGGATAAAAGGGGCCAGGTTTGTTAAAAGCAGCATGAATAATGACCCTGTAGATTGGAAAAAATTATTCTGTTACCTTCATCTTTTCGACCTCTGAACGGGTACTTTAAAGAATTAGTGAACCTTTTTTAAAAACAACGTCTCTAGCATAAAATTTCTGCAGTAAGGACCCCAGAATCACTTCCAGTTAAGACTGTGGACACACGCCCATATCATTTTCAAACATTCTAGGTGTAGTAAAGTTATACCATTTTCAGTTCTTTTTGCCAGCTTTCAAGTGTTTGTCCAGGTCTTCCAAACATAAGATCAATGGAAATCCGGTTGCCAAAGTGCTTATTTGCTTCATTGATGTAGCTGAAAAAATTTAGATAAATTGTTATGCAGTATCCCCAAAAGTCCTAAAAAGTCAGGTTACTGTAATGTGATTATAGTGAAGTGAAAGTAGCAAACATTTTGGATCCTGAGTCCCAACCATTAGGAACGAAATTGGTTTGATATCCTGCTTGAAAAATTGATCCATTACTGCTGGCAAGATATGCATACATATGAATAAACAAACATACTTAACAGCATCTTCAACACTGTGATCTCGTCCAAGTATCGAAAGATCTTTGTCGTTCAGTGCCTGGAAGGGAAAAAAAATTCTTCTTTATGCTCTATGTGCAAAGAACATTTAACTTACATAACCATCAACAAGTTGACACTTTGCAAAATAGCAATGATTAGAAAAAAAATATATAATGAGCTTAGAACCTGAGAATGAAGATAAGCAAATGTACAGCAACGGTTTTGGTTTTGTTTCAAGAAATTCGTCCCATTCTCTTAATCTATGTTACATTCATGGCACAAAACTTTCAAGAAATAAACTTAGTTTGTATTCCAAACCCAAGTCATGAGTGAGCATGACAGTAAGGTTGTGCAGGTACAAATGCCAGAATAAATATTTAATATGATTATCAGCGTTACATGTTAAATACTGTAAAATATGTTGGTTAGCCTCCTATGCAACATACCTGAACACCGATTGATAACCTGCTGATACCAGCACTTTTGAAAGATCTGGAAAAGGATATGTTCATATAGTTACAGATAGCCTTTTGAGAGCTTGGATGAAATTATAAAATTGTTTATAAAAAAGCAACAGCAAACTATAGCAAACCTTAGCTTATGAAGGTCATGGGATGCTGGATTAGCCTCCAAACTGACTTCAAGGTTGTTTCTCACAGAGCATTTTTTATGAACATCATTTATCAAATGTTCGATTGTTTCAGGTTCACAAAGACTTGGTGTACCTAGAAATAGAAAAATAGCAGTAGGTGAAGATTGCAGTTGGAAGCAAACACCAACCAAGCTGGAAAACTATTTAGTAAAAAGACACTATTGTTATGCTTTTTATTAGATAGGACCATTGAGTATCAGAGGATTAATGGGACATTTATTGTAAGCAGATTATAGGAGGTGGGTATTGAACTTAAAAAATACATAGATAAGGATAGAACTACTATTATGAAAAACATACCTCCACCAAAAAATATAGAATTTATTTTGGAAATATTAAACATCTTTATTTGATAATTGAGTGCTTTCCGAAGACATCTTTCCATTCTTTTTTCATCCACATTTTGACTTCAAAGCAAAAACAAATAAATATTATTACTAAAATGAGAAAAATTGATTGAAAAATGAATCAAAGTATTGCAGCGCTAAAAAAATCTTGTGCACTTTAGGAAAAATCAATATATTAAAAACAATTGATACCCAGAAGTCTGTCACAGACTGGTAAATAGATAAAACATAAATTATCCAAAAGTCAAACCTTTTGTACTTATTGAAGTTGCAATACGGACAAATATGTTTACAGAAGGGCCACTACAAGATAAGATATATATTCATAACAACATCATATATGTACAACAAATTAAGCCCGACATTGCATTTGCTTTGGTAACCACTTTCTGTTAATGCAGAAAGAAACACATCTGAGGGCCCCTCAAGGAGTTATGGAGAACAAGGGAACCCAGTCTGCAGAGCGTGGCAACTATTGAGCCCATACGCATACAATGTGCGGGTTGAAGGTCCAATTTTTGGGGTGCACTTCGATCTTCTGCAAATTTTCTTGTGCGTGGAGGCAGTTCAAAATATCTTTATCGATCGCCGATCTAAGACCAACTTACATGAATGTACAAAGATGCAGTATCTGTCAGCTCGTGAATTAAAACATCCTTATTTTCTACATTTCCTCGACTCAAAGATCGATAGCTGAGCTTCCTTAATCTTTGAAATGCCTTTGATCGAAAAGGACTGGCAATCATTTCCAATCTTCGCGCAAAATCCATGTTTTTTCTAAATTTCCCTCCAAATTTAGTTATACAACGAGGCTGGCCTCTGGGAGAGAAATGTTCAAGGAACAGTGCACTTGTTTATATTTGCGGAGGAGCCTTACGGGTTGTCGACAAACACTTGCATAGAGGTGTTTGCATACTCTTGCACACCTCTACAATATTTTAATGCTTTATACAGTGTCAGTGACGTGAGCTGCAAAAATGGCAAGTGGGGCTCTAAATGGGCTCTTATGACAAATTGATTATTAGACAATACATGTGGATTACTGGAACACTTATTTACCAAAAGAAGATACAAATCTTCTTTCAAAGACTTCTTGTTATTATCAGTATCTTAGGGTAATAACAATTAGCAATCTTAAGCAGTAGTTGAGCCAAGGGGGCTTACGGGGGGCAAATACCTCCCGATTTTTCTGAAATTAAAGTATGTAGGTTCATCAAAAATTGATGGTAGAGGGATGGGCCCTTATAGAGTTTCATTCATTTAGCACATTATGTGTTTCAGATTGATCAAACAAAAGATTAAACCATTTTAAACTAAACTTGATCAGCATCATTGTGTTGAAAAGGGTGCTTGCCAAAATCTGAAGGGCCTGGCCAGATCTTTATCCCAAATTAATGAAATGTGGCTTCTTCCCTCCTCTTTCTTAAACTTATAATGCATTAAAATCCCTTTTTGATAGAAATAATTACTATGATGAAAAATCACCTTAAGAAACGATTCTGTGCTTTGCAAGAATATTTATGATACAGATTGGTGTACACAAAAAGGATATAAATGAGATTTTTAACGTTTCCGGGTCATATTTTCAGGCTTTCCTATCCTTTCTCCAAATATGAAATGCAACACAGATTTCTTTACCTCATAGTTATGATCGATATTATTTAAAATCAACTTGATCGTAATATCATTACCTTCGCAGGGACGTTTATCTAAGTTTAAGATCTTAATGGATTTTTAATTTTTACTTTTTATCAGTTACTTTTTGAGGTCCCTCGTTGATAACAACATTTTATTTCTAATGTGCTGCAAAAGGTATATCATGTATAGATGTGTATAATAGACACGTTTCTTTTAAATTTTCTAGTATTCAATTCAACCTTAGTTATTTTCATTTTACAAGATTAGAAATTAAATGATTCAAAAAAATAAATTACTATTAATTAAGTACTCAATGTTCAAGCCTTGTTAAGTCTATCACAAATGGTTTTACTACAGCCACAGGTTTTGATTTTACCGACAAATTTTCTGTTGTTTGGGTTGCTTTTGACGATTTCCTATTATGATATGATCTCTTCGTAAACCTCTTAAAAGTTCCATGCAAAGCTGAATGCGAATTTTGCCCGTTTACTTGCTTGTCATTTTCAAGCAAGGTAGCGTCGTTCAGCATAGACACAGTATCAGGCTTATGCTTTTTTGCTCCTCTAGAAGGTTCATCATCATCTGATGAATCTGATTCAAAATTACGTCTTGCACGTTTACGATGTGAATTGCGGGGTTCATAATGATTATAATTATTGTGGGTGATGTTATCGTCATTCCTAACTAAATTAGAATTGTCTACAGTTTTAGAGTGACTGTTCACATCATGTAAGCGATCATCGCTATCCCCATAATAAACTGTGCTGACATCACTTAATCGACTATCATTGTCTTCGTAATAAACTGTGCTAGCATCGCTTAATACAGTATCATCATCATTCGAATAATAATCATTGTCATTTGCCGCAGATGCTTTTTCTACTATTGAATGCCATCCTGCAAACATTTGTGGATTAACATCATCGTCCTCACTGTCCGTATCGCTGCTTTCATCACTACTTCAGCTATCTTCTGGTGTCATTTCACAGCTGACAGTAGATAAACTGTCATCAGCATCGCTAGCATGATCGTCATCACCATGATAGCTGACAGACGTGTCACTTTGAATGCTTTCATCTTCCTCAGTATATCCACTGCAATTGCTGTCTTCATCGCTTATGTTCTCCGCTTCTGATTGCAGGGATCCCTCATTCATTGCAACGAGCTGCTGGTAGATGTCCTCTCTGCAGTTGAGACGGTGAGAACTTGCTTCAGTGTTGTCATTGTCACTCAGAGCATCAGCATCTCCTTGAAGAGATCCCTCATTCATTGCAACAAGCTGCTGGTAAATGTCCTCTCTGCAGTTGAGACGGTGAGAGCTTGATTCAGTGTTGTCACTGTCGCTCATAGCATCAGCATCACCTTGAAGGGATCCCTCATTCATTGTAGCAAGCTGCTGGTAAATGTCCTCTCTGCAGTTGAGACGGTGAGAACTTGCTTCAGTGTTGTCTTCATCGCTTACTGCATCTGATTGAAGGCATTCCCCATGCATTGCTATTAGCTCCTCGCAGCTGCCATCACATAAGTCGATGAGGATAAATCCTGCTCTTTGTTCTAATGTCATATCAGACTCTTCTGTATTGATGCTGCAGTGACTAGATGTTCTGTTACTGCTTCCATAAACAAGGGTAGGGTGCTCTTCATTATGCAATGAACAAACGCAGGTCGGAAACTCATTGGCTGAAGATGATTGATGATAGTCGTTGATGTTACTGTCACGTGGCTCACTTGGGCTCTCAAGAATATAATGTTTCTAGAATCAAAATGATGCATCTTTATATACTTGATATGGAAAATATTGTTTCAGCGCAAAACCTTTAAGTTTCTCCAATATAATTTAGTTTATTTTGCCATTATAGTTTTGGCAGCTTCAATAATTTAGGAGGTTTGCCATGTACTAACATTATTCTGGCCCTTATTCCCTGAAGATGAACCCCTATTGCGATAAAAGACCAGATAAAAGACTTTATATCTTAAAAAGTTTATATAAGAAACATTACCTGAGCCATGAAGTCATTGACCTCCCTGTTTATTTCGACTGCGAGTGCTTTGATCTAAAATTAAGAGGAATTTTTTAGCTAGATTGCCTTGTGCAGTTATGTTTGAACCATAAGTTTAAGGGAAAATAAAATATGTCAATGAATATTAATAGCTTTTTTAACACTAGCTTCTACATATTGGCAATTGGACCATTAGAAGTTTTATCAACAAGAAAACTTGCAACACGTGTTGAAATTGGTTGTTTAGGTAAGAAAGGACGACTGTTGCACTGGTAATTTAGCTTCTTTGGGTTATCTTTCTTAACAATTCTATTGCATTAACATACATATCGATCGCTTAATGAAGAAAGTGTTACATCTATATCATATAATATAATTTAATTGCTTGGGAGGGTTGCAAAGGATAGCAAGCTAGTTTATTACAAATAAAAGCAAAATGTTTTAGAGGTTTAAGCTCTCTGGAAACCAAATAAAACTAAAGATTTTCACTAGAAATAACAAAAGTTGAATCAGATACTAACCTTTCTTAATGAAGAATCTCTGTAACGTCTTACTAACGTATATCTCTCAGCAAGTTCAGGCTGAATTGGATCATCAATGTCAGTTATGGTGTTAATTGTTGATAGAAGGTCATCTGAAATAAAAAACATTGCATAATCAACATATATTTGAATAAACAGTTATTGTTTAAGACTAAAGATATTACGATGTTCGTCGAAGCTTCCTCGATTTTTACCGTCAATGATGTATTTTAAGCATCCATTCTTCACTTCACACTATATAATGATGATTATTAAAATGATGTGTCTTCAGATGAAATGCCAAAGATCAAAATATCAATTAGATAATAAACAAACATACCAATTTTTTCCAGCATGTTGTGATTTTCGATCTCAGATTGCTCACTTCTATTTCCAACTGAGCTTTCTTCCTCTTCTCTTCTTCTCTAAAATATAATTACAAGATTTCTTTTTTATTAGGTACGGAGTTTGCACCTTTGCTTGATCTTATTCCATAAACAGTTCACCGACCCATATTTTCTTCTTCATTAAATTCATATTTTTAAAGTATTATTTTAGAAAAGCTTTAGTTTGCTATTCATTAGTCATCTATTCATTAACTGTTTAGTTCCCCTTGTGTGACAAAAACCTCTACTGAGTGTCTTTTGCATCAACCCATCCATTTGAAATTTTAAATGTAAGCCTATAGTTGATAAAAGCCTAGTTATGCCTTGATCAGATCTTTATTGAAAAGAATTCAGTTTTGCATATTTAGATCACAGCTTTGCCATCCATTTGCATTAATTACAAAGGCGGGTGAGGTATATAGGTTTTGTTAGAGAGCTAGAGCGTGGCTTTATAAAACAATTAAATATTGGTTTCGGTTTGGTGTGGCTTAAAAAAGGATCTGGGCACTAGAAAGAGTCTGGGCTTTAGACACTGCCCTTAGCTACCCTCCATAGCAACATTAACGGCCGAGCTGTAACTCCAATCGCCACAAAGTTATTGAAACTTTTTAATTTGATCACAATTTCATTGTTTATTTGTTCATAAATTTGGGATTTATCAATTAAAAAGGAAGGAAAACAACTCCTTTTAATAACTTATATCAATTTAGGTTGTTAAAGAGTTGAAAATTTCGGGTAGGGTGGCATCAATGGTGTTTAGGACCCAATGATAAGTTGCAAGCTTGAACAAAAAATCGGGAGTTAAGAAGTCAAAAATTATCGAAAAAAGCTTATTTTATCCGAGCGACATAAATGGTAAACATGGAATGAAAGCAAAAGATACTATTTCTATGATTTTGACTATGACTTGCCTCTAGTTTCCTTCAATTTCTTTTACCGACAATTGACAACAATGAAAACTAATCGAAACTTAATTAGTCGAAAATGAAGAACAAACCTTGCTGAATTCGATCCACGCTTTAAGTTCCATGTTCGATGATTCGATCGATTGAAGTTTTCCAACTGTAAACAATTGTAATGAAATTTCTTCTGCTTTGAATAAGCTTCAGAAAAGCTGCGAGTGAATGTCAACTTTCGTCTCCAATGTTCAGATCGCAACAGGATTTGTAACGGTTTTTCGTCGCAATTTATACTAACCAATTTGACGTAAGAATCGTAACTAAAGATTGATTGATTGGATTGCTACATGCAAAAAAGCAAAATGGCCCCCTCGATTAGTTTGCTAGAGTTGGATAAATCCTTTGCTTTATCAAATTGCTTGCTCCAGCCCCAGTTTACGAAAATTGGAATAAAATGTCATGAACAAAAATCAGCTAACAGATTGAGCGGTTTGACCTTTCTGTTACAGCAAATTTCATCTCATTTGAGCTAGGGTAATTTAATGCATCTTTCCATAATTTAAAATGTCTCCCATCCCGTACATCTTTTCATTAAAACCTCTCCAATTTCTTAGATTGAAATCCCAATGCAATTTTTGTTAATGCTCGAAAACTAGTTCTACTTTAAGCTTCAACGTTATTGCTTTTAATGGAAACGTACTGTACAGTACATTGAATTGAGAAATTTCAAATCACCGTAAAATAATGTTGCTCTTCGTAAAAAGGTAGTTTAATAAGTGTAGTAGAACAGGGTAATGTTTCATTATGTTCGTAATAAATAAAAACGGGTAACTTCAAAGAAAGATTGGATTCGACAATGCATTATTAAGCATGTTTATTCTTTATGGATGGACATGCTTGAGGACCAGCCCCATCCTTTCCAAGATCTAAGGCTCCAGTTAAGAGATGAAAAACGTCATTTTTAAACGAGAACAGATATTTCTATGCACGTAGAGGAAGATGAATGTAAAAAATAAATTGGTTCCACAACAACACTTTCAATAAATTTTCTTATGAAGTTTGTGAAGTGATAAAAAGATTCCACAATGAATTATTGCTAATTTTTCCGTCATTGCCACCAAATACATAACAAAGACCATCGCTACCTATACCCATAGTGAATCCAGTCAGCTTAGGTAGAGACGAAGCATGTGATAGCCTATGCCAAGACATGTTTATGCTGTTGTATACAAAGACTTCAGATGATATGAAATCCCTTGCTTGCCACAACTGGCCAGCATATATCAGAACCATTTGGTCATCTATAGAGACAGCTTTGCTGTTTTGCCTTCCATCTGGGATATCAACTTTATTAGCCTCGCATATAAGTTCTTTCAATTTTGCAGCAAAATCCGCAGAAACAGTATTTTCTCCCATGTATTTGGTGTCCCAAGAACCCACAAAACTATATTGACGACCTGTTTTTCGCCCGCTATAAACAAAGATGCAGTAGCCTCTCTTGCACGGAGATCTAATCAGGCTACTCGTGTGTCCGGACCGAGAATCTACACCATATGTTGCCTGTTTGAATTCACCAGTTATTGGATTCAGTGTAAAAGCATCACCACTCCTGCGATGCGTATGAACACCACCTTCACGTCCTATAATAAGTATCTCCTTTTCAGCAACGACAGTAGCTGTATGAGAACTTAGGCCTACCGGGATCTCCCCGAAAACGGTCATTTTATTCCACATAAGCTCGGTTGTATCAAATATAAAAACGTCTGCAGTTCGTTTCTTTCCATTCCAACCATCAATTAATAAGATTCTATTTTGATAGGTCAATATGCAATGATGACTCAGACTTGGAGCATCACATGGCTCTAATGCGGGGAAAAAGGAAGATTTTTTTCGGGGACGAGAAGGGTTAGCTTCTATAACATTCCAACTTTTTGATGCCGTGTCAAACCGATAGAAACTTGATAAAACTTTGTTTTTTGCATCTAGTCCACCATGAATGTAGATGCCATCGCCAACGACTGCGCAGGCATGGAAGGAGCGTGGTGAAGGCGGTGTTCCGTTAGAAGATACTGAAACAGATATCATGGAAAGGATTTCTGTGCGAGCAACCAAACTGCTTGGAAGGTCAGATCTAAAAAGAAAAAAAGGGGTTTAGTTGTTGAGGGAAGGCGAAGCTCTTGCGGAGCTCTTTTGACGATAACAATGATGAAATTTGTAGGAAATGTACCCTATTTAAACACCCCAAAAAAGATATTGTCAGATGGCTTTTTGATAATGCAATTAGGCTGCCCTATCCTCACCAAACCTAGCTACTGACAGAGATTTCCCTTTATAAACTCCCTTATCCAATGATTCAGTTGTAGATATAATGGATTGTCCGGAGGAAGGGGGTTTGAGTCCCCCAATCATGATTTTTTCGGGTATTTCATGTGCTAGTTGCAAGCTTTTCCTTTTTCAAATTGAGGGGGAATTCTCTCTTTGTTAAGTGTCAAAAAATCGACGGAAAACAATAAGTTGTGTCAGAGTAGTGCCTTCAGTGTGCTGAACTTTTTTCCCGTTTTTTGTGCAATCTAATGCTTTGGGGATATCTATTTGTTTAAACATTATTTTATTATCGTATTCATTATTAGTTATGTATTAGATCATATTTATTAAAATTATATGTTTTTTAAATTTCCTATTTGCATGTACATTTTAGCAGATTTAAATTGACCAGCATTATAAAAAACATATTTCAATTTCAAAATGACAGATTTGCTCATAAGAGCTTCACAGACACATGAGTTATGGAGCATTGAAAATTGTCTTGTTCTCTTACAAAAGAGATCTTTACTGTGTGATCCGGGTAAGGATGCAACTGAAAAAAAAACAAGGAAAAGACTTAAGAAATAGCGAAGCACAGGAAATATCTATAAGTCTGATAACCAAAAACTACGTCCATACATACAGCACCTCATTAAAATGCTGAATAATCTAAATAAAATGAAAAATATTAGAACAGTATTCTTACCTAGAAACATCTTCCATATTTGTTTTGAATTGAAAACAACGCATGCGTATTTTCAAAAATTTTGAATGAAAATGGCGGCAGTCAATGAAACAGCCTAATTTTGCGAAGAAATGTTATCCGAACAATAAGTTAATTAGAAGTATCTCTCTTTGGTAAAATATGGTGGTACAATGAGAGCAATATTTTAATGTTCAGTTATTTCATTGGTGCGTGGAAATGGAGAAGAAGGACCGATCGGTAAGAAATTTCTGGATGATGGCCTAAGAAATGAAGCGAAACAACTGAAGATGCTGCCTTGTATATTGTGATGTGTAACTGAACTTACAGATTCAATATGGAATACCCAGTCATCTGCAATAATTTCATATCATAGAATAAATTTATATATACATTTCTATTTTTCTTTCCCTTTCGCTGCCAACTAGCAAATGCAGCATTTCTTTATATATTCATATTATAAACAATATGAAGATGAAACTTTGGTCTATAATACAATTTATATATATTTCTAAAAAAAACATTTTCAAAGTTCATTTGTTTATTTGGTCATGCTGTCCAAGGGCTAAAGCAAGAGAGAGAGGAGAGGATCAGTTATAAGGATTTGTTATAACTTATATATAGCCCATAATATTATTAGTTTAACTTTTTTTTGAAAGAAGTTGTTGTACAAATTGATTTGCACCAATAGAATACGATTGTTCTAGAATATTATTGGAAGATAAGAATTCTAGTAAATGTCAAAGTTAAAAATATTTCACAAATCAATTTTCAATAAATTAAATTAATATAAAATGGACATCTTCCACTCAACATTTTCCTCAGATTCTTGTATGCCCTTAACAGCCCCTGGCCTATGAATGTCAACTTGTTGTACCTTGTCAAATGATTTCCTATTTCGAATTTATTCTTAGGATGAAACTGATGGTAAGAAGAAGGATGAAGTTCCAGCTGGCTATGAAGAATATCTTGTACTTCTTCAGCAAAGAAACAGGTAATGGAACCTGTATCATGAAACGTCCTGCAGACATCTAGTGCCTATGTTACTTTGTGTGTGATTTGTTAAATGAATGAATGAATGAATTAATTAATTAATGAATAGATAAATGAAGGAATGAATGAATGAATGAATGAATGAATAAATGAATGAATGAGTAAATGAAAGAATGAATGAATATGTTAGATGAATAAAAAAATTAAAAAGTTTTATATGCTATTATGTGCAGGGTAACTGGAACAGTGACGGGTAAGGGGGGTGTGAAAGAAATGGTACTACTGTGGTGACTTTTCTGGCCATACTCATAAAAATGCCTGTTATCTTTGGGCAAACTAGGAGGGTTATTAAAATCTGATCATCTAATTTGCCAAGCAATGTATAGTTGTATGGTTCATTCTATGATGTTGCATTTCAGGCTGCTTAAGAAATTGAAAGCCAAAGACAAGAAACAAAAGGATCTAGAGAAAAGGGAGCAAGGCTTCTCGCTGTATCTGAATGGAGCAAATGTTGACTTAAATTTGCGCAAAACTGGGCATAAATCATCAAGGAAAGCAAAGACAGCTGATGGTATGTTGTGAGCCATTTTTTGCCATTATTTTAGAAACATAAATATTTTATATAATTCTGCTGTTTATGATGCAAAATCATTGTCAAAGTTAAATAAATCGGTTAAATGCAAATATATTACAGAGTTAGATACAAGACAGATACTATGGAAAAATCAAATGAAATACGATCTTTATTATTTTATCATAAAAAAAATTGTTTAAAATAAAATTTTTATTAAGGAGAGTTATCTTAATAGCTGGGCTAACCATATTGAGAACACCCCCAATAGTGATAGAAATGGAACTGAAAACACTAGACTTGTTTAAGGATTCATATAGAAACTTAAGCTGCTAGGTAAATTCCTTTCTATTAGTTCATAAAGTATGCATTTTCCGTATGGTTAGTCACACAATTATGGCCAAACTGTATCAAATGGCTTTGAAGACAAAAAACAAACATTAAAAAACTTTTACAGCTACCATGACAATGACTAATTGAGCAAAACATGTTACAAGCTAGAAATTTCACAGTGTGATTTGCTTTGTCACCATTGCCTTTTCAAGTGGAGAATGGAGCAAGAATGGCCTATGCGAATGATGGCGAATTTTCAACAGATGATGAAAGGTACAACTATCTTTTATTCTCCTTTTGGCAGATCACATAATCAGCAAATTGCATTTTGCACTGCTCAGATGTAGGGAAAGTAATATTGTAATGGTCCTCTGCCAAATGTGCTGAATCCATTCTGAAAGTAACAAACTTAGTTATACAGCACTTATGTTATGGATGCATCCTGCACAAAACTCACCTTTTATTATGTATATACATGCTTATTTATCTAAAAACATCACTGAATATGAATGCTTGGCATAGGTCAGGAGCCTATCTTTCTATTTGCTGCTTTAAAGCAATTGTCAAATTGTCTTGGTTTATTTAGCAGTTCAAGAGCATGGACAGCACCCTCAAAACATGCAAGAAAAGGTTGGGGAAAGGTAGGCCAAGCTCTAAATGTTTTTGTGTCAACTTTTAGGTGCAAGTCTAGAGTAAAAAAATACAATGTTTTGCCTAAGTATACCAGTTGTAGATATATGTCCAAGAGCCAGATAAGAATGAAGCATCAATTTTTGTGAAAAGCATGTTAGGTGAATTTCTGTGTTGATAATATTTTCCATTGCTTTCACTAGTTTAATGAAATACCTTTTTGTCTTTGGCAACATGCTTCTTTCCTAATTCTATTGACTTCTGTAATGACTAAATAGATAGTCCCTGACTTCTGCTTTTGGAAGCAAGTTTGTTATAGAATGACCACATTGCAAGATGTCCGAAAGCATCACAGTTGCTGAAAACGATAGTGATGAGATGTTTTAAGCCTGATGAAGATCTAAGATTAACTTATTACTTTATTAAAAACTACAAGTCAACATAAAAGTAGTTTTGTTGTAAGCATATGATGTCAAATGGAATTTGTCATGATTTAATATAATTCTCAATGTCTTTTTGTTATTATAGTCACCAACACAAATTAAAATTAAAACGGAGCATGGTGAGAAAGTGGAGTTGAAAACAGGTATATAATTTGTTTTCATTATCCTTTAACACATTTGTCCCTTTTGTACACTTTTGTGCTTATGTTCACGTTGAATAACTGTACGCATTGTGTATTTTACTGTATAATTCATATCCCGGAAGAACTGAAAGCAAATGGTACTCTTCTTTGATGCGATAGATGATGCAGACCTTTAAGAGGTGCTCAATTTAACAGAAAAAGACTCCAATCGTTAAAGGGCCTCTCCAGCCAAAATCTCGAACTTCATTTTATTATCTAATCTGATGGATTCAAAGGTGCTGATCTGATGGATATCTTAAACTACCAATTAACAAAAATATCATGTCTATTAGGAGTTCGTGTTTGATTCGTATGTGGCACAGTGCTCGATACTTGTGCACATAGAGCATGATATATATTGCGAGAAGAGAAAAGTTCAAACTACCTTGGTTATCTCTACAAGCCTGAAGAGTGTTTTCGTCACTAAACAGGCTTGTAGAGTTAACAAACGTGGTTTGATATTTCTTCGCCTCTCAACGTTTATTGTATATATTGTATATTTAGGTGTTATACACTATGCTTTCCAAATTTTGCAATGGGTTTCTTTAGCCATCGTGGCATTGCCACTCACTGTTAAGATCTTACGATTTTCCATGAAGGAGATTGATACATCTTGGTTTTTTTCGAAGATTTTCTTTTAAGTTACTTTTTAAGGATTGATTTTGCTTTGTTCAGGAAAAGTTACGGGGAAGTATAGTGAAGACTTCGAGGCCTATCAGAGCCTTTTAGAATATCAACTTGCAGAAGAGGACGACGAAGATGATGATATTAGTGATAATGAAGAATTAGAAACAAATGAGTGTGAAATGGGAAGTCAAGTTGACACTGATGATGCTGGTTCAAGTGATGTCAGTGAAGAAAAGGAAGAAAGATTAACATTAACAATTGATGATGTCAAGGTAAGATTGAGTTAGTTAACTCATTGCCCCCTGAAGCCATTTGAAACTCACATGCAGATAACCTTGGAAGCAAATGTTGCAGGGGGTACATTGATACAGGAAATGTTCTTGTTTCGATAAACCTACAGTCGATGTTGTCTGCTCAACTCTGCAAATCTTAACATCGTTGCCTCCAGGTATTTCTTTGATTTACAGTAACTTATATAACGCTATATGGTGTCTGCAGGGGGCTATGAGTTAAATTTGCAAATTCTCCTCTTACACAAAATACAGGAATGCTCGCAATAGGTATTGGAGAATAGGGAGATCGGCGAAAAATGCGGTGTTAGAATGATATGCAAAAGTAAACAATGAGGGTCGTGATCAACGTTTTATAAATCGAAACCAATGCAGCTATTCAGATAGTTAAGGAAATGCAGGATTTGTCAATCTAGTTGTTATACAAGTTATCATCTCCTATATTATCTCCTGTATCTATCTAGACAAGCTTGTAATCGTATCTGTATCGGCATTTCCTTTGTCTTTCTTTTCGAGTATTATAATGATGCTGGATTATAATGAATGATTTGGGGAAGAAAAATTGTTTTTAGTAAGGATGTATCTCATGAATTGCCTGTTTTAGGAATTCTAAAAGAAATCACATCTACTTAGATTCATCAGCATTCATATTATGGACCAAAATATGGAATAAAATTTTCTTGCAATCGAATAAATTTAGCCCTTGTTAGCCGATGTTGTCTCGAAATTCTTGTCTAAGAATTGTGTGATTGTGTGATAGCAATTGCGCCTGACCGGAAATTTGTCCTTTTCAACTAATTAGATAATGAAATATTTGCAGGCGCTGAGGAGGAGCCTCGAAGCCAACAAAGAAATAGCAGAAAGCATAAGAATTATGCAGGAAAGTATGAATGAAGATGATTCTGATGTGGAGGAGGATATTGAGGAGGAGCTAGATACATTGAAAGATACTAGAAATATTGATCCGTCAGATTTGCCACAACTTGGTCAAACGTTGCCTGCAGCTAAATGCAGAGAGAGTATATCAGTAGCACCTCCACAAACTGAAAAAAATCTTGAAGTTCAAGAAAGTAAGTTGGTATTTTCAAACGGCCCTGATCTGTTACGGTAAAAAGCTGTAATGAATGTAATGAAGTAATGAAGTAATGAAGTAATGAAGTAATGGAAGAATTTACTTTTTATGTCATTAATTGTAATTATAGTTATTAAATAGAATGTCCCTTGTATATCAGCTGCGGCTGAAGGGCACTCTCCTTAATTGAATTAAAATGAAATGAAAAATGAAAAGTGAAGAGGAGAATGGAAAAATCATGGACAGGGAATAGGATCATACAGAGTAAAAAGGACCAAGACATTTGGGCTGGCATGGTCACTAACTCCGGTAGACATTACTCTTAGGTAAAAGATAGTGAAAAATGATGCTAGTGATTCCCATTTTTAAGAAAGTGCAATGAATCCCTCTTCATCAACGTGTAATCGAAAATGTACTTTTTCTTTTAGGCAGAGAGATTTTCTTGTCAAAGTAAGTATATTTTATCAAATTATTTTAAGTGAACGTGTTTTTATGTTTGAAGGGGTCTTGATACACTGCACTGAAAATAGTCAAGTTAGTCATTACTTTATCTCGATCTGCAGTGGAATTCTGCCGTCTTATCCAGGGCTCACTCACCCGCTCTTTGCTAGAGATTACATTTTACACATGTTACTCATTTAATCTCGAGCTTTCTAACATTTTTGCCTGCACAATATTTGATTTTGTTTGCAAATCATCTATTATTAATTGCATTAGAATCATACGTGTTTTCAAAACACTGTTGGCAAAGTCTAGCGACCATAGTTTCTCTTTTCGAATGGAAAGTATTTGGTTAGCTATCATCAGAGACAAATAGTTTTGCCATCAAATGATCTGCTTTTCACGAATTTGACAAAGTGTAAGACTTACACCGAACGATTTATTTTCTTTTTTAAGTGAGGTGAAATCGCTCACGACTGACGAGACACCGAAGGAGATGATATCAGGTAAATCGTAGTTGGTTTTTTTACCGATAAGTCAGATGATTTATTGAATCAATCAATCAATCAATCAATCAATCAATCAATCAATCAATCAATCAATCAATCAATCAATCAATCAATCATTCAGTCAGTCATCCAATCTCTCTCATGGCCAATCATGTAGTCACCGCATCGCACAAATATATTAAGTAAGTATTCAATGGCCCATTGGTTCAGGGTAGCAAGCATCGAATGCACCAAAGTTATAGATTGGCGTCTCTGTTTCCTTTATATATCTGTAATAGAATCCTGTCTTCAAATGGGAGTAGGGCGAGTCACCCAAGCCAAAACTATTCATTACCCATGCATCACCAAACATGGAAAATTACCTACTTTGTTTCGCCTTACACCCATTTTGAAACTGACTTCGAATTAGCGATTAAATGCCTTTGGGCTGTTATATAGGTCCATGCTTCCATTGGCACTTTCCATTTTGTGTTGTAATTGGTTTATGAGAATATAAAAAGATATTGCAATGCAGATTAGTTAAGGTCTGAGCTTTTTTGGAAGCAAACATCGTTTTGCTTTCTGCAAATTTTTATTTTCTGTGGGGAAAGCAAAAAGAATCTTTTACAACACATGGACATAATTGTTAAAATTGAAGAGTACCAATCCTATCCTTCAGCTAAACCTTAACAATTTCTAAAGTCTGTACAATGTAGAGGCGTATTCAAGCGGTGGCGATTTTAGTTTATTTGAAGTTCCTGAATATATTGAGTATGAATAGATTGAGAAAGCTCCAATAAATATGCGTACCAACGCAAGACATGACTGTTCCTATATCTGCTTCACTTTGTTTACAATTTGTAAGCGTATTCCCAGCAGTCTTTTTTGAAGCCAAGGTTTTTGCAAAAATTTACCTGATTCAATGTTCTGATCAAACTTAGCTCCAAGAAAATCACGACCTCTGTCAGCCAGCAAAAGACAACGAAAAGAGGAGAATTTTTCATTGGATCAATCATCAGAAGATATCGTAAATGCCATTCAAGCTGAGAATAGAAATATTGAAGTTAACAAGAATTGTAAGTTAAAGAATACAGTACAGCACTATGATATAATATAAAATACAGTACAATGCCATGTAACCATGTAATGTAAGCCATAACTATGCTATGCAATACAGTAAAATATCATACTATACAGTGCAATACAATACAATACAATACAATACAATACAATACAATACATTACAGTGCAATACAATACAATACAATACAATACAATACAATAAAATACAATACAATACAATACAATACAATACAATACAATACAATACAATACAATATAATACAATACAATACAATACAATATAATACAATGCAATAAAATACAATACAATACAATACAATACAATACAATAAAGTTGATGTTAGTTATGACAATGCATTACTGCAGTCCATCAAGCTGCTACATGTTTGATAAATGAAACTGCGTTAGAATTAGGACACTGATATTTGAGGATGATATATTAATATATTCCTGAATTCCTGCCTCTGTATACTATATTGATTATCATAAGTAGGTATACTTTGTTGTTTTCTTTCAATTCTTATTATTCCAATAGCAAAAAGTTTCGTTGGTAGAGAATCCAAATCAGCTCCCAGCCAGGTACGTTAATTAAACCAAGTTGATAAAAGATCAAGTTATCTCGTAGTTAGCACCGGCTCTAAAACGAAAGATGCTTATTTTAAGTGATTGTTTTATCAAGCCATCGTGGTTTGCTTGAAACTCATCGAAAGGTTGGCTTCAAAAGATGCCTATTTCTCACCTCATTCATCTTTCTTTATGAAGGAATCAAAGGTGGTATCTCAGGACGATCCTGTACAAAGACCATCCTCGATAGCGACCACGTCGGTAGATGATGCAACGATAACGGATATTGTAGAAAGAGTCAAAGGCTTAAGTGGAAGGTGCGTTGGATTTTCTTTACAGTCTCATATTTACTTGATGATTGATTTAAGTTTGCTACACGTGTAATATCTACTGTAGTCAATATACAATCTTATACAATAGATGCATCTAATTCCTTCATATCTAAAGTAACATATCCTCTAGGTTCATAGATAGCATAACACCAAATAGATTGTGGACTTGCCTATTGATGATACGGCACCAAACGAAACGTTTCAGATGTCTTTAAACTTGCCTGCTTTTTTTGACTGGATATACATGTTTGTACGGGATGAACCCGTTTCAGTACAAGAGACTACTTTCACAAATAAGGCCGTGTTAGAATAAATTTGCACTAAAAATAGAAATTTAAGCAATTTTACCGCATTAGACTCACAGCCGCTGTATTTATGAGATTATCTTGCTTCTCTCTCGCCTCCTCTTGGCCTCCTGTTTGATTCATTCTAACTTGAAATGGTTCCTGATCGGCTGCCTTGAAGCTACAAAGGGGCTTGAAAAACTCAAATTGAGAGCTCCCCGAGGCTCAACTTGAACGCAGATTAATCTAGCGTCGCAGAGAAATGGGGTGTCGCACCCCTCACCCCTCACCCCGCACCCCGTACCCCTGTTTGCGATATTTTTAATAACAACGCATTATAATTCAATTCAGTTTCCCAATTCAGTTCAATGCGCAGCAAACCTTTTAAATTTTCCCGCGCTTTGACGTCAGATGAACTGAAATCCATATGCATGATGCGTCAGATGAGCTACATTGAAAATAAAGCGGACTTTTGGATGCGACCACATTTACTTACGCATAGCGGATGAAAGATGATCGATTACTTTGATTCGCTGTTACTATACATTTTGTATTGGAAACGCTAAAATTTTGTGGAAAATTGCTGCCCAGTTATGGGCTGCAATCAATCGAAAGTCGCAAGATCGGTTTTTAAAGGGAAAAGTAAGTATTTTTTTTGTAATATTTTTGCTAAGTTGTCTTCGTTTCTCCAGATTTATCTTTTGCTGCTATTTTTATCCTTTTATATCTTTATTTCTGCTGTCCTTACTTTCAAACTTTGTTTTTCTATGCTTTTTAAGTTTATTCACATTTCTAGCTGTTTTTTCTCACATTCTTTAGTCTTTTCAATCACAGCGTTGATCGTTGTACACACTTCCCCTTTTAGCTTTACTTTTAGTTCTTGTTTACTTTTCCTATTTTATCTTTTAAATATCTCTTTTACTCTCTTTAGTTCCCTTCTTATTCCTTCCCAAATCTCGTAAATCAGCTTGTTTCTAAATGCGACCCTCATGAGAGGAACCTTTAACCAAATTTTCATTGAATAATTTTTCTTTTAAAGGACGCTTGAACAACAGTGTCTCTCCAAGTGACGATTCATTGCAAGGCCCGGAGAGTCTTCAAAAGCATGAAATATTTTGCCCTGATTCCGATCGTAAGTACATTTTATCTTTTTCCTCTGAAAGTCGCTAACAAACTACATCTGAAATACATGTGCCATCTACAGCAGGAAAAGACAAGGTCATCTAGTCTCCACTTCAGATGGCACTCCTTTCAACTAAGCCCCTTGATATAGATTTGCTTGTTATGTAACTTGTATCTAATGTAACCCGTATAAAACAACATCAAGTATTAGTCTCTGGCTTTGAAACTTAAATATGACATTTTGTCAATTTATATCGACCCTTTTTTTTTGACAGAAACCGAGCAAGGTTACAAGAGCAATCGCGAAGAGACCTACTCCAATAAAATCTCATCAAGACCAAGCAGCCGTGTCATATTTGTAAAAGAGGCGAGTGAGCCGTTTGTCTATCAAGATATAGGATTCAGTAATAAAGAAAATGATGACGGTAAGAAGAATGACATAGAGCAAAGTCAAAACTATGCACCGAGAGCTGAATCATCTTTGGGTGACTGTATGGTTGAAGATCTAGAATACGATGGACAAGACCCGATAATATTACCTGTGCCAAAAGTCTCATCTAGCAAAGAAGAAGTGCCAGAGAACTTTGTATCACCAGAAGAGTTTGTTAATGAAATCATACGCAGGGCTGTGCAGCAGTACAAGGCCGAAGAAAATATTTTGGATGATGAGCAAAATGAGGAAAATGATGGAGCTGAATTTGATGTGGAAGATGATGGCCACCTTGAAGAAGCTGTATGTGAAACTGTCCATGGAAACAGCGATAAAGGGGGTGCTAAGGCTGAAGATAACAATGAAACTGATCCAGATGTCAACAAGGAAGATGATTTTGAGATTGAAGATGATAAGAATGACGATGTTGCTGAAACTGAGGATGAAGCTGGACCCAAAAGCAGCAAGGAATATGCTGCAGAAGTCGAGAATGATAACAACAAATCTGTTCTTGAAGTCAACATGGAGGATGATCCCACTGCTGAGGATGATATCGTGGAACCTGCAAGTGAAGTCAGCAAGGAAGATGAGGCTGTCACCAAAGAGGATGATAATGAACCTGCTCCCTATATTAGCAAGGAAAATGACGCTGAGGTTGAAGATGATGGCGATGGAGCTGAAAAGGAAGATGACGATGAAGTAAGGAAGAAAAATGATGCTGAGGTTGGAAATGATGACGATGAAGGTAGGAAGGTAGATGATGCTGAGGTTGGAAGTGATGACGATGAAGGTAGGAAGGAAAATGACGCTGAGGTTGAAGATGATGGCGATGGAGCTCAAAAAGAAGATGACGATGAAGTAAGGAAGGAAGATGATGCTGAGGTTGGAAATGATGACGATGAAGGTAGGAAGGAAGATGATGCTGTGGTTGGAAGTGATGACGATGCAGTTAGGAAGGAAGATGACGTTGAAGTTGAAACTGATGACGATGAAGTTAGGAAGGAAGATGATGCTGAAGTTGAAAATGATGACGATGAAGTTAGGAAGGAAGATGACGATGGATTTAGGAAGGAAGATGATGCTGAGGATGGAAATGATGATGGTGAAGTTAGGAAGGAAGATGACCCTGTAGTTGAGAATGATGACGAGACTGTTACGAAGGAAGCATCTGTCAGGATTGAGGATGATTGCAATGTCGCGGTTTCTGAATTAAGCAAAGAAGATGCCACCGAGGTTGATGACGATGGTAAAGAGCCTCTTATTCAAATCAGGAAGGAAGACGAAGCAAAAATTGAAGGGGATAATGAAGAGCCTGCCTTGAGCATGTTCAGCCAAGCCGAGATTAGAGAAGATTCAAATAAGCCTGAAGTCAAAGTTGAACATGACACTGAGCCATTTGAACCACTTACCGAGCCTGTCGCCGACTCTATGGGTGAAGACGGCACTGAGCCAGTGATAGATACTGAAGTTGCCGCTGAGCTTGATACTTCCGCATTGACGGATTGCTACGAGCCTGCTACGGACATGTCTACTGATACAATTCACCTTAGCTATGGACTTGGTTGTGAGATGGGAATAACCGACGATGATCCTGAGCAGAAAGATGCCTCAAAGAGGGATGTGGTCTCGGATAGAAGCGCCTTAGACGTGGCTGCAGATAGCCTTGGTGTATTTGATTTGACAGAGGTGACACCAAAAGATGGGATAGACCCTGCAGTCACTGATGATTCTGAGCCTTCTAATTTAAAAGTACTTTCTGAAGATGATGCTACACAAGATGACAACAAGGCTTTGTGTGTCACAGAGCATGGTCCAGAAAGAATCAAAGCCGAAAGCCCTCGCATTGAAGAAGCTACTGTACCCACCAATGGCTCACCTGTACCATCAAGCAGTGTTTCAAGATTTGAAGAAGATAGCCAACCTGACCCTTCAAATGTAATAGAAGTGCCAAGAGATGCAAGGTCACAGCCCAAAACTGGTGATGTAGATGACAGCATAATTGTGAAAGAGACATGAAGTTGAAGGCAGCTTGAAAATATTGGTAGCTTTAATCGAACAAATCTTATTTGTTCCATATTTGTATTCTTTTTACTATTGTAAACTGGTCTTTCTGAATTGTATTTCTGATTGCATGGTTACCTTAATGGCTTTGTCGATTAATGTGGATGCATGTATCAATTTCTATCTGATAACATGATATCTCTGTCTTGTTTTATTTCTTACCGGGAACATTAAAATTATTTCAATCTTTTCTGAGGTGCGTTTGTATATTCATCATAAATGTGTTAAACCCTCAATTACTCCTCCATCCCGGGGGAGCTTATTTAATTTTTGGGGTCCTATGGGAGAAACTTACTAGACGTACTAGAGAAATCTCTTAGTAGAGAGGGGGCTTAATAGAGACGTGGGACTTATTCAAATTTTGAGGTCCAAAGGAAGGAACTTACTAGAGAAATCTCTTAGTAGAGAGGGGGCTTAATAGAGACGCGGGACGTATACATTTTTTTTTAGTCCTTGGGGAGGGGTTTATTAGAGAATGCTCTTAGTAGAGAGGAGGCTTAATAGAGACGAGGGAATTATTTAAAATGAAAGAGGAGGGTTTGATAGAGAGGGAACTTAATAGAGTTTTACGGTAAAACAAAACATTTTGTTGTTTTCTTCAGGAGCACAGGTTCTAGGTTTTTGACACTTCATTCCTTTGGGGAGAACGAGATGTGTTCGAAAAACTCAAGCATATACCCCGCGTTCTACTGTATTATAACATCGATATTAGACGTTGGCTTAATTAACTTTACCTGTCTCGCTCTCCTAGCGGGTTATCCCCGGGTATGATAACAGAATAGGTGTGATCGTACAGTAGGTACGGCATGAATCTTCCTTTTATGAAACCTATCTGGGGGGGGGAGGGGATAGGGACCACACCAGCCTGAAGAGTAGAGATTGCACGGATAGATCAATTTTAAAATAGCTACACATGGCCCTAAAGCATCGTGTTTATTACGAAAAAATACGGGTCGAAATACCGGATGCTGTTAGCAATGAAAGATCACTTGAAAGATTTAAACAGCACATGATATCAATAAACAGCAACTGTAGGCTTTGCAAAATCACCATTTCGTTGTCTTAAAATAGTGATATTTTTGTCACACGTTTTCATATAGTATTTTTATTGTCATGTGCTTTATATATAGAGGCAGCAGGTTGTAGCTAGATGCTTTGTCCGGGACAAATTAGCTAGTGAGGGGAAAAAATTCAATATTTGAGCAAAATTGTGCACTTGATGAGACCAGCATGAAACTTGGCATAGTGGTAGACCATAACCCAGATGTAGAAAATTCGATGAGAACCCACCTCAAAACTGTCCCAGTCCCCCGCAGTGATGACGTCATCATAAGACAGGAAATAAAATTATTTCTCCAAAAATTTAATAGAAATATATCAAATTAAAGCTCTTTTCATGCTGATTAAAGATTGCGACAGAACCATGTCCTGAAAAAGCACCCTTTAAAAGATACGGGGTCTTGAATTTATTGTAATCAGGGGGGCCATTTCAAAATAGCTATACACATATTTGGTTGCTCGTGAAATTTCTTTGTTGGAGAATTAGCTAAAATATTAGTAGGTATCTAGAAGTAGAGAT
Source organism: Catostylus mosaicus (assembly GCA_964019065.1). Taxonomy (NCBI): domain Eukaryota; kingdom Metazoa; phylum Cnidaria; class Scyphozoa; order Rhizostomeae; family Catostylidae; genus Catostylus; species Catostylus mosaicus. Next base: position 2,621,330 of record OZ025191.1, read on the forward strand.
AATGTATTTCAAGTCCTTGTCATGCAACTAAGTTTTATACTTCCATATTGTCTATCCTACTGCTAGCCCTCCCCCCCCCCCCCCTCCTGAAACTAATGAATTATATAACTTTTGAATGGTTTAGATTGAAAATATCTTCGAAGCCTTTGATTGATAAGATATTAGCAAGCCATTGATTATTGGGATATAAGATAAGTTTTGATAAGTTATTAGCAAGATGACAAAAGATAAATGACAAAAGTGATCTAAGCAGTTTGATTGCTGATAGCAAAGAAAAATCTGTACAATTTCGCTACTGGAGCACTGTGCTTGAGAGAGAGGCTCTGCTTTTTGCATTTGTAAAAAGCACTCGTACTAGTAACTTCAAACTGTTTTTGAGTTGTTTAGAACATATTGCACCATTGATGTTTGCAATGGATCACATGCACTATGCTCGGTGGTTACCAGTTTTCATTAATGACCTCAAGCGTTTACCTGTTAATCATCCAAACGTCTACAAGGAATTTCTCTTTGGTAAGTTTACGATTAACAAAACTGGAAAGCCATTTTCAAATATTGGAATCGATCAAGCACACGAACAAAATAATAAACTTGTCAAAACTGATGGCGATGCTGTGGATATTCTATTAAACGATAATACAGCTTTGATAAAGTGGATGGTGGCTGGTCCTGAATTAGCAGAAATGGTGGAGGCCTTCAGAAGTGAAAATGTTCACGAAAGAACACTAAAGCATCACGAAGACACTAATGTCTTTGAAAAGCAGTTTAGAAAAGATGTAAAGGCACTGTGCAATGTTTTTGAGGTTCATGGAAATCCCTTCGATGACCCCGATGACAATTTGGTTCACTTAATAAGCAAGATGATCATGAATGAGGAAGCAGTTGATTCTGTGAAGATGGCAAAAGATCTTGGTGAGAGGCAGTTCCGTCAATATGTTGAAAAGCGATTGATCAAATGTGAAGTCCCAATTCACGAAAAGATAGAAAAAAACAAGCTTGTGCTATTTCGCGCAAAGAATAAGGTTTGTTCCTCTAAAGGCAAGATGAAAGCGGTTTCATTAAAACAAGAGAAAAACCTATATGCCTCACTGTTTATGGCATGCCAGTTGCGAGATTGTAACTTGACTGAATTTTTTGAGCATGAAAACCACAGCTACCCACCGTCTATTTCCGAGTACGGTAAGATACGAAAGGCAAGCAAATCAGACTTCTTGTCTTGCCTACAAGAGTATGGTTCATCGCTATTTATAAGTCCAGCAGTTACTGCAAAGGTAATTGATGGTGCCGCAGCTGTACAATGTTTGAAACCAAGTGCGGCAAAGACAGTTGGAGAGTATGTGAGCAACGAGTTCAAAGCTTCAGTACCCAAGTCCCTCAAAGAAACATTAATTACACGCGTAGATGTCATTTTTGACAGACAGAATACTCTCTTTTCTGTTTAGTTTGATCTGGTACGGGTCCTTAAGCAAAACTTTGGACTTTGAACCAAACGACTGGGGCTGGAATGTGAGTGGAAAATCTATCCGTCCGATCTGGATGACAATTCCAGAAGCTGCTAAGTCATGTCGGGAGCTGATAAAATGTGGCTGCAAGGGAGACTGTACCAGACAATGCAAATGCAAGCAAAACCAGCTGAGGTGTACAGAGCTTTGCGAGTGTTGCGGAAATTGCCATAACTTACACTGACCAAGGGACTATTTGTTGCGCTAGTTAACAACTATTTCCATCCATCTTATATCCCAATAATCAATGGCTTGCTAATAACTTATCAATCAAAGGCTTCGAAGATATTTTCAATCTAAACCATTCAAAAGTTATATTATTCATTAGTTTCAGGAGGGGGGGGGGGGGAGGGCTAGCTGTAGGATAGACAATGTGGAAGTATAAAACTTTGTTGCATGACAAGGACTTGAAATACATTATCTCTACTTCTAGATACCTACTAATATTTTAGCTAATTCTCCAACAAAGAAATTTCACGTGCAACCAAATATTTGTATAGCTATTTTGAAATGGGCCCCCCTGATTACAATAAATTCAAGCCCCCGTATCTTTTAAAGGGTGCTTTTTCAGGAAATAGTTTTGTCGCAAACTTTAATCAGCATGAAAAGAGCTTTAATTTGATATATTTCTATTAAATTTTTTGTGAAAAAATTTTCTGTCCTGTCCTATGATGACGTCATCACTGCGGGGGACTGGGACAGTTTTGAGGTGGGTTCTCATCGGATTTTCTACATCTGGGTTATGGTCTACCACTATGCCAAGTTTCATGCTGGTCTCATCAAGTGCACAATTGTTTCGGTTTTGCACCTCACTAAGCCGACGAAGTGGGCGTGTCTGACTTTGAGGGTCCCTTATCATTTCATTTAATTTCATCTTATATTATTTATACAGGGTAAAGTTTACAACGCAAAGTTCATTTAGAAATCTGCCCTTTCAAAAAACCTAATTACATAATTACAATGTTTTCTAATTATAAAAGATAATTAATAAATTAATACATAATTAGATATATATCAGTCAATAGGGAAAACTAGAACTGTAACCAAAGCAGAAATATCGTCAGACTTTGACGTTTTGCATCCCCAACAAGACAGGTTAACAAAATTTGCCGATTAAACGACATTGCTTAGATACGTTGTGGCCAATTTTGAACTAACACATTTATTATTATTGTAATTTTTTATTATTAAGCCAGAAGTGACAAAGGTGCCTTCACACACCTACAATGAGTTCTTCAGCTAAAAAACCTACAATTCCCCCGGTGGGTCAACCCTCATTGTCAAATTTAAGCACCCACGTCTGAGGCTCTAGGGAATTAACCTTTTTCTCTAACTTTTAACTCAACTTTTCCCCCCTTTTTCTCTGAAATTAAAAAACATATTGTTTTTAATACAATGAGTTGGACTTAAAAAACCCCTCCTTTTAGATTTTTTTGCATTTTTTCAAAAAGTACTCCCCCTTTTTTCCAATTTCTATGTCCATGGCTTGGGATGAAAGTGAACCCCTCTCTCAGAGATTTTAAAGATACGGGTAATTATGCTTGACAATGGGAGTTGACCCATCGGGACAATTCCCCGTACATTGATATCCTGTAACAAATCTGGAAGGGATGATAGGAACGTCCGCAATACTATCCATCCTGCGGGATCAAATTGAGTTTCACAGGCCCTCGTTTAAAGGCTGTATGTATATGCTGCCCTAAAAAATAAGGCCACGGCTATTATGACGATGCTGAATGTCGCAGAGCAACGCCTTTGGCAGTGAGCTTATTGATCGATGACTTAGCATAGCTGATATGGCCGCAGGGGCCACTAGTTGCTTTGTACCTGAACTTAAGCCTTGTTGGCTTATCAGAATCCGTGCACCAGTTGACTCAAGTTGAGCTCATCCGCCCGATGGACTGGTCTTTTTTGGTTGTCATGCCACTCTCATCGTGGGAAGAAACCAGCTAAGAGGAGGTGGTTTAAAGACCGACTACTCGTCCATGCGGCTGGTCGTACTGGGTTATAATATTACTTGTAGCAGGACCGTCAAAAAGAACTTAACCAGACTTAGGAGAACCTCAATCAAAGTCTAATATATCCAGTCATGTGATCGTTTTCGCTGTTTTTACAATCTTTCCACTCAATATTTTGTAAGTCAGTGTTAAGTAGGCCGTACCGTAATTCAATTCACTTCCACAATTCAATTCAATGCGCCGTAATCTGCAAAAAGTCGTTTGATCATGACGTCAGATCAACTGGAGATTGTATCAATGCTGCGTCAGATGAACTGCATGGAAAATGAATAAATTCGATCGGTCGACAAAATGCAGCCATATTTACGCACACAATAAGAATGAACGGTTATGAATAACTTTGATTCGCTGTTATGATATAATTTGCATTGGACAAGCTGAAATTTTGTGGAAAATTGCTGCCCAGTTATGGGTTGCAATCAGTCGAAGGTTGCAAGATCAGTTACGAAAAGAAAAAGTAAGTGAAATTTTAAATATCTGTTTAGTTGAGGCCTCAAGTTAGTTCTGCCTTCTTTCCTTAGCCCAAATTTTCCAAATTCTTACTCAGTTCTTCATCATTTAATATTTTAACTTTCTTTTCATATTGATATTTCTTTTCATATGTAATTCATCTTTTCTTTCTTATTTCTACTTTCATTATTTATAACCTCTTTTGTAATTTCTCTTTCTTTTGGGAATCTACATCGCCTTAATCCAGACGCATCCTGGACTATTTATTGCTCGTCTTTTTTAAGAAAACTTATTTTATTTTCCCCCGTCTTTTATTTGTATATGTATTCTACTCAATTCTCTTTTTATTAGAGCACAAGATTGATACTTGCACCCTTGGACGTTCGGGGAATTTCAGAGTTAAGGAGGGGGGCTCATAGGGGTAAACTATGGACTGAAAAGGCGCTTTCTATCAATGCTAAGGGGCAGGGGCCTCTGATGCCTTCAAAATAGAGAGCTTTTGTTTATAAACTTTCTGAATTTGGTGTCCTTTAATTTATATTTTCAATTTCCTTTTTTTAAGAACGTTGGAACAACAGAGTGTCGCCGAGTGAAGACTCATTTCGTTGTCCAGAAAAGCCAAAGAAGCATGAAGTAATTTGCGAAGAAGATGATGGTAAGTTGGTGCATTTGTTTTCTTGTCTTTTTTAAAAAAATTTCTTTAAATCTTATTTGATTTATAAACAATAATCTTTGAATTGAATATTATGTTTTAACTGGATTCAATGTTACCTATATTACTTAAAATTTTTAGAGATGACTTCCAAACTTTCAAATGAGATAGTGATAAGAAAAATATAGCAATACGTACCACAATTGTTTTGGTTCATAGAATTATAACTTAGATATGTGCTGTTTTTATTTTATGCCACTTTTTATCGATAGGTAATCATGAAGAGAATAAATCTGATTGTGGAGAGCCAAGCAACAAACATATCCCTTCATCACCAAGCAGTCGTGTCATACATGTGCAAGAGGTGAACAAATTAGGGTTCAAAGAAGAGATTGTTGGCAACTACGGAGTTGAATACACGGGAAGAGTTGTTTATGATTATACCGACAATAGAGATGTAAATGAGAGTCCTGTTGCCAAGAGAAGCATCCAGAATGATGGTGAAGAAGAAGCCAAAGATTTAACACCGCGAATTGAATCATCTTTGGGTGACTGTATGGTCGAAGATCTAGAATACGATGGACAAGATCCGATAATATCACCTGTGGCAAAAGTCTCATCTAGCAAAGAAGAAGTGCCAGACAACTTTGTATCACCAGAAGAGTTTGTTAATGAAATCATACGCAGGGCTGTGCAGCAGTACAAGGCCGAAGAAAATATTTTAGATGATGAGCAAAATGAGGAAAATGATGGAGCAGAAGTTGATGTGGAAGATAGTGGGCACAATGAGACGTCTGTACCAGCAGAAGATTTTGTTAATGAAATCATTAACGAAGCGGTGAAACTGTACCTGTCAGAAAGGCAAGAAAATGATGAACAAATAGCGAAAAAGGATGCAGAAGTTAGCATTGAACAGGAAGCTGAACGTGAGGCAGATGCCTTACCGCCCGTCCTTACAGCCACAGATGAAGAGCTTGATGGAATTCTGCCTGTCACTGACGCCAACGAGAATGGAAAAACCGAGCCTGAAGTTGATGATATCTTGCCTGTCACTGATGCCAAGAAGAAAGATGATGCCATGCCTGAAGTAGATGAACCTTTGCCTGTTATTGATGCAACGGAGGAAGATGATGCCATGCCTGAAGTAGATGAACCTTTGCCTGTTATTGATGCAACGGAGGAAGATGATACCAAGCCTGAAGTTGATCAAACTTTGCCTGCAACTGATGCCAAAGAGGAAGAGAATGCCATGCCTGAAGTTGATGATACCATGCCTGCCACCGATGCCAAGAGGGAAGACGATGCCAAGCCTGAAGTTGATGATACCATGCCTTTCACTGATGCCACGGAGGCATATGATGCCAAGCCTGAAGTTGATGATACCATGCCTTTCACTGATGCCACGGAGGCAGATGATGTCAAGCCTGAAGTTGATGATACCATGCCTGTTACTGATACCAAAGAGGAAGAGAATGCCATGCCTGAAGTTGATGATACCTTGCCTGCCACTGTTGCCACGGAGGCAGATGATGCCAAGCCTGAAGTTGATGATACCATGCCTTTCACTGATGCCACGGAGGCAGAAGATGCCAAGCCTGAAATTGATGATACCTTGCCTGCCACTGTTGCCACGGAGGCAGATGATGCCAAGTCTGAAGTTGATGATACCTTGCCTGCCACTGTTGCCACGGAGGCAGATGATGCCAAGCCTGAAGTCGATGATACCATGCCTGCCACTGTTGCCACGGAGGGAGATGATGCCAAGTCTGAAGTCGATGATACCATGCCTGCCACTGTTGCCATGGAGGGAGATGATGCCAAGTCTGAAGTCGATGATACCATGCCTGCCACTGTTGCCATGGAGGGAGATGATGCCAAGTCTGAAGTCGATGATACCATGCCTTTCACTGATGCCAAAGAGGTTGTTGAGCTCCCTTTTGTCGATGTTGCAAATGAGGAGGGAGATGCCAAGCCTGATGCCATCAAAAATGTCGATGCAGAGCCTGAAGTCGTTTATACATTGGCTGACATTAAAGACAATGCGGAAGGCGATGACCAACCAGCTGCAACTGCTATTGTGCCTGTTTCTGACCTCGTAACTGAGGAAGAAACTGAGCCTTTAGCAGATATTCCTGAGCCTGCTATGCCTGGCGTTGGAGATTTTAAGGCAATAGCCTCTATTTCCAGTGAAGGCGTTCATATTGCTGAGCCATCTGACATGATGCTGCTGCCCAACGATGATATTGGAGAAGGAAGAGACAGGAACTACCCAGAATCATTGCATGGGATAACACAGGTGCAAGACAAAGAAGCACCATCACCCTTCAATCAGCCGGTATTAGGGTCAGACGATTTGTCTTACACGGAGAAAGTTGGACAACATGGTACCCTTAGTGAGGCTGCTAGCGAAAACGAACAACATCAGCTTGAAATGGTCAGTGTCGCTGGTCCTTTAGTTGACACCATGGTGAAAGATGCTGAGGATGGTGCTGGGGAGTCAACAGAATTGGAAAAAACAAATTAATTGATTGAAGATCACAAACAGTTGTTCAAACTTTTATTGAAACATTTACTATATCTATCATTAATTTCTTCAAAAATATCTGAAAACATGGAACTTTTATTAATGTATATTGCTGGATAACCTTGATCTTTCTGCAAATCTTTATTTTCCTTTACATGATCGTCTCTTTTTTGTTGTTTTGTGATTCTGCTCGACCTTTGGCCACCCTTGGCAATTATAAAACACCTTATAAGACACTATACATTTGACAACCCTTGCAACCCCCGGTGATTATACAGCTATACATTGACATCAAATCCGTCTCCTCAGATTGCAAGGGGGTACAAGAATTGATGATGACGTAAGGATTGAGAATCTTTACAAATGTAATGGAAAAAGTTAATGCAGAGATTAGTCTCCCCCATATCATGCTGTGCTGTGGCCTGTGGCCGTGACGAGTGTTTGAACCGCTGTCTGCGTTTAGCCTTGAATTAGAATAGAAGCAGTTGGCGTTGAGCCTTGGATTAGAATAGAAGCTGTCGGCGTTTATCATGACAATAGTTTTTTCTGTTGTGGCAGTTCTTTGCAACGGTACGTGTTTATTCATTTTAGCAGCCTCTACACCTTGTATTTATTTTGTATTTACCTTACAGACAACAGATTCATTTACTTAAGATGTTAACGAAATTGGAAGAACTCGACATAACAGAAGATGATATTACGTTTAGTACAACATTTTTCGAAAAGAAAAGCCAACGACTCTCGAATGAAGGTGGATGGACAAAGCCAGAAGTCCACCAATCGACAGAAAATGTGCCAATCCAAGAGAAAGTTGTAGAAGAAGTTGCTAATGCAAAACCTTTTTATCACGAAGATGGTAGAAAAATCGTGGAAAGTACTGAAGTTTGTTTAGAAATCATCTCAAATTGGGGACACAAAGATATGGTTGGACTGACTGAGGTAAATATTATATATATAAATACATAAATATATAAATAAATAAATATTTAAATAAAACAAATAAAAATTAAAAGTTAATTGAATAAATAAAAATTAAAAATTGAAGTTTTTTTGCTGAGTATCTAAATATATAAATAATATATATAAATATATAAAAATATAAATGAACTGACCGCTCAAATTTGGGACGCACCCATTTTGTCGGAAGTTTCTCGCTATCCATCCCTCCAAGATAATGTCTTGAAACGACCCTACTCAAATAGCTATGTCTTACTACGTAATAAAGCTTTATAAATACATACTGAATGAAAACATAGTTGCAGAAGACAGTCAAATGTATGCCAAGCTAAACTGTAATTGCATTCTTGCTAGGTGACCTTTTATGATGACAGCCACAAAGTCATACGCCTGCAGAACGAAAATGTGGAGATTTTAACAGATCAAATCTGCTACGGACCAATTAATAGTCTCATCAATGGAAAAACTAAGGTAGTCTTATATTTCAATGTATTGGATAAATCACTTTTTAATTTTACGTTTTTACAAATTTTTTTGAATGTTACAGTCTAAGACTGCATTATTTTGAACGAGTAATTTGCAGACTGATCTCTTTGACATCAGGATATAAATGCTTTGCTACTACATTAGAAATTCTTGTACCCCCTTACAATCTGAACAAATGCCTTTGATGGTACTGTACCACTGTATAATCATTTGGGGTGAGTGGGCTAAATATTGACTTGATATAAAAGTGTGAGTGGCTCGGTGTTTTAGATCGCGGGACCGCTTCAACGCTACGTTTGTATGCAGAACACAACAGAAGCATTGGGGCCCTTAAACTGATACCATCCATTTCTAACACTTCATTGGCACTATTAACCTATGCATCGTAACAGTACTCATTTATTGTCAGATTTTATTTCAGAATGTTGGGAGGGGGGCTGAATGGCAGAAAAATACTTGATTTTTATTGAGTTTCAGTTGTTCCTCTTGGTTTTTGAGCTCAGCGTTTCGAAATCTTCAGCTAAATGTATGTGCATCTAAAAGCATTCTTCATATTTTGTAATAAACGTGATTTTGGTTATAATTAGACGTCCTTACCTTACGGAGTTTTTTTGTTATTTTTGTTTCTATTTCTCCCGTAGACGACGAAAGAGAGACACATGTGGAAATGTAAATTGACAAATGCAGAGCCTGTGCGACTGATGTTTCATTTGCCAAAAGTTTCCAATTCAACGGGCGATTACAGTATATCGAAAATTGCTATATGGAACTATAACAAAAGTCTATATGTAAGTTTATTTCCTTAGTAGATCTTCATGAATTAGTTTAAATGTAGTGAGTTTTGCGATTAAGATGATGAACTGGCTTTTTCATACAATTTGGTGAATGCGATATTCCAAATGCGATGCTTTGTGAGTACAAATGCAAATGTGAGGCTGCCTGTTGCTGTCTTTGTTCATAACGATGCATCCCAAAGTCCCCCCTTTCCCCTCCCTCAAACATGGCGTGCTGGTTCCTCACTGTACTGTTATTAACCAGACTAAACTAAGACGAGGCCAAACGTGTGACTTTTTGTAATACTGACATAATATCGTTTCACTTCAGTTTATGTCATGTTTTCAACCACTTATCTTTCATTTGCGATACCACTCATCATTATTCTGGTTTTGCTTTTTAAAGGACCTAAACATTGGAGTAAAAGATGCCCGAATCCTGATAGACGGAGAATTAGTTTGGGAAGGAATCGTAGATAAGGTATGTCTTTGTTTTCATTGTAAAGCCCTCTGTTTTATTTAATCTGAAAGCGTTTGCTTAAAGCGCTATGAGCCTAATTCAGAATCCTTTACTAATAACGCAAGTATCTGTTTAAATTTGTAGAGAAACATGAAATTGGTGCAGAGAAACGCGTTCCATATGCTATACATCCCTTGATTTATATGATCCAATGCCATTGTCATGTGATGACGTTTGATGGCGTCAAATCATGTGGCTGCTTTGAAGGAGCGTGTGGTCGGCTCGTGGTTTTAAAATGAATCACTAGCAATCGATTACTGAAATTCCATTTATGCGCCTAAACAAATATTCCCTTTCTCTCTGTAAGAACAATTTTTGTAATAGTCATAAGGTTTCTGGTTGAATCATGATCAAAAAAAGTTTTGTTAAACGCTTGGCATCTTTTATTTGGCAGGGATGCGGGAACCAAGTGTTTGATTACAGTAAAGTGATATGTCTACACGAAGAAGAAGAGACTGCCATTGCTACTAGTACTGACGTCTCCCAGGTACGATTGTCTTTCATTGAAGCATATACTTAACTAGATTTCATTTCATTTACATTTTTTCATTATTGATTTTAGTTTACGTAAATCCCATTTCAAAAATTGACCCTTTGCCTGAAGGAAAGAAAGGAAGCGAAAACCACATATCATACATACAGTACAGATACCTTACACTTTTTATCCTGATAGAATCTTGCCTTGTTGTAACAGGAATATTTCATTTTATTCGTTTACATGGCTGTGCTTCTATTGCTCTGTGATGTTCAGCTTAGAGATGTTGCTGCTTAACTTGTGTCTATGCCACGTAGATCTCGCGCTAGTTCCATTAAAACGTACTCCTTTTCTTTGTATTATAGCCTCTCTCTCTGTTTACTAATGTTTCTCCTTCACTGGCAAATACCCTTTGCTTACCATAACATATCAATTCCCACCTCCTTCAACTATGAATCATCTCGCTTAATTGAGAGACCAGAGAATAATGTTATATGCATAGTATAACAGGCGGTACCATATTTTTACAAATCGTTAAATAGTAAATGTCCTGCCTAATCGTTTAAAACGTTTAGGAACAGTATTCTATTTACCTCTATTTTCTAATGCTTCATTGCGTCTTTTCTAATGATTTTCAATGTCCTTTTTCAGAAAGATGAAGAGAGGTGTAAGACAGCTACATTAAAAAGAGATTCAAGCGAATTGGCGAATTTACCCAAAATCGAGTCACCACTTAAAGATGATAGGTCACTTATTATTACAAATACATAATCATGCATAACCTGTATTCTTCATGCATAATGCCAGTACTAATCTTTAGCTTGCACGCCCCAATACAACCTGTATTCTTTATGCATAATGCGAGTACTAATCTTTAGCTTGCACTACCCAATGCAATTTAGCCTTTTGAGGAAAATGCAGCAGATTCATCCCCCTATCTGTAAGAATTACCTAGCACTAAAGTAAACATTGCATTGCTTCTACGAAAGGGGGGCTATGTTGACGTGGAGGAGCATGAGCCTGATATCAACATTTGAGACTGGTGTCATGATGTCATCATCATGGGATTGCTGTTTGATGATCACGCAGCTAGTAGGTTGCTGCGAAGGATCATACATTGGCTTTATAAGCTCAGCAATTTTGCCAGATTTTCTTTTCTCTTATCTACTCAAACGTAATTGACTTGTCTGAAGTTACATCATAATAGTAAACAACGACCCTTAAATATAATAATAAAAGAATAGAATACAATAAACGAAATATCAACGCTTGGAGGTTCCAATTTTACGGAATCAAATTACTAATAGTAAAAATGCAAATTGCTACACAGGATCAACACTTCAGTATTGTTACTATAATCCATGTGTTGTCTTATTGATGTTAAATGTAAAAAGAAAGTAAAAACTACTAGAATCTTGTAAAATTATAATAGATTTAATTGTGGTACACGTATAAAAATTGTTTTAACATCTTATGCTAATGGTTTAAAATTAAAACGCCTAAAGCATCCAGTTAGTTTATTTATCTAAAACCCAAAATATGAAGAAAAAACAAAACATGTTTCCCTATAAGGTGTTTTTTATAAACACCTTTTAGTTAAGCTTTTGGTATGATAATAAGCAGATCATTATCAATATTTTTGTTTTTTACAGGCTAAGTCCAGAACCTACTATAGAACCGAACCCCGATGAGCACCATGATGTTCAAATCATGCCAAAACCACCGTCATCGAAATCTGATCATCCTGTGCGGCGTTCACCAATGATAAGAAGGCATACGCCAGAAGTTAACATATCTGCAGATTTGCAAACGGAATCAAAGTATGTGGTTTCTGTTTATCGTAGTCTTTCTTTTGCGAAACAATCTGCCTTTATCAATACGTGTTGCATTCTTTTGGGAAATCCTATTCTTTTTGACTTCCAGCTTCATCTGATTATACATTCAGGTGTTTATGAATGAATCTACTCTGGCCCAAATTTATCACAGTTTATTTAGTTCTAGCCTAATTTTAGTTACCCGTCTCTATGTTATGGCTATGGGGTAGTCATGGTACTCTGCGCCTCATGGCATCGTTCTTGCAGTGTTAGTAAAGTAGCTTGTCTGTACTGTCCTAGGTTATTTTCGTTATTGTAAATTTTTTATATAGGATGTAAAACAATGCCTGCTTAGAAAGTTTTATAGACAAGGCTGGCGTGTTTAGAGCCACGTTGGTAACCTTCTAAGATACGATTTAATTGTTCTGACGCATGTACATGCAGCTGGATGCCCTTACCTTAGAATATACTTTGTGCGTCCAGCAGAAAAGCAACCGAGGCATGAATGACAGTTGCCAAACGAACATCACGCCAAAATTAACCAACTTTGAACGTCTTCAATTAATATGATTCATTTCTAGTGTTCCTGATGTATCAGAAAAAGGCGATGCCCATTCAAACCAGAAACCAATATGGTTGCCAGGTATGTATATAAAAACTACCCAGTAATTTCCTTACCAAATACATATAAAAATGTGATTTCCCGTAGTTGGATAACAACTCTCTACGCTAAGAACATTGGATTGGCCATGAGGTGTAACTGTAATCTTGCAATTTATACTTGGTACGTGCAGTGTAGCCGAAACTTGGCTTACTAATAATCTGCGACAGGCGAATAGTTTAAACATTGATAGGAGCCTGCTGCCAACATGCTACAAACCCGCCGCTTTTTAAAACGGGAATTTTACCTTCAATATATGGTTACATGAACTTGACAAAATCGTATATGTTTTCTGAAAAGCGGGAAAAATTGAGTTCAAGGTTGGCTCTTTTATAGCGGTTTTCTTTCACTTGCCAGGTTTTTGTGGTCAAAATATCAGCCATAATCATTGGTCTTTGAGGCTGATTTTGCCTGTAAATTGAATGTGTAGAATACTAGAGTTAAAAGGATTGGAACCGCCCTGATATGCCACAGCTTGATAAAGATCTTTAACGTACTACTTTGCATTTAGGGCTAGAGAGAACTGAGTATGGCATGTACGCGCAAAATGCTACTATGCACTGTTGTGTCACATTAAGTCTGAAACTTCAGAGATAATGAGTGCTTATAACATGCTAACGATTGCGTTTGATTTCTTGTAGGAGATTCAGCTCCTTTGAAGGATGACCATCAATTTTCGATGCCACTAAGTGTCAATAATGACAATGCTCCTTCATCGAAGCCGCGATCAAGACCAAGCAGTGGTCGAAGGGCTGAAACAAGGACGCCTGATGAGGATGGTAGATCTCCTTCGCATCGCACAGCATCTGCTGGACGGAGGAAAGGCAAGCAAGTTAAGAAAGATGATGAAACAATAGATGATAGTATAAAGTGCGTTGTTTTCTTTGTATAGTAGAAAACCTCCAGGGGTGGCGTGGCCCATCGGTACACAAGGGCCTGGAATTATCGCCCTTCTTCAGACCGTTGTCCCATGTATTACAACTGTTAAAACATTGACTATGTGCCTATAAATTCTTAATAGAGTTTAAGTTTTCATTGATATAGGCACATGATAAACCCCCCTTTTCTTACAAAAAGTAAATATTTCATTATTTTCTAGTTCTTTAGTGGAACGTTTTTCCGTCAAAACAGGTTATTTTCTCAGAATAAATTTCCCATGGTAAGCATGCATGAACTAGAACCTTCTTTCAAGCACGCTGTCTTGTTAACCCTTTCGCGCCCGGATTTATTTTCAGTTAACTGTTAAAACCCCAATAATTCTACGCTTTTCAGGGGGTAGCATAGTCAATTAACTTAGGCGAAAGCGTAAGCTATTATAGAAAACTGCCATCAGAATATTTACAATATTTTGTACTTAACCCCCTGAAAAATTGTCTTTTCCGGTGTTTGTCATTGGGCCATATGGCCCTTCCAGGGGTGAAAGGGTTAAGGTAGTCACTTCAAATTTATACGAGAACCTATGATAGCTAGTACAGGCTTGAAACATGGCTCACATGTGCTGTTACTTCCGACGTGCCAGTTCCAAAATTTCCTGCTTACTGTGCCATTACGTTGATAATACTTGTCTTCTTTTTCAGAAACGAAGAAGATATTCTTGATCAGCACTCCAAGAAAAGGGTAATCTTTAGATTCACGAAACATAATGCAATTAATGCTATTTTGTTATAATCGTCATGTTATACAAGAATTTTCATCACAAACAGAGGGCCTAAGGAAAACAAGAGCATTCAGATTAACCCTAATGAACATCAAGGCACTTTGGAAAGGGGAAGGGGGGGGGTTATTGGACCGTGGGAACATTGGCCCTTATCACCATGGGCCCCAGAAGCTATTTTGGCGACCAGAAGGGAAATTTCAAAATCCGAGAATTGCACAAAGAGAAAAAGAATGTCGAGCTCAGTTAAGGCAACTGTACTTGTACATGCTCAAATAGTTTGCATGAAAGCTGATTTGCTAGTTTTTAAGGACAGAAAATATTTTCTATTGTAACTGCAATCCCAGTAAAAAAAATGTTTATTCCACCTCTAGTGGCCTCATTTGTGTAGTAGTTAAGGCTAGCCATCTAACCATCGCCTGTTCAAATCATTGGCCTTACCATTTATGTGGATAGCACCCTTGGGCAAGGTGTCAACAGAAGATTGTGCTTCTCTATACCAAGAAGAATAATTAGGTACCTTGTCCGTAATTATGAGCGCTGTCTGTATGCGATTTCTTATAGCGACCATTGAAAGTCAATAGAATCGCCTCGTAACAGACTATAAACCACAACTTTCAACTTTGAACCCCCTGCAGTATTAATTGTTGCAATTGTATATTTTCAAGAAACCATCGAGTGGCAGGAGGTCCAAACTTGACAGCGATCGTCCAGATTTGGAGAAAGCAACTGAGGAATATTCAGAAAGGAAAAAATACCGTGAAATTGTAGATAAAGAGCTGGAACAGTCATTGAATTCGATAAATAAATTTGAACATTCTCATCTTGGTAGAATAACATCAAACCTTGACCTTGAAA
>OZ025191.1:2641673-2679173 GCA_964019065.1 Catostylus mosaicus
GAGCCAGTGGCATAGCCAGGGCTTTTTTTGCGTAGCCTCAGCAATTCTGGCGTAATCTCAGCAATATCTTGTTTTGAAACCAGCCTTTGAAATAGATTCAAGCCTGGTTCAATCAAAATTGATAACTGTTCCTTGAATGTCTCCAGACTGGCATGGCAAGATCCTTCCCAGGGAATTAACTTGCTTTATTCGGTTGGTCTTGTTTTCATTCTCTACGTTATCGTTAACAAATCGTCAAGAGATACGGGAATAATAAGAATTAATTGGGGATTTATTGGAAGAAATACAAGTAAGATTAGAAAGAACCGGACTTGTTTCGGCTGACTTGAAATTGACAATTTGGGTCAGGCACCTCCTTATGGGTTCTTATTGATAGCCAAGGACATAGGATTTATTTGATAGATTCAAGAGTACATATACCAAAGAACACAATTGCTTCAAGCCCATAGTAACAGAAGTAATGCTAAGCAGACGAAAAATAAAAAAGGACACATTGTAATGCTTGCTTCAAATCATGTAGAAATAGTAAGAAAAAGCGTCACAAAAAAAGTTCTGCATTAGCCATTATTGTTAAGCGCCTTCATGCGTCAAAGTTCATCCACTACAACGTCTTCTGTATACGCGGCGTCTGATTGGAAGCCTTCTCCTGTATGCGCGGCGTCTGAATACGCGGCGTCTGATTGGGAACCTTCTCCTGTAAACGCGGCGTCTGAATACGCGGCGTCTGATTGGAAGCCTTCTCCTGTAAACACGGCGTCTGAATACGCGGCGTCTGATTGGAAACCTTCTCCTGTAAACACGGCGTCTGAATACGCGGCGTCTGATTGGAAACCTTCTTCTGAATACTCGGCGTCTGAATACGCGGCGTCTGATTGGGAACCTTCTCCTGTAAACGCGGCGTCTGAATACGCGGCGTCTGATTGGAAACCTTCTCCTGTAAACACGGCGTCTGAATACGCGGCGTCTGATTGGAAACCTTCTTCTGAATACTCGGCGTCTGAATACGCGGCGTCTGATTGGAAGCCTTCTCCTGTAAACACGGCGTCTGAATACGCGGCGTCTGATTGGAAGCCTTCTCCTGTAAACACGGCGTCTGAATACGCGGCGTCTGATTGGAAACCTTCTTCTGAATACTCGGCGTCTGAATACGCGGCGTCTGATTGGGAATCTTCTTCTTCTGAATACGCGGCGTCTGAATACGCGGCGTCTGAATACGCGGCGACGCCTTCGTCCCCAAAGTGGATCTGAGATGAAAGTATGGTGAGATTAGATCTTTAGATTAAGTTGGCTTGATGCTAATTGCTTAAGCATCCTCCAAGGGAAAAATTTGTGTTGTGCGCAGAAAAGCATGAATCGATCTCCAAGTTTGGGGATAACAGATCATGGAAAAATGATGTATATCTCCTATGTATATGTTGTGTACTGTGGTTTTTTATGTTAGACTGTTAGAGCCCAGATTCATAATCAGAACCAATGAGAGGCCTGGGCACACCTTCTATTGTTATAATAGAAAACACGTGATGGGCAGGGGCAGTTGTTAGCGTGGCCATTCAAAGTCGATTCAATGTAAATAGTTTGTGCTTATATTTCATACTTATTATTCATATTATTCAAAACATGCTGTTATTGCATTGAGACTCTCAAGAATACAAAAGCATCCTTTACAGATGTCCCATTCTAAGCTTTATAAATCAGCACCCTTAACATCTTACACTACTGCTAGAGTTTGTTAAAATGACTAAAAATCGAACGTCATGGGTTTTCTATTTTTGCAAGAGTTGAAAGGAAAGTATTTCTGCAAAGCTAATTTGAATTAGATAACAATTCTAAACCGCTTTTACGTCTGTCTTCTTGCAAATGATATCAAATATAGTATCGATACAATAGTATCTTGTGGAAGCAGGTTTTTTTAAAACATACGGTCAAATACTGGACTGGAATTTCAAAAAAAATAATTTACCTTTCTGACCAGCACTGGAATCTTCTACCTCGGCATTTTCGCCATCTTTGTTTTCAGCATCGTCCATTTGATTTTCGTCGGCAGCCGCAGTCGAATCGTCCTCGTAGTTTTCGTCGGCGTTTGCCTCCCCTTCGTCTGATTCGTTTTCATTATCATTTTCATCTTGATTTTCACTGCTTGTTTCATCTTCACCGTCTTCCTGATTCTCATCCTCCGAGTTTCCATCGGTCTCATCTTCTGCCTTTTCGTCCTTGCTTTGGTCTTCACTCTCAACTGGGTTTTCGTCCTGAGCAGTACTGACTGCAACAGTCTGTTTTGAATCTTGTTCAGTATTGCTTACTTCAGCTAAAAAAATTTGATGGCGAGAGTTAATGGTTTGGTTCTAAATTGAAACCCTAACTAAAGCCATGTGAAGGCTTCGCACGTGCTCCCAGACCTATTTGGTCGAGAAGACTGTTTGGTCGAGGTACTTCCTTGGTTCATCGATAGTTAGGTCTAACCATAGCCCTGAACTAACTTTACAGGATTACGCCAACGGAAAAATAAAATGCCGCTCTTTAAGTGGTACATTTTGCGAAAACTCGAGGTTTAGGCTATTTCTAACTACGCAAAAATAGACACAAGAGAGAACAGAATAGGAAAAAGTCCAGCTAAGAAATGCGATTTAATACGGAACACATTTGCTTCATTTTCTAGAAAGTGTATGAAATGTACCTTTTTCATTTTCGGCTGCAGCCTGTATACAGGCAATGGCACCAAGGCCCACTAACAGAATAAGAAGCTTGAACTGCATGTTTGTGGACGCTACCCTGGAAACAGACGGAAACAAACATTTTAAAAACAAAAAAGTGCAAGAAATATATATTTAATATACATTGTATTTACATCTTTTGACCATATGCGAGTTGTTCTTTAAATGGTCGTCCTTCGAGCTGGTTGACACAAGTTACACAAGCCGAGCGAAAAAGTGCCGATACAGCAAAATCAGCCTGCGCTCTTTCAACGAAAGATGACTTACCTTTCTCCACGCCGCTATGCCCGCTTCTGAATCCAGTTCAATGATTCGCAGGTTTTTAAACGTATTCTGAGCCCATTGGAATGAGGAATTACGCAGACACTTTGAAAGGTCACAGGGGGAGTATTGACAAAAGGTGCATTCAATTACACCCACTTAACTGTCGAATGGATAAACACATTAATGCATCTCTTTACATTGAAAGAAGGGGATATTTTGCATATCGTTTTGTTCCATTCGCAGAACTTATTTTTATTGATTTGTTTGCTTTGTTCTCCACAGAGAACGAGCAAATATGTTTTGATGTAACCTAGGTAAACAAATCTGGTAAACAACCCGCACACAGACATCCAAAGCAGAAAGGCTTCCTTGTCAACTTGTTAATTTCCCCCGTTCAATGCGATGTTCATGCGATCAAAAAACACAAAAAGTGGCCTGTCGGAACAATCAGCTACGAGCTCTCCTGTCTCAAATAGGTGTGGACTACAAGCTCCACCGATTTGTTTGATACGAGATTCCGGAATCACCCCAGTTCTCAAACAGCATGGATTTATTTAATTCAGCTGTTTTTCTACATTATGAGAAGTAATTTTGAAAGCAAAAAATGATTGTACGCTTTGCTAGGTTGGAAAAACTTAGTGCACAACTTTCTCAACTCTGAGTAGCCGCGAAATGTTTTATTAGAAACCTGTTGATCCACTTCTATATGTTTGTATATGTTTGTTTCTGAAAATGACGATGCGGCCTGTTTACTTCATTTCGCTTCCTTTTCATTTTCCATGGCCTTGTCCCATTCCCATGATCGTGAGATATCTCTCATCTTGAACATTGTATTTATCTTTTTCAACACCATGATTTAATCGTTAATTTTCAGTAACCTTTTTGTAAGGAAATGTTTTTATTTTGTAATGAAAGGATTTTGTCAAATGTATTATCAGTTATGATATTTTCAATAACAAGTTTTCTTTCAAACTAGGAAATAGTGGCTGAAAGCAAATCAAAACTGCCTACTTTCTCACGTTCCTCTGTACTAAACTGAGTACTTAACTTTATTAAATTTTGAATAAGCGAGTACAACTGCAGTGGCGGATCTAGAAATTTAGAGGGGAGGGGGTTCCAGATTTAGATATTCTTCAATAGTGTGGTGAAGAGTTTGGGGAAAGACCGTAGGTTGTGGACTGTGGCAGGGGCGGACTTTCACCCTTGCTATGGCTAAGCAAGGGCCCATAGGGCGTGGCCAGACCGTAGTTGGGTGTGGCCAATTTAAAAAAACCAAAGTACAGTGTTATTATAATAGGTGATATGATGTTTCAATTAATCAATCCGTTCGTTAAGGAGGAAATATTGCAAAACTAACTTTGTTGAAGGCTTGAATCGGTTGACAAGATCTCTAGTTTGTCTATTCAAGTTCAACCAGTTGTGTATGATTCATCAAATCTGCATGATCGTCTTCAAGAGTACGTAAATTAAAATCAAACGATCAACAATTTATTTGACAGTTTGGAACCACTTTCGAATTTGACTTCTTGATTGGTTTGAAAGATTCTTCATTCAGTAGATGACCATTCTTCGTGTTTCCAGGCGAGGCTAGCTTAGGGTTGACCGCAATATTTTTTTTCGATACCTCTCACTGGAAATGTCTGTACAACTTAATGTCATCACATATTTATGCAGCGCTTGTACGAGACTCGCCGCTTTTACCAAGAAAATTCTATAACTCCTTCTAACTAGATTTGTCTGAAATAAGGTGTTAATTGTCTGTAAGTAAGAGGAAGAGTTGCTCATTGGCATAATAAGGGCAAGATCAGGTCGAAGCCAGCCTGTCCCCTGTAATTATGCTTGGTGCAAGAATGCTCGAAATATCTACATAGACGAATTTGTTAGGGATTGGTTTGAAATATTCTGCGCGGATTTTTAATGCCGAGTCGTTGTGCCAGGTAAAGCGGTCTTTATCTAGGTATGTCCTGCAATTTTACGCCACATGGAGTAAAAGTTTCGGACAAAAACAGAACGAGCAGTCTGAAGATAGAGCAAATTTACATTAGGTGAAGTCACTGCGAGAAGCGATGGAGTTTTTTAGGTATTGGATTGTAAAACTGTAGACATCCTTTGCCATGTGACTTTTTACCATGTAATTTTGATAGCTATTTGTCAAACAAGGATAAAATAATAGAGTATTGTGATGCCAAGTTGTTTTGTTGACGTGGCTGGTCTTTTTCCATAGAGAGTTTATGTGACCCCTTTTTGCTACACTATCTATAAATTCTTCTACATAACAACACAGTCTTACAGAAACTTTGGTTAGTAGTGGCTGATTTTTACTTTTAGCTACGCTATAGTTTGCTTTTAAATCACTTTTGAATCATTTTATGAAATGTGAACAATATGAACGGAGCGTACAACCGAAGAAAGTTCCCTTTCCTTTGGGTCCCCACCAGCTTTCATTAAAGATTTTCTCCGAAGTCTTTTTGTTGAGTCGATTTCTGCTGTATACTTCTGCACTTCGTGTTGTTATTACTAAATATCATTTCGCATACGCATACACCTGAGACTGTGCAGAAAAACTCGAGTTTTGATGTTATTCGATTTCTGTTATTCTTTTATCTGAGCCGTCGAAGTTCGTAACATAGATCAATTAACCCTAACTAGACGGCAATTGTCTTCTTGTTACTTTTTATATCGTCGATCAAGTTTATTGCATAGTTTTCCTTGACAAGATTTTCAATAACTGCGCGTGAAGAGGTAGGTGTTCGTTAACTGCTCTCAGAGACATTTGGTATGACAGACAATGTTTCGAATTGGCTTGCAGAGCTTATGCATATAAAACAACTGTTTGTCTCTCTGAGTCTTAAAATACTATCCAAAATAAAAATAAGATGGCAAAGGGGGAGTTTCTGGAAACCAGGAAATCCCCCTAAATCCGCCGCTGAACTGTCTCTTTTGTTCCACTGTCTTAAAATAAGGCCTATTCTTTCTGTTTAGCCCAAAACTTTTCACAACAACAACCTGTGTCAAGAGACCTTTCTAAAGTGTTGATAGCAGCAAGCTGGTGGTTTGTTGCTAGGTGTAGCTCTCTTACCTAATTTCTCTAAGGGGCACATTATGGCCTTTAGGGGCCTGATTATATGCGAAATATCTTAGGTCACAGAAATGAAAAGTACTGAGCCTCCCATAATAGTCGTAAAAAGGCTTATGAAATTAAATGATGACAAACTCCTTGCTGATGATCATTCCCTAGGTATGCGACGTAATTTCCTACATGAATTTATGCAATGATAAGATAGCATTGTCTTCTAACAGCTCCTGACGACATTTGAAATGTGGGAGGGGGGCAAGCTTTGGCGGGAAATGTTTTCAACGCCACATTTAAGTACATGATGCTATTCTTTATGTTAAATTCAGAAACCCACGCTGTACCTGGTGGGGTCACCTCTCTGTTTTATCTTTAACCATTGTTATGACTTTACTTAGGCCCGTTTTCCATTACAGCACAATCTAATTTGCTTTACGATTTTTCTAGAAAAAATCTAGGGAGTGCCATAAGTTATTTCTTGCTTTAGCTATAACAATTTTCTTTTCCTAGTCGCTGCTGATACCTTTTTGTGTACTGAACCATCTTGAGGAAAATCTAGGGGTTTTAAAAAGAAAACCTTATTAAGATGTGTATTAAGATTTTATTGAGATAATAGACACTTTTCCCTAGAGTTTCAAAGACTTAGCTAAAGTAAGGCAAATTTAAGTGGCCCTGCCGGCCAAAAATGCCCCTACGTGTCACACCCCTCATTCCCTGCATTCCAAAGGCGAAGTACATGTTGCTTTACACTTATTTTTGTGATTATGGCACCTCAACGGACCCTTGAGAACTTAGTTGTTTACTTTATTTGCTGCGTAAACAAGGTGAAAGTCTTCCTTTTGGTCCTTAGCGTGGGCTTATAACAATAGGCGCTCTTATCCGTGAATATACGTAAATGTATCAACTATAATTATATTCTAATTAAGCTGATACGAAACAAAACTTGATCCTCAGATTCCTTATGCCTTACCTCATCCAATTGCAGCAATTGTCCTGTTTCGAAGTGAAATCCTTTTTTTTCATGCTGCAAAGTTTCTTATGAGCTGCTTATTTCTTTACATCAAGGATGGAAGAGTCACGTCTTCTTTAGTGGAATATCCAACATTTGCCGTAGAAGTGTGTGAAATATCCAAAGTCCCGAAGCAATAATTCGCGAACGGGTTGTTTAATTTTAGTAAGGAGCAAGATAAGATAAAAGCAAAAGCAAATTCGTCATTAGTAAAAGAAGGATCACCCCAGGAAGAAGCAGAGCAACCCAAAAAAAAACAAAGAAAAACCCAAGGACACCCCCAAAATTTACAAAATAAGTCAACTTATTATAGATTTTTGATTAGGAACCCACCTGCTTAGAGGGTTTTGGAGCCCACCGATTCCAACTGAATTTCCTCTGTCTAGCCAACATGAACTTAAGCGACCACGCCCAAAGAGACCACGCCCTATTCAAAAGCCCCTTCACTTGAAAATGTGCTCCAGCGTCCCTGGTCTACATGTGTATTTGAAAATTCGAATTTTCCAAACGATTTATGAGAGAAATATTTTTTTTAATTGCAGGGACGACCTCCATCTTTGGTTGACTCCGTTTTCGCATGGGGGAAATCATTTTGTGACGCTCAATTTTGAAGAAACTGTAACTATAGCAATGGTGAGAGTGTGGGTAAGTTTATTCGCCGAGTTAATGAGACTGTGAATGAGGTTGATCGTGATTATCATCATCATCATCATCATCATTAACATCATCATCATCATCATCATCATCATCATCATTATCATCATCATCATCATCATCATCATTATCATTATCATCATCATCATCATCATCATTATCATCATCATCATCATCATCATCATCATCATCATCATCATCATTATCATTACCATTATCATTATCATCATCATTATCATTATCATCATCATCATAATCATGATCTTTGCCGTGATATCGTTGTCACCATCATCATCTCTAGCCATAAACGAAATTACATTTACCAGTTATAAACCCTGCTGCAATTAATGTATTGCATCAGCCAAAGATTCAAAAAGAACATAATTGCTAATTTCCTAATGGATGCCAAAAAATTTCCCTGTCTTTGATAGAATTACAATAAATCAAGAATCCATTCAACAAGAGGCGCCAGATATGTAGAAATTACCCTGGATAATGCAGCAATATTCAAAGGGGAAATTGCAAGGTATGTTGATCACATCTCTTTTCTTTGCGGGAAAAAAACTTTCACTTTTACCGTGATTGAAATCGGATTATTGATCATAAAAGGCAATTGAAAAGATGTATCTGCCCACACTAGTAAAGTGCGTCATTTGTGACTTCAGTATGCATACCTCTGTGTGACTCGAATCACAACAGCGTTAGCACTTCAGGCATTCGAGCAATTAAATCCTGTTTCGATTTTGAAGCAGAGATGCCGTAAACAACCGCAGCATTCAGTTACAAAAGTATTGGATCCCTAGAAAAAAAAAACAGGAATTTGGGCCAAGCCTCCTCCAGCCCCCTCTGTTAATTTTGGACACAAAATGATGTGTACCATGGGTCCTTTAAATAAAGTGCGTTTATTCCCAATCAACAATGAAAAGAATAGAGGGGTCGAAAACTCTGTTCTTTGCCTCGTGGTCCAAAAATTTTTGCAAATGATTGTAGGTCATGCATAACAGTTTTTTTTATCAAAAAGTGCTTCAAGAGTTTGATATTCCAAACTTTTTTTATAAGAATTTATGCTTCTAAAGAACAGTAGGCATGGCATCGTGGCTTCATCTTTATCAAAAGAGGCGCGGTAGTTAGTACTTGCATCGACGTAAATTAAACAAAAAAAAAATAAATTCATGTTGTGGACATTGTAGATTAAACTAGTAATATTGCGTAATGAAAATGATGATTGAGGATAATCGAGTATACCCTCTCGGGGGCGTTACTTGAGTGGGGTTTTTGAGGGGGTTGGCTCACCCTCCCAACTTTGAAATGTCGTTAACTTACATTGCAAGAATAGGCACTGCACAGCAGGCGTTAACTACAAATTGAGGAATTTTTTACAGTTTTAGAAGGGCAAAAGAATGGCTTTTGCAATGTGCTATCACCCTTTCCGACAAGCAGCTTCAGGTGGTGCCGCTTGAGAGGGTACAGCCCTCTCATTTTATCATGCCTCGGGATGCCTTTAAAAGAATCTAAATTTTCTAAAACAATTTACTGGGTACGGCCAATTAGAGAGACCCATTTGGTGGCCTTGTTGTTATGATCTTCCCATGAAACTGAAGTCACAGCTGAAGTCGTGATGCTCCTGCTGCACCCCTTGTTTGGTTCTCATTTCCTGAAGCGATATCGTGTAGTTCAATTTTAATCATTCCATTGTTACTGCCCCAGACGATATTTGAAAGTATAAACCAAAGGATTGCCGGGAGTATTGTTTTATCGTACACAAGTATATCCTGAAAAGACTGCAAAGCTAATAATATCACTAATTCATTTGGTTTGCATTCTTGCGACTATTAGAGAATTAAATTGCTTAAATTTCTAAGCACAGCTTTTAAATGAATCTGTTTTCTACAGGGCAAGTGGGGTGCTTTCAAAGGAATCAGAGCCATATGGAGATGTATGTATTCCCGAATATTATGCTGATTTAATTCATTCAATGTAACTTAATGACACGGCTGGGTTACTTGATTTGCTTTACTGTAGCCACGTCTGTCTGGAAAATGTAGGAAAAGGATATATTATCTCAATGATAATTATGCCAGAAAAATTCGAAAAAGGTTTCCTTTTCAAAAACATTCCTTGCTTTTCTTAAAAAGGGTCATTGCATTAAATCAGCAGCAACTAGGCAGCAAGAAATTGTAATAGGAAAACAAGAAATGGATGATAAAGCTTCCCTTTAGGTTTTCTAGAAATATGGGGTAGCCAATTACACTTTTCTATCAGAGATTATGATAGCTAGGAGTGTTTTATGATCGCAAAAATCAGAGAAAGGCCTTTTCTAAAATTCCTGGACTGGAAAGTCATTGCTACACACCTGGTATAGAACCAAGAAAACGGAAAAACCCAAGTCAATACTGATGTTATTTATATGTCATTCTCTAAGTTTCTGTCAACTATTGATTATGTCTAAATATTTATAACGATTCTAAATATTTGATAATATTTATACCTCTACAGATTTGTCATCAACATTGACGCATCAAAATTAAGATATTTTTTTAAAGTCATCTGGTTTCTAATTAAAATTACATTCCCAAAAGATGGTACTCGATGCATTATAAGATTTCAAGCTTTCAATGCAATCTAGATTTTGATTGGTTTAAGGAACAAAAGGTATTTCATTGTTCCCAGTCTCCAAAGAATGCATCACAATGTGAAACAGGCCAACGTCTGTTCAGAGGCTCGCAATGCATCATGACTTTCCATCCCTAGGTAGACAGGTTTACGTAGAGATTCATGCATTATTGGTGCTCTAAGTTTAATCATTGCCATATGACTATGGTTTCTTGTGATCCAAAGCGGAATAATGCAATTGCATAGTTAAAATTAGCCAACGCAATAATTAGAAAAGTAACCATTTTCTATAGTGTTTCAACACTGCCGCATTTGTTCTACCTTGGGGCCAGTTTGCAGGGTATGGCCGATCTTCACAAGAGTGGGTGCGCCAACAGCACCGAACCTCAGCTGCGGGTGCGCTAAAACCATACAAAAATCGTAAGGTGCGCCGCTACACTGCACAAACATAAAAACATCAAAATCTGAGGAGCGCCCAGGTGCGCTTTCCTAGGCATCTAAAATTATCTTGAGTGCGCGATTGCCATATTCTGCACTCTGGCCTTGGGGCAAGATCGATGGGGACCGAGAAAGAACAAACGGTCTTTGTTCCTTTAACCAACCATCAGCGAGACAGGTTCTCTTTAAGATGGTAAGCTTTAACTAGCTGGGTTATAGTCATAGTCAGTGATTTCTAAAATGGGGGCTCACCAGTGGCACTAATTGTGCAGAGTTTTAAGCCTTGATTCACGCCAGGATTTTGTGTATTAAAACCTAAGCCTCTCAGAGCAATTCAAACATTCATAAGACATTGTTAATACCAGGCTTGTATGACAATTATAAAGCGCATTGTCTAATCAAAATTCTACCATCAATTTTAGATTGTTCTTTTCACAACGGACGAAGATATCTTAGAAGAGGTGGCAAAGCATGATTTTACTTATGAATATGACATCTATGAAGAGGAGGAACAATTAATGCAGTCAATAGAACAGAACAGACCGAAGACAGCAGATGAACGCAACTTGACGGTAATTTCTAATGGTTGTGATGTCCACGATTCTTTCAAGTGACTCTTGATAAAATTTACTAAATATGAAAGATGAATTGCAGCTAATACGTAACATTAACCTAATTAATAATGTTCATCTCACCCTTTTCCTGAAGCAAAAAACTACTTTTAACTTCTCCCTTATCCCGTACTTCCTTACATGTAAGGATAGTTGATGATATCAATAAGAACTAATATCAATGCCATCACAAACAGACAATTTTCTGCATAGGCTGCGAAAAGATGCCATCAGGGCCCATGGTTGAGGATTGCTGATGTATTGGGTGTGTCAACTGAGCAAGCTAAGAAGGCAAAATTAGATGCACGAGTTTGCCAAGTTAATTCAGTACTTACCAGTTCGCCTCTTAGACTTTGAAGAAGTTGTTTGGAGGAGCCTCAAATCTAATGAATATGTATGCAACAACCAATCCACTCAATGTTTCTATCATTTAAAGAAGTGTCTAGGCCGGAAGGCGGAGCAATCTTCTGAGAACTGAGTCACTAGCATGATGCATATAATTATCATTTCATCATCTTCTTTCCTAAATTCCATGTTGTTTTGTTATTGAAGGAAATCCTTGAGAGACCATACACGTGTCCGAAATCAAGAAGTGATGTTCCGATCGTCCAAAATGAAGGTAAGATGCTTTCCTTTGGTTGGCTTTTTTCTTGTCAAGTTTTGTCACACAGCTGAAGGTTTCTCATTTAAAAAGAGATCAAGGTTTTAAGTCTTTTCTCTTACTTTGACTCCAGGGTAAAAAAGTCAATAGTCTTTTAAATGTATTTTCTGAATGCTTAGCAGCAAATGGTAATGTTGAACCTTTCTTCCTTTAGAATTGAATCAAACATTAGTAGACCAATTGCCTCGAACAGATTATGCAGGAAAAGGTATTACTTTTACTTTTTTGCAATTCAAGTATTTAGGCCGAGATGGCCCTTAACTGCTTTCATCTCTACAGCGAATGAAAATTTTTCCCCTTAAAACCCGCAGCAGAAAACAAGGCTAAATATGCAGCAAAAACTACTAAACTACAAAATTGATTAAGGTTAGTCTTAAATGCTACTGGTTTAGTTTAATAAATTGGGTCTTCTGTTTTTGCCTGTTCTGCCGACGGGTATAGGTAACCTTGGTCATGAAAAGACGTTATTCCATGCATTGTTTTGACTTGTTTGCCATACAAAAGTCACCTTTTAACCAACCTACTTAAAGTTGATATAAGACAGACTGACTGACACTGGGCAACAGTCCTGAATAATAAAAGCTGTTGTCTTAATTCCTATGAACAGTCCTTACGAAGGAGGCTCCTTCTCAGGGCCTGAAAATCAACGAAGATGAGGACCTGCCTCAAACGGTATGCTGGTAACTTAAGTGCCGTAAGTCAGTTTGCGTTGTACAGTCTCTTTGGACAGTGTTTGGCATTAATTTTAATTTTTCACCACGACTTATTTATCTGACTTCTAATTTTTCTCTGTATTTTTTTTACAGTAATTCGATTGAATTTCACCCAGACATGGGGAGATCAATACTATCTTGGCCTCACTGGCATTGAAATCCTAGGAGAAAATTTCGAACCTATCCCAATCGATTTTAGCTGGATGGACGTAAGAGTTATTTTGTTAAATATTTTTTAATTAATCTTTTTGCATTTTTTTTAAAAATACCTGGAATTTTTGTCGATTTGCACTAGAGTTTCTGCTCTGC
This sequence comes from Catostylus mosaicus, assembly GCA_964019065.1. Taxonomy (NCBI): domain Eukaryota; kingdom Metazoa; phylum Cnidaria; class Scyphozoa; order Rhizostomeae; family Catostylidae; genus Catostylus; species Catostylus mosaicus. The sequence continues at coordinate 2,654,730 of OZ025191.1, forward strand.
AAAAACATTACGTTTTAGCTTAGCTGGTCTTGTACGCCAGTTGTTCTGGGTTGTGACTACATATTGAAAGGCAAGGGTCAGCATTAAAGTTATGCCAACTGTGATAGACTATGAAGTACTTAGCCCTGATACGTTCTTTGCCGAGTGACCAGATTATCATAAGTTATTTTAAGAAGCTTTTTATCAAGATTTTTTATGTGAATCAACCGTGTAAGAAGCAACGAGGTGACCGTTTTCTCTTAGATTCATTCAGTTTTTTTTTACTGATACCCCATCGATGCAGCCTTTTTATGGTATATTCGTTTGTGCTACATGTAACTGCTCTTGTTTTTAGCAGCTGTATATAATCTTTTTTATTAAAAAGTGACTTCATTCTTCAGTTTTTCTTATTGACTAGGGTAATGTCTATGACATTTAGTGGTATGTCTTGAAGTCAATAATAAGTATGTCTCATGTCAGTTTGAAAATCTTTTCAAATAGACATGATCTTAGTTCTCTAATACAATTTCTAAATTACTAGGCATGCCCACGCGACCTTAACGAACTAGAAGATTACGATGATGATGACAGAACTCTCGATAAGTAAGTCTATTAAATTGCTGAAAGTTACTTCAAATCATTTATAACGACAAAACATTTAGTCCAGTTAAATTCATTGCATTTCATAATTTTTATTCAGGTCGATATATCCAACTTATTTGCAGAATTGATATACAAACAGTCCTGTTTAATACGATAAAACTAAAAGCTTAAAAATATTTGAAATAAGCAAGATATGAATGTTAGTAAAATATAAATACCATAGTAAAGAAGGAGGCCGGGCAGTGTTCAAAGTTATGTATTTTTCAATGAAATTTTCGGTAATCGTCTTAATAATCTAGGTGCATTTTCTTGTCCTCCTTTTACGAATTTGCATGCACACTACTTACATTACTATAACTACTTTGAAATCAATATTTTTTGAATACCAAAAGAAGAAAAATGATCATGAGTGCCCGAAGCTATGTCATTGATATAGAAAACTATTTCTTCAATTTTGTATAAAATAGACATACCTATTGCAGGATTAAAAGAATAAAACAAAATAATAATAAATAAAGGTTGAAAAACAACTCCTTTGACTAAAATTTAGAGGATTCAGTGTTTATATGAGGCATGGCAGAAGTTTTACGTTATCTTCATCAAACCAACATGTATGGCGAGTAAACTCGAGATTGAGCTTAAATTTTCTTGTACTGACGTCATCAGTAAAGTTTTCCTTACCATGCAGTAAACATCTTATTAGAGTATTATTTGTAATGCTAAAGTATTAGGATTAACAAGGGATGATATTATGTTACACCATGTGAGCATGATTAACTACCTCAGACAAATGAGGAGATATTCCATAACTCAATACATTCAACTCAGCCAGCCCCCCGTTCAATCTCCAAAAATAATGTTGACTTTTCCAATACCCAACAACATGCAAAAGCACGCAACAACCTACAAAAATGTATACTTCAAGGCCTTCGACGACGGTGGGGGGGGGGCATGGGGGCCTTGGCCCCCACTTTCTTGCAAATTCTGCCTTTAAAAGACAGCCATTATCCTTTGCTGTGGTAATTTTTTGGCATCGAAGTTTGCCCCTCCTCCACTTTTTTGGTCTCGTCGGAGGCTCTGTACTTGTACTATCTACTATTGTCAAAGGTCAGACTTCTTTGACCGGAGCCAAAAGTCTCCATTATTTTCGGCATTAAAAAATTTATCTCCATCTTTATAGATTAATCGACGGTGAAAATGTAACAAACTCTGATGAGCATATGTGGCTGATACCGTTTGCAGAAGGAGAGGATCACACTGTTACTTTCGCCTTCCCAGAGAAAAAATTTTTTACTGGAATCCGTGTGTGGAACTATAATAAAAGTACAGAAGATACGTATAGAGGGGTATGTTTAGTTGGCATTATCACATTTAGTATGTGACAGTACATTTTAGAATCGCAATAATGTTGCCCGCGTGTTCCAAAATTTGATATCAGACCCATTTCCGAACTCGGTCGCTGTTTTAAGATCCCTTTTCGGAAATCTGTCGCTCTCTTTCGATCCCTTTTCGGAAATCAGGTTTGGTCAGAGCTTCTAGAATAATTATCTATGGTTGCCGTTAAACCCTGATTCTCATTTGGTAATGAATTATAAAAATGCATGCGATTAGTTTTTCATGAAAATCTTGATCAGTTTTGGTCTTTTAAAGAAGCTGAGCCTCTATTACTGATCAATGATCAAATGAATGGATTAAAGTATCAATGAATGAATCAATGATTAAATGATTGAAAGTTTGAATGTTTTAATTGTTAGTTTATTTGATCATTGACTGGTTGATTGATTGATTGATAAATTAACTGATTAAGTGATTGAAGGATTGATATATTTATTGACCAGATGTATCTATGAACTCCGTTTACCACTTGAAGAGGGGGGGCGTGAAGGCTTTTCATAGTTTTGTTACATGGACACACATAGCCGTGATGGAGCGCTGTGTTTGATTTGATCGATTCGAAGCTATTAGAATTATCATATATTTTATTTTTCGCAGGCCCGTTTCATGCAATTATTTATTGACGACGTAGAGATATTTCCAGAGCATGGATTCTTTCTTAGAAAAGGTTTGTTAAATGAAATATACAAAGATACTGAGAACTGTAAACAATTGGATGTCAGCTTTATTGCCTAGCCTAACGACTATGATCTCATATTTGATCTTGTTTTTTAACACTGATAAGGAATTCAGATGCAGTTTGATTCTTAGTTTGTTCTTAAACTGTGAGCAGCATCCAGATTAATGGTCTAATGAGCGTTTTGCATAATTTACGCTTGAAAGTTTGAAAGTGACTGTTATTAGCTAGAGGCTATTTTACCTATTTTACTATTTTACCGATTTTACACTCTCCTCGTTCGCTTTGCACATTCGCATATAGCAGCTACGTAAGGCGCTCGTAGCTACCGACCAGGTACCCATTTATACTCCTAGGAACAACATTGTGTTAACGCCTTGCCCAAGGGTTCTATCCTTATAAATCGTAAGGACGAGTATTAGAACCAGCAACGTTTAGATCATCAGTCCTAAACCCTAACCACTACACCCATTGTGAAATGTTGCTGTCTTCAATGTCATTATAATTTCATTTTCTTGGCTTAGGTCCTGGTCATTGTCACTTTGACTTTGCTCAAGATATTTTATTCAGTCAAGAGGAGGAACTACGTGAAAGGAAAGAAAAAGCAAGGTATTGCCCTAAACACGTCTCCTGTTGGTGTTTGTAAATCTGTATCTTTATCTGGTATTTTCTATTCCTCTCTGCTCCACTGGGGCGGCTATGTTTTATAGGATTGGTAGTCCTCGCTTTGTCCCAAATGTTGTCTTCTCTCTCAAAAGCTATACAAGTTGACAATGAAGATGATGTGTTTATTTATAAAAGCAAATATAAAGATACTTTTTCACTTAGCATATTTAAATATGTATTTTTGTGTTAACGATACTTCGTCTTGTTTCTAATTGGTTTGCGTTGGTTAGTATCAACATATACCGGGAATATTTCGGTCCGGCAAACGGCCTATAACAGCAAAAACGTCTGTAGTAACCATTAGTACTAGTATTAGCCTACTGTATTTTAGTATTTATGTGTCTAACTTTGGTTCTAGGAAAGCAAACAGAGGCAGTCAAGACTGTGAGAATGTCCTTCTTCCAACTGGATGTATCCTTAAGAGATAGCATTTAACGTTTATTTTGCTCCTTAATGTGGACCCTTGTTTATGAAAGAAGCATGCAAGATAGAATTTACAGCGTGCACTGTGTATGATAAATAGTATTTGTATCTTGACCACCCGGCAAATATCTCATGTTGTATTGCAAAAAATCATGTTCGATTGATCGGAGACTTGTCAATACTCTTGCATTTTAATGTCAGTGTTATGATATTCTTGTATTTCCTTAACGGATAAAGTCGTATTCCAAATCAGGTTGCTGTCCACGTGGGGAGATCCATACTACGTTGGTCTGAATGGTATTGAGTTTTACGATGAGCATGGTGTCAAGATTCCATTGGACGAAAACAGTATCCTTTCGTAATTTTTAATTTTTTTTTTCATTGATTAATTATTAAGATAATGCAACTCTAGAACTCTTTTTAAAAAAGCAGACTAGTGAATAAAGATCAGCATATTCACAGGGTGTTCCTGTGAGTTTGGGCACAAAGCCCTTGCTTTAGGTTCTGTATGCAAAAATAGACAAAGGTTCTAGCTCAACAAAGATATTCACTTGATCAAGATCACTCGTAATACACGTGTCATAAAAACATAACATTCCTGTTCCGCTTTTTGTTGTCTTCGCTGTTCTTGACTCTCCAATGAGGTTAATCGCATATTTGTAATACAATATTATTGTAATAAAAAAAGGAAAAGGTCTAGTTCTTGTGTTTTGGACAGCTCTTCAGCTGGTCGTCTCCTATATGCTCAATACACTCTAATTAATAACTTCTAGTTCTCTTTATGAATTTGAATTGACATAATGATAGACAAGTGCAACATGTGACACAGCCAGAAAAACTAAGGTATTATCAATGTTAAATTAACAAGAACATTCCGGGTCAATTCTAAGATTCATCTTCAGCATATACAACATATATATAGAATGAAAATTAATTAATGAAATTATATTTAAGTCTTTGCTCTCAGAGCTCGGAAAATATATTTTTCTCTGTTGGGACAGACTGTTGAGTTGGTCACTTTACTTTTGATACAGTTATTTTAGCTGCACGTTCCTGCAACCAGTTCAAATACAATGTAGGGAGGGGCTACTTTTAGGCTTTGAGGTGAAAGCACGAAGTAAATTTTAAGCGTGTTTGTAACCCAAGATGATAATTCAAGAATCATTTTATTAGCGATTTCATTAGCGTATATCAATCTAGAAAGAATTTGCCTTTGGAATTTTTATCGTACTCTGGCAAGCTTGAAACACAAATCCATTTCTTGTGATTTTTCGTGTTAAAAATTCTTTAGTAGCCACGGAATTAAGGAATACATTCCTGTCACACGGTTGCTGGCTGGAGGAAGGTCCACGAAAAACAAGAGAAACTTTCATGACAGTCCTAAGCCATGGCTTTTTTTTTGGTTTTGTGAGGAAGGTTTCCCTTTGGGTGTGTTTTGTCTCTGGATGAGGGTAACAACTTTTCTGGACTTCCTCCTCATGTGTTACGGGTAGCTAGCGCACAATATTCTTATACCCTTAATAACTACTAGATATCACTGCTTATCCGCACAGTGTTAACGTATTAGATGGAGTAGAAAACGATGCAAGAACACCAGATAAGTTAGTTGATGGTTGTAATGACACTTATGATGCTTCACATATGTGGCTTGCACCTGTTTTCCCTGGCGTTGTAAGTGATTTACTGTTTTTTTCCTCACCAATCTTTTTACTAGCTATATAACTTGTATTGGCAATCTACAAGCCCTACCAACAGTCTTGTCTGCTTCTGCAGCTCACTTCTCCCTTTTCCTTCAAATTACTGTTGCATATACCGCGTTTCATGGCAACCAATTGACCGAAATAAAATGTAAACAAAAGTTAAGGTAATACCCTTTGCATTCAACACTTTTTAATTGTAGAAGGGGCTGATACAACTTTATTAGACCGGAAATAACAAAAGCAATAAGTTAAGTGTGACTTTTCATAGGTATTCCAACGATATTTGGCAAGAGTTGAAGTTCTGATTAAGTGTCATAGTCCTTCTAAGCAAACCTACTAGCAGACTCTCAGGAAACTCTTTAGTCAGTCTATCTTTCTGGGTTTTAAAAATTATTGCTTCAGAAATTTATTTAAAACATGGCAGTCTAGATTCTTCCCAGCATTGACTGGCTGAAGACATAGCATCTTATAAATATTAGATGCTGTCGATTTACTTGAAAAGTTATAGCTGATTTTATTGAAGAAATGTGTTTTTCATATTGTCCACAGAGCTGTTGAGTACTTTAAAATCTTATGGAGACGTGTGCCTTTCTTTGCACAAGACGAATTTTTTGGAAGTCACTTAATGACGTTCTACTGTAAAACGACATTGTTTGGCAGTTTTAATGCACTTTCATGAGGTGCTAATTAGATTTTTACTTGATAATGAATGGATAAAACTATATTGAAGGTGTTTGGCTGTTTCATCACCAATTCTTTTTTGCAGGTAAATGTCATCTACGTGGTGTTCGATTCTCCAATTTCTCTTTCCATGATAAAAATTTGGAATTACAGTAAAGCGGGTGCAAGAGGAGTTAGACAATTTACAGTGCGTTGATTATTTATATTTTGTAAATTTTGCATTCGCACGGGGAGTGGATATCTCAAGGGATAAAGGTGATAGGGACGTGCTATTTTAAGAAGAAAATCGAGGCTATTTAAAAAAATGGCACCCATAATTCCGTGTCATTGACAAAAAAAGTGCAGTCCAAAATTAAAAAAGGCCATAAAGATGCTAGATTCATCACATTGTTTCAAGTACATACATATGATGATTCCAAATTTCCTCTTTTCTCAAAATTTACACCCATATTTCCGTGTACACTCCCACTTTGCTGAAATTGCATACCCATAATTCCGTACTTCAAAGAGGTACCCCTAAAAATGGCACGTCCCTGCTACCATATACTTGTTATGATACCCCCCCCCCCCACCCTGAGTGCATCTGATTTTTGTGTCATCTTCTTCATCAAAGCCATCGTTGTTTTCCATAACATTGCCACACGTTTGAGATCACAGCCTTGATCTTTACAATTTGGTCCTTTCATTATTACTGGCATCTGTGGCTGCACAGTTTTTAAGTTCGAAAGTCAGCATTGTGCTTCGTTATCTAGTACATAATAAATTTTGGTTTTTGACAAGAAATATAACATTATCCTTACAATTAAGCGATATTATAGGTTCAATTTATGGAAAAAAACTGTAAAGAATTTGATAATTACTTATCAAGGTATTATTTATTCATTGAAAAAAGTAGATTATGTAACAAATAAAGTAGAGAACAAAATAATAGGCCACCTACTGGATTCTCGAAGAATACTTTCGGGGATGACAGAATTTAGGAACTTCATGAAGCGTCAGGAATACGAAGCAAATACGACGAGATAATGATTATATATTTATAAATTATGTTACTTATATCTCGTCCCGACCTGTAGGGCTTCTTCAGAGAATGATATGAAATAGCCATCCACCCTTGTTTTTGGGAGCAATCATTTTTAAAAGAACATAGCTTTACAATTGTCATCATTCGCTGGATGACACCGAGTCTTTTGTTGTTGCTTTTAGATTCTAGTTGATGATCTTCTTATATACAATGGAATACTACCACAAGTAACTCACCATACCAGAGCCATATTGCCAACATTAGAAATTCCAGTTCAACATCACACTATTTTGTTTACGGACGATGAACAAATCTTCACTACGAAGCCAACAAATTTAATAAGGTTTGTCTTTATAAGGTATAACTAGTTTTTGCCTTTGCAGCTAACGAGTTTCCAAAATTTTTATTGTTATTTTATGGCATAAATGAACATATCCACTGCAAGTGTAAATATTGAGATTAGTTTCTCAATTAGTTGATCTATTGAGAGCATCCCTCCTTAAGAATCTCCCTACATGCAAATTTGTTCTTGTATTGTATTCACGTGTTTAAAGATACCGGAATCATCTGAACCCGGAACAGGAACTTTTGATTTTAATCACTTAGATAAGAAACTTGTAGCTTACAGTTATAGCTTTCCCGACCTATGCGGCAGTGTTCGAATTGAGTGCCTTTTGTCAAAACATGTTTACGATATGCTGATAACTACCCTCCATGTTCAGTCCCGTTTTCAGTAGTTCTCGTCAACACTGATCTTAACTAATATTTTCTAAAGGAATTGCCCATTGCATATACGAAAAAATTGAATACTGCAGTATAATGTAAATGATAATGGATTCTTATTGAATTTTCCAGCAACGTGACGTCGCATGCTGAGCAAGATGTGCAAATGACGAATGAAAAATCAATCGTCAATCCATATGCAAATCCGAATTCAGCTGGAAAAACTATCGATCCAGGTATGTCCTTACACTCCTTATTATTAAGGATTTATTTTCAAAAAATATTAGACTCAAGACTTCAGATGCAATGCTACTTAACATGAATAGTCTTAACCTAGTGTATTCTGATACAATATACCAAGAATTGCATGATGTGCTTTTTATAAGCAGTGAAAGTGAGATGCATTAATTACATCTGAAAACATTTATAATTCTACATCATTTTATATGCCTTTTCTTCTGTACCTTTTAGCCAATAGGCCAATGACCAGTGTCAGCAGTTTGAGGCCAAGAAGGTGACAGTCGTTACAAGAAAAAGCAACCATAACTGCAATGAAAGTATCATTGATAAAGAGTTAAACAAGCTATGAGACATTGTGTAAAGGACATTAGATGCTACGTATGACTTACGTTTATTGGGTTTGCTTTTTATTTATTTTGCAGACCTGAGGGATCTGAAACGCAACAAAATTGTAAGGAAACTCTCTCATATCCAGAATAATCGAGAATGCCCGACATAAGGTGGGTGAAATGTTGCCGGCGTCTCGTCACATTCACAGGAAGATCACGTTATGACGTCACAAAATGAGATTTCTGAAAATGTAGGTGGGAGCAACTGCCAGGGCAGGCCTTTTACCTTCATCCCCTCCCTCCTGTTTGATCTCCTTCCTCCTCCAAATATGCTGAGTTCGAATTGGAGACACAGATGCATACTTGGCAATAATCACATGATTATGGCGTCATCATAATGACAATCATATCAAGTATATCACACTGATCAGTGGTATATCAACATATCATTCCCCTGCCCCTTCTCCTCCACAGGACCCGTTTCCTTCTGATACTTCGACTCCAGTAACACGTGCTCCAGTGTCTGCTGTAGGGAAATGTATCGTTACAAACAATTAATTATGCTAATCTGTGATTTCAACCCTTAATCAAAGATTTGAAGTTGTAAATGATGAGGTTCGAAGTAATCTCTTAACTGCGAAGATAAAATGCTATTTTCCGTTACCTGAAAAAAACTATTGTAAATTATGTACTTGTCAGATACACTTTTAGACTAAGTTATCTTGAATAACAGTTGAATTATATTCTTACGTTTTTCTATTAACTCTTCGCGGTTGCACATCATTAAAGGACTAAAGAAAATTTTGTTTTATCCTTTGTTTCATTGTTTCTCTCTTGGGGGAACTTCCCGGGGGGGGGGTACTTGACCTAAAATAGTACGGGGGTGTGCACTCCTAGAAAAATTTTTTTGACCCGGCTTTAGAATTTTAGCTTTAGCTTTAGAAAAAACGGCGAAAAGTATACTCCAAAACGTAAAAAAGCACCCCCATTCTTGCAAAATTTCCTTTTGGCAAACAGCTTTAGAAAGAGTGCTCTAGTTTGACACCCGGTGTTAGAAAAAAGAGGCGAAATCGATACCCGGAAAGGAGTGCACATCCCGTCAGCAAAATATACTAAGTACCGCCGGGGGGGGGGGAAACTTGTCCAATGTTAAAAGAAAACGGAGAAACTTTGAGGATTTTTCCTAGGTTAATGAAAAGTTATTTCTGGAGTTTCTCTGTAGAAACAAGTCAGGAATATTGCTTGTTCTTATCTTGAAGTGTGCCAGGGGAGCAAGAAAATTTACTCAAAGACAGAGGTAAAATTGAAAATGAATTGTGGGAGCCCATATTTCTTAATTACCCCACAGCTGAATTATTCACTTCGCTCTTGCGCAGCGGTCTACTGTGGAGGAGAAGACGTAAAGTAAAGAGGAAAACAGCAAAAATGGCAGCTGTTCCAGGTTCCACTTCTCAGGTTTTTGAATCAGAGCGAGAAAATTTGATGAAACATTTGCTCGATGCAGTTAAACAGGTAATCGATTAAATTTTAAAACAGCCGCGTCCAATTAAGACTCAAAACATGTCAATTTGCGATAAGAAGCCAGCTTATTAGGGATCCTTTTCATAGATTTTAGCTTGTTTAGGCCTATTCTCTATACCATTCTCTCTTTCACTTTCATTTTTTTTAATTATACTTGGATCCCAAATATTTTTATATATTTGTAAGATCTTAAAAGATTATGTTTTGGGGTTATTGCTACCACTCTTTCGACAAAAGGAGATGCATTATATAATGTCTAAGCCTATGAAATTTGATATTAGCTTAGCACAACCATCTTATTTTGTTATCTTGGATACACGGAAACCGAGAATGCCTTTACCGAATTTTCTACAGTTACACGCCAAATTGTAGGGTTGACTGCCTTATAGTAGATTAGAGTGAAAGCAGTGAGCACTTTTACAGAAAATGTAACTTAAAAATGATGAGTTTCTTGCAAGCAATACATCTCCCTAACTAATAATAATAATAATAATAATAATATCATATTTATACAGGTAAAACTTGTTCAGCAACAATGTGCTGTTATCAATCAAGGACCTGTTTAAAACTTATATAAATTACCAGAGAAAAATAGGAATATACAACTCGTTTTCTTAGCCATCTTCCCTTATAATCGTGTGCCATAAACAGCCTATACACCTATGTACGCATTGTGGAACTTTATTACTTGAATTTGATTGTTACATGCAACCCAGATGGCCCTCTTATCATATTGCTGTTTTTCTGGATGGGGACTTGATAATTTCAGCCTTTTCGAGAACAGTTTTTAATCTAGAAAATGCAATATGGTTGCAGCTAAAACCCCTTATCTCCAAAATGCATCATTTTGTGCCCAATTAACATTTATAGTTGAATTTTATTTGGTCTCAAAATTTTTTCTGATTTCAGAATCTTTCAGTAAAGGGCATTGCTCTATCCGTAGCATCTGGAATAAGTTTCTTATATATTTTTGTATATAGTGTTTTTCAAGGGGCAACTCCAGAATTCTTGTTCATGTGGCCAGTTATGGGTCAAATTATAGTATGATAACAGGAAAGTAATGATTCTGCATATTGTTTTAAACACTGTCCTTTGATCATGAGTCCATGCCTTGAAATATGATACTGAGATAAAGTTTACATTGTTTGATTGTGGGAAATGTTTTGCCGCATACTGCAGCATGTAGTCTGATCATTGCCCAACATAATTTGAGGGTCAAGTTGCTGACCATTTACTGCAGACGCAATCTAGCTTGATCTTGTCCAATCTTGAGTGGATGAAAAACGATAAATATATTGAGAATCCTTTTAGGGTGAGGTGGAATTCAAGTGTAGACAACAAAACTTCAAGTACTCAAAACGGATTACATCTCCTTCTTAAACAAGTAAAAAGGTTATCCTTTTTTAAGAACTGTAATGATTTCCGTTTTTCAGTGTCAAGTTCATTTTGGTGGCAAACAAGAATTAGCGACAGAGAAAGACAGCTGGTGAGATTCATACTTGTATCATATTACTGCTGGAAAATGTCGCTTGCAGAAACACGTGCCATGTCCTTTTCTCTAAATTTGGCCATTCTTTCTGTAATTAAAATTTGGTCTTTTTTCATATTTTTACAGCGTCCAATGCCTCTTGGCTCAGTTTGAAAATGCTTTCCTCCATGGCCTAAAAAAAGGAAAAGTCTGGGGTGCAATTAGCTCTCTTTCAGAGCCTTTTAGGTAAGCTGTTTGTGTGAATCTAATCATGTATCATTTTTGTAGAAGTTACGGATTGAAAGTAACAGATTGTGTAAAATTACTTTAATTTCATCCAAGTAGATCTGTTCGAGAACCATGGTGTCTATGAAAAATAATGTCTTTGTATTTGTATCTGTTCAAATTTTAAACTTTAAATTGGGAGGGGATGTGTAACATTTCATACACTGCTTTTTTGGAGCTTAAGTGAGGGCTTCTGTAGATGTGATACACTTTTTTTTACAACATTTTTACCTTTGTTGAGTTTCATCGTCATCATTGTGTGTCATCTGCTCCCACCAGGTTGACCATCATGGATTTCCAGCTTTCACGGTTGTCTACCATCCTTACACAAACTACATAACTGGAAATTGTCCATTCTTTGATATCATCCATCCAGAAAGTGTTAGGTCTTCCTCTCCTTCTTTTCCCATTTAGCATAAGGATATGTTCTGTAGATAAGCTTTATTTAAGTTAGCATATAAGCTTAAATGCTTTTTGAGATTCATTATCAAAATACTTGTGATCTTCTTCTTTCAATGTAAGTAAAGTTGTTTTACTTTCTAAAAACACTTGTACGTTTATCTGGTTACTATTTATCTAGTTATTTATTTATAGTGATTTTTCATTTGCTAAATCTTTATAGACATGTCACTGGTAAAGTGCTATCAGGAATACCCGATGCTGAAATAAGTGAGTTTTAAAAGTTTTGTTATGTTTTATGTTTCATAATCCATCACAAGTCCAAGATGCATTGAAAATGTTTTAAAGCTACAAAGGTAACAGTTAGGTCAAACTCTTTTGCCCATCTCTGCTGTGATGCCTTGAATTAAAATGTTTAAGAGGAGATTGATATTAAGAATTGAAGTACATAATGTAATGTTTTCAAGCTTCTTCATAGGAGATGGTGGCTTAGGATCAGTACAGAAACTATCTGCAATGTTGCACCCTGAAATGCAAGTGATTTCTCCTGCTTTAGATAGCTAGAAAAAGCTTTGCGTCACTCTTTGTAACTGTGTTGTGAATCATTTCTATACATTGCAAGCAAGCAAGCAAACAGTTACACCTTACCAACTCATCCACACCTTTACTGGAAGCTTCAATTTTTCTCAGAATTTTACAAAATGATTTAAAGCATAGAATTCTGATCAAAGCTAAAAATATGATTCCATCAGAAGATTGTAAATTTTACCAATATATAGAAAACAATGTTCAGTATGTTATGATTCTATACTTTCAGCATTTTGGCCTTTTCTCAAAGAACATATGTCACCATCAGACATTCAACGATACTTTTCAATCAGTTCAATAAATACTGACTCTGGGAGATGTGAGTTTTTTTATAATTTATTTGCAAATTGTAGATTATTTTGTTCATTACCTTCAGAGCTTTGTAGTAAGAACCCACATCAAACAATTCTACTAGAAAAGGCCATAGAGATTTTTGCTAAAACTCCTATTTCTAAAAAGCCTTAACAGTTAAAGCAGAAATAGTCTGACCCCTGTTTAAAAGCATCTCTCACAACAGTAACCAGATTTCCTATAAAGCAGAAACTTTACATTGAAATTAACCTAAAAATCCCTTAATCAAATCTTGTGAAAATTGTGTTACTGCATTTTTCCAGAGCTTTCTAGATGCAACAGAATAAAATTGTGGAATGAGTCCATACCCAGAAGTAGATCTCAGAGGCCCAAAATCCTTTTTTCCAGCATCATGACAGATAATATAATTTGACAGATTCCTTCTGAAAAAAGGATTTTATTCTTTATTCCCTTTAATTTTTTGTTTAGGTGAAATTATTTTATTTAAAAAAACCAAAAAGTAATTTCTTTTTAAAAAAATGCAAAACTTCAAGTTATAACCATGTTAAATACTTTTCTTTAGGCAGGAGCTGGCTGCGATCATGCTTAAATGAGACATCCTTAGAAAGAGTGTTAGTTTCTATTCTTGCAGACTGGAATACAATTAGGTAATTAATTAAATGATTGACTCGATGTTTGGTGTAAATGCACAAAACACATGCAAGGCCACATTGTTTAAGGATAGCATATTGGATGGATGATTGCTCACATATAGCAAGCTTATGGCAATTAGCCCATCTGTAACGAAATGAAGCAGTACAAGGGAGATTGATCACATGAAGATTTCTAGACTGATCCTCATTGGTTGCCAGTTTAAGAATACTCAGACCCCCAGATTTCTTCAGCCATAACATTTGTTTTTTCCATTCAGGCAGTTTTACGATGACTGGGCCTTGTTTTTAGACGAGGAAAGATCAAGTACTTTGCCAATGATGGCCCGTGGTGAATAACTTTATTCCTATTTCTCCTTTTCATTCCTCTAGTTTTTGTTGCTCGAAATTTTTCTGAGAAATTCACTCGCTCTGATGCAGGGCCAAAGTTTTTATAAAGGGCAGGGAAGAATGACTGGAGCAGAGTCTATGCTGTCAATGTAACTTCATTATCAGAATCTCATGAATTAAATGTTCTTGTATCTACCGGCAGTAAGATACATGCTAGTTTCAGTGGCTCTATTTTTATTTAAGATATAAAAACATTACATTCAACTGTAACTGATCTGCATTTAGGATGTTTATGAATGTTCAGCATTTTGAAATAGCGACCTTTCAATTCCAGGACTTGGATCGATATTATTTGCCATAGATATAGAAAGCAGCCAACTCAACTCTCCTTTTAAACAGGTATGATATTTTTTATCCATCATATCATTTCGTCAATGCTTGATATAAATCCAACAATCATCACGATTGATTTTTATCTGTACATGTTTTTTGCGATCTATGGTGTATGCTCCTGACAGATAAAAACATCCCATAATTCTGTTTTAACAGACATCGTTGCCACGAGCCAATGTAGTTTTAGCACCAGTAGAAAACAAGAAAAAGAGTGATCCGCTTCCAGTTATTCCAGATAAGGGTGGGTAGAAACTTTAATATTGTCTTCAATTTTTTTTATTCGTGCGAATGAGTGGAAGCATAATTCATCAGAATGTTATGGTACTTTGTTTTTCTGCCTTTGCGTTCAACTGTTTTGTTATGCAGTGAATCATTTTCTAATCTATCACAAATCCGCTAAGATCATGTAGCACTAACTCGTATTTATAACTACAACGAGAACTCTATCGAACCCCCTGGTAACTTCTGAAGACTTAAAGAGGCTCCACTTGATTTAACAGTCTGCCTTACAAGTTTGAATCTGATAATTTTTGGCGAATTTTTTCATCATGTAAATTCAAAATTACAAGAAACAGTTCTTTGATATCTTATAATTTATTGTATCTGCGGCTACAATTTGTGACGAACTTAAAGATTGTTTTTTCGATTTTGTGTCCACCTAATCAACTATTTTTTCTGTAGTCACAAGTTGAGGCAAATTGAAAAATCATCAAATACCTTTATGTATCTAATAAACTGTTTTTATGTAGTTAAAAATAATGATTAATGGGAAAATAATAAAAGATTTTTATGCATCTAATCAACATTTTTATCTAGCTACAAATCATGGTGATCCATCGATAATAAATAAAAAAAAGCGCAAGAAAAAAGTGAAGCAAGCAACAATAGAAGAAATTGAAGTGCCTGAAGACGAACCACCGAGTGGGATGTACAAAAAGCCGGAACCGCAGAGTGCAAACAAACAAATTGAAGGTCAGTGAATTAATGGCACAGATATTACAGATATAGATTCCACATTTTCTTCCCTGGCCTTCCCTGCCTTCCCTGCTTAGAAAAAGGGCCAATTTTGAGCTTCAATGTTCTGATGAAAATCACATTTATGAAAAATTGTGTATATTTACCAACGCTCTTTCCCCTCGCAGACCTCACTGTCAACAAACCAGTCGCAAAGAGAGGGGCTTTGAATGATACTGGGAAATCAGTTTCCGTGGCAAAGCCTTCTGAAAGAGAAGGAAGCTCAATTAAGTCCCATCGACGAGCAACGAGCTTGGAAAGCTCAGAGATTATTAGAAAAAAGCAAGATCTGTATGGTTTGGCGTCATCTAATGCCGTGGATTTTGAGGTGCCTTCGTTTGGGCTTGCAAGGAACGAAAAAGCCAAATCTGAAGAGACTGGCCGAAAAATTAACATCAGCAGCAAAAAAGCTGATCAGAAGGAACTTGAAAGGAAATCTGATAACAGCGTGTTTGAAATGGATGAGGAAATTGATTCCAAGGAAAACCCTGAATATACAAATATATTATCAAAACTTGCAAATTTAGGTACAAGCTTTAAATCTTCGTTTTCAACAGGGTTTTTTCAACGTGATCAAGGTACTAGGGAAGATGATATCGATGAGAGAAATGCAAGGCAGCAAGTCATTGACCAAGATGATTGTAAAAGTCTGATCGACGATGAAAATGATGTTTTTAATAGGACTACAAAATTAGAAATGCGACAAGACACAGATGACTCTTTAACCAGCAAGTGGAATACCAATTATCCCGATACTTTTAACGAAGAGAAGGGCCTAGACGAAAATTCTGTTAGAAGTCGAACCTCGAGCGCGAATTTTGAAAGGATGCTGCAAAGAGGGGATGCTTTGTCGCCGAATGAAAGCAGGCTAGAGAAATTGGAAAGCGCTATGAAATTAAAAACCCCCCCTCCAACACCAGCAGATAGTGCGGTGGAGCCGGAACGGAACGGTGCCTTGAGTCCAAATGACATGGATTTATCATCTGCTGGGTTTAAGACCAAGCTAAACCAGCTTGAAAAGGAGGCATTGGCGGAAAGCGAGGTCGAAGGTATCCTGCCTTCAGCGAAAGATGAAAGCAGTGAAGAGATAGGAGATAGCGATATGCTTAATAGCGGCATTTTGAACGACTTTATCAAACAAGATGACACTGATCGATTATCAGTCAATTCCAGGTAAGCTGTCTATGTTTTAGCATTGAAACTATGATGAACTTAAGCTCGTACTATAAGCTTACTGATTTACCTTGCAAAGTATGGCTGATCTTGACAAGATCTTGGGTGCGCCAATGTACTGCACCTCAGGTGTGGGTGCTCAAAAACCGAAAAAAAATCGTCAGGTTCGCCACTAAACTTTGGGTACCACTGCACAAACATAAAAACTGCGAAATCTGAGGGGCGCCCAGGTGCGCTATTTTACCCATTTAAGAATTTTCTTGGGTGCGCCACAGCCATGCGCTGCAATCTGGCGTGATTCAAAGCCATACATTCTTAATGCATGTCAGATTTCTCTGAAAAGAATTGATTGGAACTAGCCATTAAATTGTAAGTATTCTCCATACTGGGGATCAAATGACCTTTTCATAGGCATTTGTGTTATTTATAACAAATTTTATTTAATAAGGAAGTGAAATTATTAGAAATCGCATACATTATGTCATAAAGGAGTTGGAGTCCATGCCAACAAATTAATTTCATTGCCGAACAGTATGCAACGCATTTGTTTATATAACTTTCCATTCATTGGAGTGGTTTATGTATTGAGGGGGGGGGGGGAGTGGTGAACTGTTTTCACGAACATCTCGTGTAGATTAGAGCTTTGTATGTGCTCTCCGTAGTGTATTGTTCTGGCAAATCATAAAAGACATGTATTACATATATTGTGATATTGTGTTGTATTCACCCAAAATTGCGATCTCTTATATATCTTTAATCATGGGTATTATAATAAAAAATCTACATCTTTTGCTAACTTTTTTTCGAAGGGGGGTATTCAGTTTTTATTTTTAGGAGGATTTAATTAAATAAGTGTTGGATAAATTAACAATTATAAAATGTTAAGGCCAATAAATTTAATTCGAGAAAATTTTCCCAAAACCATGAATTTACTCTGCCCTCGCTTACATTCAGGTACTTAAGAAAGGCCCATTCTTTATGATTATAAAGTGATTTTATCTTTCGTTTTACAGTACTACAAGTTCTGTACTTGATGATTCGGATACTCTTCAACCTCTTGGTTTTGAAAGTGAGAGATTTACCAGCATGGTTATGAGTTATGATCGACAGTCATCTCAGGCTGCAAATGATACTCTTCAGTTGTTGAAAACCTCTGCGGAGGTCAACTTCAGCCAAGATGGCGAACGAGAGAAAGATTCCATGTGAGTTTTACATTGCTGTTTTGTTACTGTTTCGCAAGGCATCCCTCTTTTCTGAATAGACCCATGCCAGAAGCAGTATGTTTCGCATATGAATTGAATTGCTGGACGCTCTTTTTATCAGTTTCTCGGGGGGGGGGGTACCTGCAGGGGTAAAGTTATAAAATTGGGGCCATAAAACCGTGTCACTATTTGAAAAATGGGACCCATAGTTCCGAGTCGGAAAATAAAAAAAGCTAGATTCACCCCATTGTCTCAAGTTCATACAAACAATAATTCCAAAATTTTTCTTGTCTCAATTTGTATACCAATTAAAACGTGTGGCTTCCCACTTTTGTGTAATTGTATACCCATACTTCCGTAATTTCCAAATTACCCCTAAAAACGGCACGTCTCCGCTACCATATACTTATACTACCCCCCCCCCCCCCCCCGATATCTGTTTTTTAGTATCCTGCAAACAAGGACAATTGCGAAACCGAGGCTAATGAGAAAGGGACGTTTTAAATCTATTAAAAACATGGAAACTGGAATTTTTGTGACCATTCAAGCGTTAAACCATCAGCTTCCAATTGTCAATAATTATTAGTATCTATTTGTTTTTACTAAGGTATGAACGTGCTTCAAAGCAGCATATAGAAGGGAAAATGGTACGAATCTTTAGTTCACTTCCATGTAATTTAATTTCGCCGATGATTCATCAAAGCAAAGCCCGGCAAGGGTTTTTTATTGTTTTAAAATTTTCGAGATACCGATGTGTTTATTTCCTGAATTCAGAGAATTGAGGTGTCATAAGCATATTCGTACGGCAAAAAGTCAGAATTGTTAAGATTGCTTGAGGCAGACCAATCACGACCTCGCTCTCTGCTAATGCCTTCTAATCAGGGTCTTGCAGAAGTTTTTGCAAGGACTATAATGATTGGCTCAATTCGAATTATCTGATTTGCATAACAATAGGAAATATTTTGTTTAAAACCAAATATTTGTCAGAATTGTGCTAGAAAATTGGTCTTTGTCTTTAGACGATAGGGGGGATAAAAACCCAAGCCCTACTGACCAATAGTATGCTTGCATTCCCTCAAAACATGAATCGACCAATCATCGTCTTTGTTTTAACCTGAGTGAGAGTGTTTTCCATTCTAACTGTTAAAATATTCATATGATAATTATGTTATTATTATTTTATTTTAACTTGTTGTTTATCTCTAGTGATTACCCAACGTATCGTTCTCTTTGAAGCTCTGATGGTTATTTTAAAGCATGTTAAGACAAGTTTCAATTTCTGTGCAATATTTAGGTTCCAGGATATAAAAAAATTATTCTTCATTCTTCTACATTGCTCCCCTTTTCATACCCCGTCTATAGCATAATACGGGATGAAAAGTTATATGACCAATGTCCTGTTATTTTGAATTCCATAATATGTTCCTTGAAGTTAATTATATTTCTGTTAAATTGTTCTTCTTCTCTTAAGGTTGGCACTAATTACGAAAGTGATTTAAGTAAAGGTAGGCCAATTATTTGCTAGTTTGTCAAAAGCAACCTAAGGTAGACGGGTGTGAGATGTTGCCTAGATAGAATAATATGTATTTGGTCCACCGTCTGTTTTTAAAATGTGATGGAGAAGAACAATCAATTTATTGTGTAAGTAACATAGTTGTAGAGGGGAAAAACCCACAGGTGTCTCTGTATCTGTTCCATGATCACGTTTTACCATTGATGACTACTTTGGCAGTGAAAAATTCCGAATGTTACGAGATCTGCAAGTTCAAAGGGGTCTGTCCAGGGTGAATTTGCAAATTAATTACCTAATGTTACAATTTAAGTGTAGAAAAAAATTGCAAGCAGCATACCCGCGTCTTGACGAATGCTTGCGACGATGCATATAAATAACGGAGATAAGGAACAACGCAAAGTGGCAGGAGTTCACAGCAAATATTGCCAGATAATAATTATTATTCATCCATTTTTACATAGCTAATATTTCGCCTGGGTATCGGGGCTTCTCCACTCTGTTAATTGCTCTTGCGTGGCGTAACACGGTCCCATTGCTAAAACCCTGAAACTGTTGGAACAGTATGTTTAGCTGCCAGGCGGAAAAGACAAAAAGGTATCACTTGTACACGAATATAGATGCGTATAGTGCACAGCTAATGTTAAACTGTTTTCAATTGCAGAAGAGTTGAAGCAAGTTATTCTGACAACTGTCAAACGGAAAGATGAACTAGAGGAGAAAAGCAGGTACTTTATGGTACTTTTTGAAAAACTAATTCGAAAATGATACCAACAGCCTTTGTTTGCACAATTCCGGGTTTGTGACGTTATCCAGACAAGCCTCGAAATTCTCAAGTAGCAGTTACTTCTGATGATGACTTAATCTATTGTTAATATAAAATTTCGGAATAGCAAGCTGTTATCTTGCTCAAATCGTTTGGTACTAAAATTACTCCTTTCTTCCTTACCAATGTACTTTTTACAGCTTTATGCTTATATGCTAAGCTAAGCAGCGTTTGGTTGCAAAATATCAAGTGATCTAGCTTGCTGATTGTCATTGGTTTATCTACGTCACACAACTAGTGAACAAAAGCGGGCTGTGCTACTGTGCCTAATGTCAGCGGTAAATTGCCAAACATATGCGCAACCGGCGAATCTCGAAATTCCCGGCTTCTTGATACTTTGCTTCGCTCCTTCATTGCTTCTAACGACACCACAAGTTTCAAAGTACTTGCTTTCACTTTAGGGTATTGCAGTTAGCTGTTGATGAGGAGCGTGAACTTTCGCTTTCTTTAAAGTCCGAAGTTGAACTTCTCTCTGAGAAGCTACAAGAGTTACAAGAGACAAGCGAAAAACGAATTACAGAATTCACAAGAGAAAATGAAGTTCTTCGAAATCAACTGAAAAAATACGTTGCTGCTGTTCAATTATTAAAAAGAGACAACAAAAATGTATCAAAAGAGACAAACGATGGTATTATTTCATTTTCTTGTTTTGTTATTTTTTCATATACATTTTATTGTCTTAATTACATCTGTAGATTCATAGAATTGGAATATGACCCTTCAATCTATATTTTCTTTACATACTGTATCTTTTCTCTATGTTTTGTCTTCTCCAGCAATCAGCACCTTAAGAGGCTACAGCGATGTGTCAGAAGTTGTTTTACCGCCGCAACCCAAAGAGAGAACGGACAGGTATTTTTATTGATATTGGCCGACTGTTTTGGCCCTATTTTATGTTTTAAGCAGCCAAAAATCTTGAAATTCTTTGTTATTTTCCAAATGCGTTTGATCGTAAGGCCTTAAAATAGAAGTTATAAGATTCTACGACTTGCAAAATATTCTTTCATTTCGATAATAGGACAAATTTGTGAAATTGCGCCAGAATAATTTATACATGTACTTGTTTCGTCTAACAATCTTTAGCGTATGGAATCGTTGTTTCTTATCTGCACCTATTTATATATTTATGCCAGCTTTTTGTCATTGCCTGACTCTTTTACACCTTGAGAACTGCCTAAAAAAGCTCAGTGTATTTGGCCTAGCTTTTGCTTTTGTGGTATTTTAAAATTTACAATACAGTACGAAAGAATTGGTCATAGTCTGCGCGCAGACTTTACAGTGCGGTGCTGCGAAGGAGGCAAAAGGACATCTTTTCCTCTCCTTCACAACACTGTAAAATCAGCGCCCAGGCTAGTTGGTCAGAATTGTCATCGGCCTTGAGAAAGCCTGGGTCGTAGCGAATTCCTGTCACTTCTTAATGAGACTAGGTCTGTAAGGCGTGTAATATAGACCCCCAAAGTAGCATCGTGTAAATGATAGCACAGTGCACATTTTTTCACAGCAAGTAAGCAATTTCTGAGAGATAGAAGGCTCTTGAATATTATCTTTTTCGCCAATTGTATCTTACATAAAACAGAAAGTTTCTTGTTTTTTGTTGAATAGTTTGGTTTAAGTGTTAAAATTTTAGATCTGCAGTAATGTTTCTCTTTCAAATTTCAGTGAGATGGACAGTGTGTATGAAGAAAAGCTTGTTCAGGTAATATTTGCCTTTTGGCGTTTAAAATCAAATTTATATATGTCATAATACCATGCGTTAGTACCCTTTTTAGTTAACTTTAAATGCGTTGCGTCATTGTGAAAATTAATATTTTCAATGCTTGTAAAGTTATATGTGTTTCCATTCCTCATAATACAATCATATTCCATTAAAATCTTGTACAAGTCTTTTTCATATTAAAATCTTTTACCAAAGCTACAATCAAATTGCTTCCTTTTATCATTAACAAATAATACCATTTAAAAAAGAGGTTATTTTAAATTCAAAGTTTATTTGATATATTTATTCTTATATTTTATATATGTATATTTATTTTTCATTTTTTGCAAATTTATCGGTGATTATGAAAATGACTCCTCCACCAGAGCAAGACAATAGCATCTAACTACCTACGTTGGAGTTTTGTTAGGCATAGCTTTTTTAGTGTTGTTTTCCCAAGATCCTTGATAAGATTCCTTGTATTATTTCAGATGGCGCAGCTGCACGGAGAGTTAATGGAATTCCATGAAATGCTGCAGAGAGACCTTGTTAAAAAGGACAAAATAATCACAAAAATGAAAGAAGAACTTGTCGTTTTACGTGGGCCTGTACGTTATTTCTTATCACCTTTAACAGAATTCAATGCACTCCTGCTGTTGTGTGATCTATCTTGGCCAATCATTTCTGCCAACATCTGGTGGTGGTCACACCCACCCAACGAAACATTCATGTGTTTATCCACTGTTCACATAGGAATAGGCCATTTCGTTGCAGCATTTTGTGCTTTTCATACCCGCCTGATATTTCACGACTTCACGAGTTGAACTCTAGCAAAGCTAATTTTCAAAAACTCCCCATTCAGCAAATAAATTTAATGTTAAAGAGAATCGATTTACTTTAAGGATGAAAGCCACGACAAGCCACATTTGAAAGATAAATAAGAAGAGTCAGAAAAAAGATATTTCTTTTATTTCATTTCATTTCGACACATCCATTTTTCTAAAGTAGACCAGTGAAGAATTAATCCGTTAACTACTATTAACTACAATTAATTTACATTCGGAAAAACTTTAAACCTACTTTTAAAGCTACACACATACATAACAGTTAATATTTATAAGATCAAAAGGAAATGAAAAACCTGCCTAAGCTGATATGTTATTCACTACCACCTCAGAAAGAAACTTCTCCTTTTATCATACATATAATTCAATCTCTTGTTCGTTTAGCTACCCGATGAAATTGGTGGTTCTAATCAAGATGATGAGAGAAATGTTTGTCAGCATCGGCCGCTGATAAATATTTGGATTCCATCGGTTTTTATTAAAGGAAAAGGCTCTGATGCACACCATTTGTATCAAGTAAGTTGTGCTTTTTCAACTCTGCCTTCAAATCCTTTATCTATTGAAGGAATGGTCAATAACCTTAATTTAGAATAATCAATTATCTAATAGATTGGTCATTTGAGAAAGAAGAGCGTTCATTTAATCATTCATACACTGATTCTTTCAATTATTTATTCATTTATTCATTTAATCAATCACTCAATCAATCAATCAACCATTCAATCAATAAATCAATCAATCATTCAATCAATCACTCGATCACTCTATACGTCACTGCGAAGGAGTGCGAAGGACACTGAAAAACTGCTATCATAAGGATGGAGAGTAGGTAATAAGTTTGTTCTCAGTTTTGTGCTCAGTTAGACCTTTTGTGCTCAGTTAGACCCTATGTGCAAGTCCCCCAGCATTATGGACAACAAAGTTCATGATTTGCCGTAATCAACACCGACCATTAAGATCCCATATCGTACTGCACGACTTTCCACTATGGCCTATCAACATGCCATAATATTCTTTCAAGAAGGGGGCAGCATCTCAGATTTTTATTTGCCAGCATAATTATTTGCTCTATTCCAGATTTACATTCGCATTGGGGATGAAGAATGGAATATTTATCGACGATATTCTCAGTTCCACAAAATGCATATGACCGTGAGTTGGTGTTCTTCTCTAAACTACATATGTTTTGCCAGCATTATTTTCTGAAGAGATAATCAAATTTCCAAATGCTTTGCATCATTTTTATCTTGATCATATCTTGTTTCTTCTTTATTTTGCAGTGTTGCAAGACATTTCAAGACGTAGAAAAATTGCATTTTCCGCCGAAAAAGCTTATCGGTAAAAAGGTTAGTATTTTTTATAATACTTCTATTTTTCACGTGATTTTTTTATTATTATGTCTCCATTTCTTTGCCCTTCGTTATTTTCCGAAGTTAAATCAAGGGGAAAGTCACTTTTTTATAAAGTTGCGAAGTTGCAAGTTGCAGAGTTTTGTTAAAAAGTTGCAATACAAGTTGCAGACTACACTAGTTACAAAGTCCTTTTAAAGACTACTGACTACTGTTATCATACTCATAACGGCAGAAGCCCTAGGCCTTTACATGTCGAATTAAAACGTCTGCCACAAATTGGATGTTTTGCGAAGGTGTCTGAGATCCAAACAATATCAGTGTTTGGATTGGAAGGAATAGAATAATAGTGTCCTTCCATAGCTAGACAATATATCTGTATGATGACAAGCAGACAGTTCAATACGACAGTTTATAGTTGAAATTTTCACGTTTTGAACAGCT